>CM014082.1:31327851-31866363 GCA_004119915.2 Collichthys lucidus | reverse complement strand
GTAACTATTTAAAGACAGCTCCAGTGAGCCGCCTGCAACAGACAAGCCTACAGACTCACTGTTGTTTTTTCATTAATTAACAACTGACATCCACTCATGTGCTTTGATTCAAATTTTATTTGTGTATATTGAGCTTAAGATGCTTTATGTTGTATTTCTCCCAGAGACATTAAAGTAATTATTTTAACGTGTTGTGCTGGAAATACAAGACTTTACATAATCTCATGTCCACATCCAGGTGTAGTACTGTAACACATGTAATTATTCATTGAATCAGACATGAAGTGTCTGCCAGTGGAAGAGCAGTCATTAAAAAAGGGAAACTAACTGAATGTGTCATGAGGGTTGACTTGCGCAAGTAATTACAAACCAGTTTCAGTCTTGACGCATTTAATTTGTAAATTCAAAGGTGAAATTCAAACCATATGTTTGTTTTTTTCCCCCTGTATGCATTCATCAGTAAGCGGCTTATCTGCTGCACAAAAAAAAAAAAAAACATGATAAGACCAGTGGTGGAGTCTGCACGTGCAGATAGACGATGTTACACGACAATAACAAATACTGTAGAGAGGACAGAAAATGCAGAGGAATGCTTGAGCGTGGTGCCTTTTGTAGAAAAGGTCTATCCTGTGAGTGAGTACTCTGCCCTCTGGAGTTATGGAGAGCTTTTGAATAATATAAAATACATAGTACAGCTGAGGATGGATCATATTGTAGGTGATATGTCACGATTCTCCCTCCTTAGGTGGTGATGACCTCTCGGCCTCTGAATGTGACAGCGAGACTTCCTCAAGCTCTGATCCAGCGGGGATGCTGGTAGGCTAGACGGCAGTTATATCACTTTTCGGTGTTTGGATGTGTAGTGTCCGTAGTAGGACAGTGACTGATGAAAGGTCATCTCACTAACATCACAGATTACAGACAAAGTCACCAAACTTAAAGCTTATTGGCTAAACTGTGATGGATTAGGACCAGCAACACTGATGCCCTGCAGTGGTGGAACCTTTTCCAGATGTGCAAGCTGATATCTTTAGTTTATATTTGAGTTTAATTTCCTCATACTTGCATTCGAGAGATTTTACTTTGATATTAAAGAAGGTGAGTGTAACAAAAAAGCCAATTATATCCAGCTAAGACATTAAAATGTGCAAATTTACTAAGAGGGCGTGATATATGGGGGGGTGTAATACTTTTAATAGGCACGGTGAACGTGTCTGAGTGTGTGCGTGCATCTAAATGCGTGCCTCGGTGTCTGCCAACAGGATAGTTAAGCTGTGCACATTTGCCAGTGCTATTAGTTTCCATAACAGGCAGGCTGAGTTAGAGGTGAGAGGCTCCACGCAGTGCAGCAGAGACAGTGGCAGGGATTTTTACACTCGAGGCCTCTTTCTTCCCTCAGCCGGCTTCAGCTCCAGGACCATGGCACACAGGCTCCGATCGACCCCACCAAGATGGGAGAGGGTCGGGCCATCGCCGTGCTGACCTCAGGAGGCGATGCCCAGGGTAAGTAAGAAGGTTTTCGAGGGTGATATGTGAGTATGAAGTGCCAGTGCAGAGCATGACTGCTGTTTGTTTGCCTCAGCAGGTGGTTGAGAGTTTCTGGTGAGTCACTATTTAGTAACTCCACAGCACAGCAGGGTATAATGACAAATTTTATATTTTAGACAAAGTGAAACTTTCTAGAAAGTTATTTCCTCTAGAGAGTCATTGGTTATCTAGGATAAGTACTGTAAGTGCAGTACATCTATAGATCTCCATAGAGTCGGTGTATCATTTTTCTTTTGGACGAAGTCTAGTCCCTTTTTATTCTTTTATCTCGGATCCCTTTTGTATCAAATTTGACAACTCATTTTTTTTTATCACTAAAAACAAAGCTATCTTAGCTTTAGAGCTCACCTAGGAAAGGGCAGCATGAATTTCTTCACCTAAAGCTGCTAGGACCACAGAGTGACACAGACTCTCCCTCGACCTTTAACTTGATGAGGAATATCTGCACTGTGACCTTTGGGAAGTGTGTCAGTGACCCCATGCAACCCCTGCAGTGTGAGACAGTGAGCAATCCATCTATCTGTTTTTCTGCCCAACTGAACTCAGAGACGAAGCACGTAAAGACAAAACTCCTGTTCAGATCTTTTAATCCACGTTCCGTCTCTCTGCTCTCTCTCTCTCCCTAACACTGTATATGTTATGCGGGATAATTTTAGAGGCATGACCTTTCTGTCATGTGTTTGTAAAGTGGTGAGGTGGATTGAGGGGAGCCATGCTACTCTTCCTTTCTCTCCTCTTCCCCTGTGCACTGTAAGTGGAGATGCTTTTGGCACACTTAAAGCTTAAATCTATCCACTTGTCCTTTAAGCGACTGTCGAGTGTTGAGAGTGCAGGCATGTTGCCTTCCCTGCAAAACCACTACAGACAGTTTAACTGCTACCTACACTGAAATTACAGTCAAATAAATGGTACCATAGTATTGTTTTAACCCATTTGGTGCTTAGCTGCAACAGCATGTTAATGTGACACTTGCATATAGTTGTGTACTATCCATGCACCATATCATCAAGCAAAATATTCCTCTCAAGTCTTAATACTTAGTATAAAACTACTTTATTATAAACTAAGATAATACCTAAGACAATGCAATATACACCCAAGGTAAAGTTGCTTATTCAAAACATTTTATATATGAAATATATCTATAAAATGTACAAGTGACAAGAATAAAGACTACATGTTCAGACTTTTTGCAGAAATATGAACACAAGCTACAAAAATATAGTAACAACAGCATTTCTATTCACACACACACACACACACACACACACACACCACACACACACACACACACACACACACACACACACACACACACACTGTGTCCACAGGTATGAATGCAGCTGTGAGGGCCACAGTTCGAGTGGGAATTTACACCGGAGCCAAGGTGTTCTTTGTCCACGAGGTAAATACCGCTTTTTAATTCTGTGTTTTGATTATTCGATTGATCATTTAATCTGCATGTCGAAGTCAAATAAACAAACCTTTAGGGAAATCGCCGTACCATAAGCTTCTACAATTACATCACATTTAGTCATTGACGCTTTTGTCCAAAGCGAATTACAAAACGGGGAAACAATCAATGCACAGTGTGACAACGACACGTTGGTTAGTTAGTTAGTTAGCAATATTATCAACAGAACAGTGCTCATAAAGAGATGCCCTTTGACATGATTTGACGTCAATCAATGATTTGTTTCTGATTGACTGCATTTTTCATACCTGTGAACAATCGGTAAATGCTAACACACAACATGCCATAGTCATGATATTCCTGTATGATTAAGCCTGAAGCTTCTTCTCGGCAATGACCTCTTTTCAAGGAGGTGGCGTTGTGTTGTGTTTATTTGTTGACAGGGTTACCAGGGCCTGGTGGATGGAGGAGACCATATCCGTCCTGCTACTTGGGAGAGTGTGTCAATGATGTTACAGCTGGTGAGAATAAGCATGTGGATGCAAAAGCATATTTATCTGCATTTTTTTTTATCTCCACTCTGTTTTTAACTCGTGATCAGCTGGTCACAGTAGGTGGGACGGATGATCTGTGTGACTCTAGCCTCTACAGTGCAGTTCTGTAGGTCAAATGGTCATTTAAATGCCAAGGTTCATTAAATAGCAAGACTAAATAGATGAGTGCTTAGGTTTCAGATATTCCCATCCCTTCTCCTTATCTGTCTAGTTGTGATTCTTGTTTGGTACTGAAACCCTTCCTCCCTTGTCTGGCATCAGGGTGGGACTGTGATCGGTAGCGCTCGTTGTCAGGATTTCCGCACCAAGGAGGGACGCACCAAGGCTGCTTTCAACTTAGTCAAGCTTGGCATCACCAACCTGTGTGTGATTGGAGGTGATGGCAGTCTGACAGGTGCCAACCAGTTCAGGACGGAGTGGAGAGAGCTGCTGGCAGACTTGGTCAAAGCAGGTGAGAGACATAACCTCGAAATTCACTGTTCTAAACAACATACAACCCCACATGAAATGTCCTTTTCACATATCTGCTCTTTCATACTGGTCTTATTGTGTAAGTCGCTTGAACAAAGAAATGACATCAATTATATCTGGCCCGTACAAGCCACATAGAAGCAAATTAATCTTTTAAATTAAATGAAATTAAATGCATTTCTAAAGTTAATTTTTAATATAATAGAAAAAACAGAACCTTATTATTAAAACTTATTTGCCGATCCCTGACCTACAGCCTACTACAGCAGCTCACATGGTAAATTTAGTATTTCCACAACCCTAATTCCATCTACAGAGCATGACAACACGTCATGCTCTGTTGCTGCACTGATTTAGTTAGTGCTGTAGCACTGAGGAAGTTTTGCGTTTGCATTAACTTGGGGAAACAGGGGAAATTGGAAATAAAACCTGCCTTAATGGTTGTCATTTGAATCTGTGCTCAGGTAAGATCACAGAAAATGAGGCCAAGGGTTCCTCCCATCTCAACATCGTTGGCATGGTGGGCTCTATTGACAACGACTTCTGCGGCACCGACATGACCATCGGGACAGACTCTGCTCTGCATCGCATCATAGAGATAGTGGACGCCATCACTACCACAGCTCAGAGGTATGCATGTGACCAGTCAGACATTTATCCGATGGACAGATCTGCTGTATAATTTTAAGACTCTTGACATGAATGTGTCATCTTGCAGTCACCAGAGGACCTTCATCTTGGAGGTAATGGGCAGGCATTGTGGGTAAGTACAACATGACCAGGAGACCCAAGGAACAGCTGAGCTGAGCTGCTTTGGTAGACTGATATCGACCTCTAATATTGTGCATATTCATACATCTGTTGTCTTCTTGTCCTATGTCTTGTTTTGTCAAAGACTTTCGAAACAAAATTTGACTCTTTACCGACAGTTACCTGGCTCTAGTGACAGCTCTGGCCTGTGGCGCTGACTGGGTGTTCATCCCAGAGATGCCCCCAGAAGATGGATGGGAGGAACATCTGTGCCGAAGGCTGGCAGATGTAAATGTCTTGTCCTGCATTGTCTTTGGTTTACAAAAATAAAAAAGGTCTGTTTGTTGATCTTTTCTCTGTCCCTCTCAGCAAAGATGCCGTGGCTCCCGTTTGAATATCATCATTGTTGCGGAGGGAGCGATTAACCGCAACGGTAAACCTATCACATGTGACCACATCAAAGAGGTCAGTAATGGCAGCTTTCCAATATACTAGCACATATGTTGGCTCTTCATTTGAGGCAGTCTGCTCATGAAATCATAATATGTGTGTCCAGCTGGTATCTAAGAAGCTAGGCTTCGACACCCGCACCACCATCTTGGGCCACGTCCAGAGAGGAGGAACCCCTTCTGCCTTTGACAGAATCCTGGTAAAACTATAAAAATGAATCTTAATTCTTGTTAACAATGTGGATAAACACAAGTGTGCTTTTTGACTTGTCATGTTTCAGGCCAGCAGGATGGGCGTGGAAGCAGTGATGGCTCTGCTGGAGGCCACACCGGAAACTCCTGCATGTGTCGTCAGCTTGTCTGGAAACATGGCTGTTAGGCTGCCTCTCATGGAGTGTGTGCAAGTGGTGAGTCAGTTCTCTTCCATATGTGAAACAAGTCATCCTTCGTCTCTGGACAAAATGGATTTATGTTCAATATTTTGCATAAAAAAATCAATGTATCAACTCCCAGTTTCCTTTTTGTCTCTTTACATCAGACTAAAGACGTCACCACAGCCATGGCTGAAGGGAGGTTTGAAGATGCGGTGAAACTCAGGGGAAAGTGAGGCATGAACTTTTGTGTTATCCATTTTAAAGTGTCTGTACATCTGTGCTCAATTTGTTTTGCCAATAGGAGCTTTGAGAACAACTGGAACACTTACCAAATGCTGGCTCATGTGCACCCCCAGACACAAAGGTCGGGAACTACAGTTGTTGCTATCTTTTGCGTGAACTGTCTTTCAAGTCACAATGGGAAGCACATTTAATCTTGACAAATGTCCCTGTGAATGTGTCCATGCCAGAGTAACATGACCATTGCCGTATTGAATGTGGGAGCTCCGTGTGCTGGAATGAATGCTGCGGTTCGTTCAGCTGTCAGGATCGGGCTCCTCCAGGGCCACCAGATGTTGGCAGTGCACGAGGGCTTTGACGGCTTGGCTCATGGAATGGTAAATTCTAGCTACACACGTAACAAGTAAGTTAGTTTCAAGATACTTAATCACTCAAGTATGGTCTACACATGCACAGATTGAGCCTATTGGTTGGTCTGGAGTGGCAGGATGGACTGGAAAGGGGGGCTCCATGCTCGGCACAAAGAGGTGAGATATTTCAACAAACCACACTGCTGACTGGTTGAACATTGGTTTAATTCTTCTATTGTTCTGCTTCTCCCTTTTATAAAGATCTCTGCCACATGAGTTCATGGAGGAGATCAGTCTAAACATCACTAAGTTCAACATTCATGCTGTAATCATCATTGGAGGCTTTGAGGTGAACAGCTGAGCACAGCGCTAATATTAAACCCAGCATGTTAATAACAGTGAAAGTCACTCATTGATATTTTACTTATTTCCTCATCCCTTTTTATCTTCACAGGCGTTTGTTGGAGGTCTGGAGATGGTGCAGGCTAGAGAGAAATATGAGGAACTTTGTATTCCCCTTGTTGTTATTCCTGCTACCGTCTCCAACAATGTTCCTGGATCTGACTTCAGTATTGGCGCAGATACTGCGCTCAACACTATAACCATGGTACAGTTCTTAAACATCACAAAACAAACACCAGCTAATACAAAAATAAAACTTACTCACTATATCACTGTATTCTTCTTCTTCTCTCCTTTTTTCCCCTTGTCCTTTTCAGACATGTGACCGGATTAAACAATCTGCTGCTGGCACCAAGAGAAGAGTGTTCCTCGTTGAGACTATGGGAGGATACTGTGGCTACCTGGCAACCATGGCTGGCCTGGCATCTGGAGCTGACGCTGCTTACATTTACGAGGAGCCCTTCAACATTCATGACCTAGAGGTCTGTGCTTGTGAATGGACACAAAATAGATGGATGGATGGATGGATGGATGGATGGATGGATGATGGATGGATGGATGGATGGATGGATGAAGAGTGAATGGATGTGGATGATGGATGGATGGATGGCTGGATGGATGCTGAGTGAATGGATGGATGCTGATGCTGGATGGCTGCTGCTGGCTGGCTGGATGCCTGCGTGCCTGGCTGCTGGCTGGCTGGCTGGCTGGCTGCTGGCTGGCTGGCTGGCTGGCTGCTGCTGCCTGGTGCCTGGCTGGCTGGGTGGCTGGCTGCCCGTGCCTGGCTGGCTGGCTGCTGGCTGGCTGGCTGGCTGGGTGCCTGGCTGGCTGGCTGCCTGCGTGCCTGGCTGGCTGGCTGGCTGGGTGCCTGGCTGGCTGGCTGCCTGCGTGCCTGGCTGTGGCTGCCTGCGTGCCTGGCTGGCTGGCTTGCTGCCTGCGTGCCTGGCTGGCTGGCTGGGTGGCTGGCTGGCTGGTGGCTGGCTGGCTTGCTGGCTGGCTGGCTGGCTGGCTGGCTGCTGGCTGCTGATGGATGGATGGCTGGCTGGGGCTGGATGGCTGGATGGCTGGATGGATGGATGGATGGATGGATGGATGGATGGATGGCTCAGTGCTCTGATGGTTGATTTGTTTGTAGGTGAATGTGGAACATCTGGTGGAGAAGATGAAGACCACAGTGAAGAGAGGACTGATTCTGAGGTTTGCGTGCGCGTTTGCATTTATATCTCTGCAGCTCACTGTAGTTTCATAACTCACCCAATATTCTACTTTTGTTTCAGAAATGAGAAATGCAATACCAACTACACCACAGACTTTATCTTCAACCTTTACACAGAGGAGGGCAAGGGTGTGTTTGACTGCAGGAAGAATGTACTTGGACATATGCAGCAGGTGGGGCATTAGACGAGTGTGTTGGTTCGTTGCTCTTCATATTCACCACCCGATTCAATTTCGTTAACATAATGAATTATATCCTTTGTTGTTAGGGTGGAACACCGAGTCCCTTTGACAGGAATTTTGGCACCAAGATGGGTATCAAGTCTGTGTTATGGTTGACTGACAAGCTGAAGGAATGCTACAGACATGGTGAGGATATGACCTCATTAAAAACACAAAATGTTGTATACAATTGTGTGATGACCTCCAGGGCTCCCTTTGCTAATGCATTTTTACATTTTTAACCTCAAACCTCCAGGTCGTATCTTTGCCAACTCTCCAGACTCTGCTTGTGTGCTTGGTATGAGGAAGAGGTGTTTGGTCTTCCAACCCCTGGCAGAACTTAAAGACGACACTGACTTGGAGTAAGGCTTGATTTCTTGACACTTATTCTCTTCTGCATTGTTAGAGTTAGTGGGCCAAACCACAGTTAAAATATAAGTAAGTGTATGTATAGGCAGTTGCTTGCAAACTTGTTCCTCCCTTGTTGAGAGCATCTTTCTGCCCCCTAGGGGTAAAAATGACTTAATCCAACTTTAATTGGAATATCCTACATCAATTATTTGGCTATCTAGGCTTTGTGAATTTTTCTTGTTGCTTTCACTTTCCGCTTTGTCCTGACAAATGTTGTCTTCCACAGACACCGTATTCCAAAGACACAGTGGTGGCTAAAGCTGAGGCCCCTCCTGAAAATCCTCGCCCGTTACAACATCAATCTGGACACCACAGAAAAGGCTGAGCTAGAACATGTCATCAAGAAGAAAGGCTTAGTTCATCATTAGCCACTCCACTGTATGTGATTATTCTTTTCATCAGGGCCTGAAATTACCTGAATGAGTCCTGTTTAAAGCACTTTATACACTTTGTCTTTGGAAAGTGCGATATAAATAAAGATGATATTTATATCACTGAAGCATACCCAGAAAGTCACACATTTAACGCTCAAAATGAATAAACTCAATGTTTACATTGCTGTGAGGTAAAACTGGAGGGGATATGGTCTATTTTAGAGCTGTCTCCATTCACTACATTCATTTTCCTATTGCAAACCACTTCAAAATGTTCTTTTGGTCTGCCTTGTTTACTCACCTTCCAGAGAAATCAGGGTTCTCATCATACAGTGTATCCCACAATGTACATATGAATGATTGTACATACTCTCGGACACTGTAGCACAGGAACATGCCTTTATGATCAGCTGAATTATTTAACTAGATTATGATCTAAGACTTTTTTTTTCCAGATGTACCAGCCTTATGCCTGCCTCTGGTTTGGATAAGTGAGGCTCATGCATGCAGTATATCGGTGGGTGACAAAAACATTGAGCTAAAAGCAGCTGAGAGAGCTGCAAAGCTGCAGATAAATAAAGTCCATTAAATAATATTTTTTGTTTGTCCCCACTTTGAACAGTTCTGTTCACCAGCTCCCTCTGTCCTTGAAGAATCAAACAGAAAGAAATACTGAAGTTTTTTAGAGTAATAGATCAGGTCTTGAGATAGCAAAGAGGAAATCAGGAAGAGCTTCTTATGTGGCAGTTGGAAACACTAGTACTCATTGAGCATTAGGCCCCTTCAATATGAGGATAAGTGTCAGACACACACAGGTTATCTGAACTGGGCCAAGAGGTGAAGTGTGGTCCTGTGCCCTCTAGTGGATATGATCCAACCAACTCATGCTGATTGTAATGTGTGTGTGTGTGTGTGTGTGTGTGTGTGTGTGTGTGTGTGTGTGTGTGTGTGTGTGTGTGTGTGTTTGTGTGTGTGTAAAACTGAGTGAAAAAAAGAATCTCCCCTCAAGAGATTTATAAAAGTAGGCTATTTCTAATACTCAAAGAGAATACTTCTACTACTACTACTACTACTAATAATAATAATAATAATAATACATTTGCATGTGAACCCTGTGTACATAAACGTGTGTGTGTATGTAAAACTGAGTGAAGAAAAAAATTTCCCCTTAAGGGATTACTGAAAGTATCTCTAATAATCAAGACTACTACTACAACTACTACTACTACTACTACTACTACTACTACTACTACTACTACTACTACTACTAATAATAATAATAATAATAATAATAATAATAATAATAAACTTGCATGTGAACCATGTGTACATAAAGGTGTGTGTGTGTATTTCAGGTTGAACTGCATGTAAAACTGAGTGAAGAAGAAGAGAAAGAGAAGAAAATAATTTCCCCTCAAGGAATTAATAAAAGTATTAATAAAATACTGAATTAATACAAGTATCTCTAATACTCAAAGGCAATACTACTACTACTACTAATAATAACAATAATAATAATAATAATAATAATAATAATAATTATTATTATTATTATTATTATTGTTGTTGTTGTTGTTGTTGTTGTTGTTGTTATAATATGACCTGACCCTATTTATTACCATCTATAACGAATGCGCTTATTTGGGGATTTTTGTAGTTTTCTTTTAGGTATGACAAGAGAACTACAATATCCATAAATCATTGTATTTCCGGGTAAGAACCGGAAGTGCTGTCGGATTGGTTAGCGGACACCTTTCAAAACGCAGTGCGCGGCGCTGAAGTTTCCATGATTGTTGTTGAGGGTTTGAATCTTCTTCTATTTTGTATTTAAAACTCACTCAACAACCTGCTGCTTTATTTATTCTGCTATCATGAAAGACCGCGTCTGTCTGCCGTGAATAAAGAAGCTCTCCTGTTTTTGAAGGTGACGTTAGACAGACGTTAACGTTCACGCTGTCGGTAACGTTCACAGCTGAGTCTGTTTTAACATGAACGTGAATTAACTGCAGCTGCCGACATGAAGTGTCTGAAGCTGGACGAGTACATCAGGAGGACAGCGTCTGTGGAGGAGACGGAGCTTCTGCTCCAGGAGCTGAAGGTGAGCTCACTGTGAAACAACATCCGAGCAGGGGTGTCCAAAGTGCGGCCCGCGGGCCAATCACGGCCCGAAGCTTCATTTTTATAATACATTATTCATTATTATTTATGGCTAAGCATTTTAACCTTTTTATTTAAAGGACGTGATGTTATAAATCTGTGGATGTGACACAAAATCCAACTTTCTGAAAGACGAGTGATATGTTTTAAACTTAAATGTCGACAGGCTTTGCATTACTCACAATAAGTCACGTTTAAATGAGATTTGTAAGTTAAACGATACAATTTGTTCTTTGTTAGAAAGGATGAACTGATTTTTAGATGCGTTCATGCCTTATTGGATTAGATTTGGTGACGCTGCCATTTAAAAATAATAATAATAATTGTGACAATGAAAACAGAATTGTTACAGAACATTTGTATGTAACTTTTATTGGTGTTTTTCATTTTTTTAAATGTTTGTTTTGGCCCCCGCGCATCTTCGCATTGTCAAATCTGACACTTTGGACACTCCTGCATTAAAGGATCATCTGCCTCTATGAGCCTGGTAACATTAGACATATTTTTGTGTATGAAACATGTTTCTAATCTCTTTAATATTTTTCAGACTTATGTTAAAAGTCCACCAGGCTTCCAGGGTCGCACGCTGTGTGACAGGGTCATCCGAGCCTGTAACCATCACCTTGGAGCTGGATCTCCTGACTTTGACCATGTCGGTCGCTTGGTGCAGCTGGTGGAGGTTTCCCTACATGGCTACGATGTCTCCGTGGCAGCCGTTGCTCAGAGCACACCTCTGTACATGGAAAAGATCATTTTCCATGTTGTCAAGAAGCTTAGCTCCCTACAAGCTCAAAGTCTATGCAGCCATGTCGCTGGGTTGCTTTACAGCAGGCTTACCCCACCCCAACAGGTATGCATCACATTTTTCACAGGGTTGTGTTAGATATATATTTTTCTATTTCAGTGGATCACTGCTGTTTTATGGTCCACAGGCTGAGGACTACTGTGTTCTGGTGCGGAGCTGCTTCTCTGTGCTTTGGACTGGACTATCTGCCACCAAAGACCGGAAGATTGTAAACCCCCGCGACAAACTCCGCTGCCAGATGCAAGCTCTAAACTTCCTCCTGTTGTTGGATGCCGAAAGTGCATCGACCCCCATCTCCAAAGCTCCCGTATACACAGAGGACGCCATCACTGAATTTGAGAGTAGCTGTGGAGCGATGACCAAGGACGACGCTGATTTTCTTCTTCAGGAAATGTGCGCTCTTTTCAAGAGATGCTGGACTGGCGGTGAAGGCTGTAAGGGGGACACACATCAGCAATCTGCTGAGACATCAGGTTTATATGTGCTTTCTGAAATGGGGCTGGTTGTACTGAAGGTGCTTTGTAAAGCTGGCCACTACGGTCCAGCCTCCACCCTCGTGAATGAAATTGAGAGTAGGATCAGAGACCACGTCGACTGTCGGTGCACAGTTGCAGTGCTCGGCAAATGGGCGGTAAAAATTCATTCTACGATGAAGGCTGGTGGGGAGAGTGGCCAGGCTCTGACAGAGTGTGCCAGGGCCTTGAGGTCTCTTCCAGCAGTCCTGGCTGACCAGGAAGCTCATGCGGTCCTGGAAGGTTGCAGGCTGGTCGTGTGGGCTGTGGAAAGTGGCCACAGCAAGGGACTGAGCGGATCTGTACTCCTGGCTTGGTTTTCTTTCCTCGAGGAGCACCAAGAACGAATATTAAAGATGTTAAAGAAGGTGAGTGAGGAGTTATTAGACGTTAGAGATTTCATTTGCACAGATTACTCATCCGTGGCTCTGCTTTCTTTACAGAATCAGGGTGAAGGCGGCAGACTGCAGCTGGCTCTTTGCTTCAGTATTTACCAAGGCTTCGTATTTGCTTACGAGAGCATGCTCGCATCGCAGGTCAGCTGCTTCTTTCATGTCCAGTTTTGTGATGATGATAGTTTAAAAGTTACATCTTGTTGGTGTTGTGAACTGACATGACTGTGATTTGTTGTTTTTAGCTGGAGGATGGCGACACACTTGACAGGGTGCTGCTGTACTGCCAGGCCACAGCTGGACAGATAATGACTGAACTGCGCAAACTGTCAAGTGAAAACTTTCTCGAAAAAGCAGGTGATGAATGATTAATGTTGTGACTTGAGGGGTTCTGAAACATGCTGACTTAAATTGTTATATACAGTACATAGACATATTCTTTTTTGCAGTGGTTGCTGTGAGTAACTTAGCTTGTGGATTGTACAACCGCCGTCTCTATGACCAGGCCTTCACGCTAGTTGAGATCCTCTGCAGGGATCTATCCAGGAGTTGCCCTGCCTCGCTCTCCGTCGAAAGGGTAAGCTCTTTAAGTGTGTTTTTGTTTTGATCGTGCTTCACATCTGACAATATGTCGCCATACGTAAGATTACCTCTGTGTTTTTTACAGTCGTCTGTGTTTATTATCCTGTATTTTGACTACCCAGTTGAGCCGGCCCTTCATGCTGGCTGTGCAGACGTCTCGGCGGGCCGGACAACTGGAGCGAGCGTTAGATTGGGTGATCCTGTGGCTGAAGGCTTTGGGGGACAAAATCACTACTCATATGGCCGAACCGGTCTCCCCTCTGGGTGAAAACGAAGACCGACGCAGCCCGTAATTCTGAGGAGGACGTCCGTCTCAGGTACAGATAGATTTCAATAAATTGACTAATTTTGTTGTTAAGAAACTTACAGCTGTTGGCATGTCCTGTCCTGTCCTGTCCTGGAACAGGACATTACACGATGGTTTTGGTCCGGACGTCCCTGATGAGAGAGTAATGCTTTGCCTTTTGGAGGAAGAGCTGCGTGCCTATAAGGAGGTGGCAGGAGACACAGCCCAGGAGCGTTACAACACACTTTGTGATCTGTTGGACATCTGTCACGAGGAGAGCACCCACACCCATTTACGTGCTGTGTACCTCTGTGAAATGGCCCAAGTTGTGTGTTATCAGGATTTCAGTGAACAAACCGACTGGTAGAAGCTTTGATTTATTTTCTTTAATAGAGACATAAACTGTTTTGCTGTTGTCTTTAATGTTAATTATGTTGGTTTGTAACCACACAGCACGGCAGTGGATTTTGTTCACGAAGCTTTGCGGCTGCTTGAAGAAGAAGCAGAGACTCCAGAGAATGCTGACAGACTGAAGGATGACAAGGCCCATGCTTTGCTTTGGCTCTATATCTGCACCCTTGAGAAGAATCTTCAGGAGGTGAGCTCAGTTGGGTCTGTCATGATATCGTCATGTTTCATTAATGCAGGGTTCCCACGGGTGCTTGAATTCCTTGAAAATGCTTGAATTTCAATTCAGTGTTTTCAAGGTTGTGAAAATGCTTGAAATTTGTGTGATGTCTATCTCAATAAACCAAGAGAAAACAAAAATGTTTCCTAAGCGGCTACGCGCTTGATCCGATGCCTTTACATGCAGAACTCAGTTATCATACTCGCTTGGTGTTCTGCAAAGAAATAACAGTAGACTACTATCCACACCTGTTGGTCACTGTTATTGCGCTATGGTAGTTACACAATACACCGCTCACAAGCTGAGAATACAAGCCAATTCACAATTAGTTAAAAATCAAAACAGTCAATCTACCACCATATGAAATAATGCTAATTAGACCCATATTATTATGCCATACAGTGGCACCGCTGCGCTTCCCATGACCATCATGGCAAACACAACTAGTAGGCTACCTATTTAAAGGTGCTGGAAAAATGAGAAACTGGTGCTTGAAGGTGCTTGAAAAGTGCTTGAATTTGTTCATGAAAAAAGTGTCGGAACCCTGTTAATGGTACTTGTAATTAAAGTGTCAGGGTTTAGAATTTATACATACAACAACTGAAGGATGTGATATTAGACTGTATAAAACAATCGTGAGTTAAGTCTGTTGTGATGAATTAATGATGTTTGTGTGTTTTTTGGGCCAGGCCATCGAAAGAGACAAGAAACAGCGAGAGTTGCGCGAGCAGATGCGTTGCGTGTCCAACCCCATAGGAACCAATGACTTTGATTACGAAGACAAGCAGAAGACACAAGACAGCATACAGGTGTACGAAGGCCTGCATTTCAACCTGGGCGCAGAGAACAGTAAGAACCCCTCTGTTCATATCATCGGTCACTTACTGTGGACACCTACAACCGAGAGATTGATAGACAATATTTTTTTTCCCTGTTCAGAGCTGTGCAAGCCTTTGGAAAGAGCCCTGGATGAGTGGTCCGCTCTTCTGCAGTGTCGAGCGCTGCCTTCGCTCAGAAACCCCAAACAGACCTGTAGCTCCATTGCCGTGATGGCAGCTCTCTTCAGACTTATGGGAAAGGTGATGAATGTGTTCAAGGAAGGCTCGGGTGTGTTACGGGAGTATAGATTCTTAATATAATTGGTAATTATAGTATCTGTATGTTTATTTAATGTAGCCTCTGAAGGCTTTGGAAGCTTACCAACTTGCGATCGGACTTTCACGTCACCTTGCCGACGCCCACGGAGGTGCCAGCTCCCTCTGTCAATCAGCCAGTATTCTCCTGGATATGGGCACGCCCGAACTGGCTTTGGTAATGCAGTTTTCTAATATAAAACATGCAGTACCTAACTTCATGTGCTCTGTCTCGCTCTGTTTATTTTATTGTTTATGTTATTTCT
Source organism: Collichthys lucidus (assembly GCA_004119915.2). Taxonomy (NCBI): domain Eukaryota; kingdom Metazoa; phylum Chordata; class Actinopteri; family Sciaenidae; genus Collichthys; species Collichthys lucidus. Next base: position 31,850,828 of record CM014082.1, on the reverse strand, counting down.
TCAGGCACAGCTCGAGCAAGCAGAAAAGCTTCTCGCCTCAGACTGCACTGCTGAGGGACCTTCTTCTCTCTCCATGATGGCCATTCTGCTGAAAGCTCAGTGCTGCTACAGCACAGGACAGGTAGGAAACAAATCTGCAACCAGTATGTGTAGAGCTGTTGTAACGGGTGATCAAATCAAATGTCTTCTTTCCTGTTTGACCACATGTCAGGTGGATCTTGGGGTGCCTTATCTGTGCGACGTGCTTAAAGAAGTGAACGAGCAGAGGCAGTCGAAGAGCTGGTACCTGCTGCGTGCTCGGACCCTCCAGATCTGCAGCTCTTATCTGAGTTTGGACACGGCCGCACTGCCACAAGTCCAGCGGGGCCGTATCACACAGCATGGTTAGTTCAAGTGTTTGCTACAGTTAATATGAACATTTTTTTTGTTTTGTTTTTTTTAAATTTTGCATTGGGAGAATAGGTGAGCTGAGGATTGTTTGTGTGATTCAGGTATAAAAAGTTCTGACACCGCCCTGTACGAAAGTCTGAAGCTTCTCTGCAGTCTGCTGCTCACTTTAGTGGGGATGGGCCTATACGGAGTGAACGGCGGCAGCTCAGACGTGCGCTTCATCGACCAAGGTACGACGATGCATGAAAAAGCTGCTAATGCCTCATTGGTGGTTTGTTCTAATGTTGTCTACCACGCTGATCTCTCTACTCTGCTCCATGTCTTGGTCTCTGAGCAGGTGATAACCTGGTAATGAAGTGGCAGCTACTTTCAGAGCTGTTGAACTGCTCTGTGAAGCTGGTAGCTGTAAGGAGCAACTGTGGGGCTGTCAACGATGCCAGGCTGCAATGCCTAGAAGCACTTAAACTAGCCATCAAGCTGCAAGCACTCAGCCGGTATGTACATGGTAGTGGGTTAAAATGTGATGTAAACTAGTGGACCTGTCTTTCATGTTGTAGCGTGTGATGCTAAACTCACCGGCAGGTTACAGCCTCTTCCACTTCTTTATAACGTGAAGGCCACTCTGATCTAGTGAAACATTTTCTTTTTTAAAGATGCGCTGAGCTGCTGGTGATCAAAGCCGAGCTGGAGCTGATGCAGGGCGAGAGAGAGGAGAGTGGAATCGATTTGGACAAAGTCAGAAACCTTCTGGAGCTTTGCACAGGTCTGTTCAATACACACAGCTCGAATAGAGCTGGATATTGATTCAATATTATTATTTGACTTGCAGTTTGTAATTAAAAAATGATGTTGCCCGGGTGAATAAGTCCACATAAAATGTTATCTGTTAATTCTTTTCCTCAGATTTCTCCGATCAGGTGCAGAAGGCGGAGGTGAAAATCAAACCTCGGAAAGGTCGCCCGGCACAGAAATCTCAGTCTCCCCTTCCGACCATAGAGGATGATTTCAAGGGCATCCTGAGCACCAGGTGGAGTGCCAAAGAACCTGTAGTGACGGATCTCGCCAGTTCCCCGCCTCTTAAAGCTCAGCCTCGTCGCTGGTTGTCCTCCCTGGCCCATGACTCTGACTGCCAGTGCCCCTGTTGCTCCGAGCCCTGCCTGGGCCGTGCCACTGCTCGCTGGGCAACTACGCAGGCTGATCTGGTTCTCAAGCTGGATCCCAATGAAGCCAGAGTCAGTTATAAACTTCAGTGGGCAACTTTAGCTCGCTGTAAGAGTGTTTCTGCCAAACTTGGGGCAAAATTGGCTAAACTCTTTCCTCCCCGTGGCTCTGCCAAAGGCTTCACTAAACCTGCCCTGGTGCAGGACTTGTTGGGCCGCGTGTACCTTCGCATGGCCCTGTTTGGTCTAGAACCAAGGCATGAAAAGATCTGTGGTATATGGAAAATACTGGAGGCTGGCTTAGCATATGTTGACTCCAAACCCTCTCCTGTGCTAAGACCTATCAAAGCAGGCCTAATCGCGACCAAAGCCATAGTGTCATTGGTTACCCTGGCTGCCAAAAAGGGATGCACCCCAGAGGAGCTCTTCTCAGATGTTTGGACTTGGAATGCACCAAAAGTGGATGAAGAGCTGAAATCAGAACAGAAAGTAGTGCTTCCCTCGTCTTTGCTCAAGAAACCTAAGAACGCAGACGTTCCAGACAAAACGAAAGAGCCGAAGAAGGTCAAGGTTGTCAAGCCCAAGATTCAAGTGACGAGCTCCTCGACCAAAGCAAAGGGATTGGTTCCTATGACACCAGTGCTGGTTAAGTCAAAGACCTCTATCAGGGAGCTCGACTGTTTTGACTTTAACACAGTGGTACCTACTTTGGCCTGTACTCCTGTTCACAAAGTAAAAGCCCCTGCCTCAGTGCCGAAAGCACCGAGGACTGCTTCTAAGCTCCAGTTTCATGTGTATGAAGAGGTGTCACCGACCCAAGACAAAGCCCGACCCGTGCCTGCTGCCCCCAGACGCACCAAGAAATCACGTTTCAAAGTAAGCGTCTAATCAGAGTAGAGGTTTTTTTTGTTTTTATGAAACTGTTTTAATGAATTATCTTATGTCTACACAGGTGGAGTTTAGCGACGAGAGTGACACAGAAGCCAATACACAGACGGAGCCCAAAGAAAGCACAGACGTCCCTAAAAAGCGAACCACCACAAGAAGAGCTGCCCAAAACAGTAAAACGGCCCCAGACCCGCCTGCAGAGAAGATCCCACCTAAGAGGCAGACCAGGGCTAAGAAGAGCACTGCGGTGGCTCGGGTAACCTCCTCTGACGACGACGAGACTTTGGCGGTTAAAGCCACCTCGACGAGAAGAGGAAGAAGCAGAAGGGAGCTGTCCATTGCGGAGGCAGATTCAGTCGAGGAGCCAGACAAGATGAGGACCATCGAGGAGGAAACCGCAGAAGTTCTGGATATAAGCATCGAGCAGCTTAGGACGTCGGACACTGAGACTGAAGACAATTCTGCTTCAAGCAAAGATATCGGTGTGTACACATCACAACGCATTACATACTGAAGCATTTCATTTAGATATGATGCCTCCTGAAATCCTCAGCTTCTTCTTGTTTTAATTTTAATTGAAGTCCAGAGATCTAATCTCTCCTTTTGACTTTTTTTCCAGACGTAGATTTTGAGGTGTTGCGGAGGCATATGTGCCGTGATTTGGAGAGAGACGACTTGTTCGAACTGAGGAGCAGAGGTCATCCGAGAGAAGGTCCACAAACCCACCTGTCTCAACCAGACAACAGGCCAGGTGAGATTTTACACTGTCGCAGTCACATCGTCATAGGAGCGTAACTCTGCGGCGACAGTGTTATTACATAGGAAGCATCTCTGAGATATTCTGCGATGTAATTTCTCTCAGACAATCTTTCTCTGGAGGACGTCCAGTCATTGCTCCGCTCCGCCTGGTTGACCCTTCAGCACTTCCCGTCCCCGACCATCTACACGACCCTCTGTGGTCTTCTGGCTTTGACTATGGGACAGCAGGACCCAATAACTACAGCGATGCTGCACGCCCAGTCCTTGGGCATTACAAGTCGGCATCGCACAATCAGGCATTTAGCCAGTTGTCTCAAGTAAGCTTACGTGTTGTTTGTGTGTGAGTCAAATGTTTCTACATCTGCTAACTCAGGGCTAAACTTGTTTTGTGTTCAAACATTGTTGCTTTGATGTGTCGTCGTAACAGAAAGCTCAAAAAGACATCCAATGAGCTAGCAGACAAGATGGACGCTCTGAGTCTAGATGAGCTCAGTCCAAGCGAGCCCAGGACCGAACAGATGTTGTCACAGCTGGAGAACATCTTCTCTTTTCCGACAGCCGACTCCTCCACCTTCCCCAAGAGCCACTGTCAAGAGTTCATCCAGCACGTTCAACACCTTCCCGAAGGTAAAAAATAATCAATACAACAAAATGCAGTTTGCACATTTCATGAGAGGTAATGGCAAAGAAAATGTGACCCACAGGGGTGACGGTGTGTGTGATGTCTGTGCTTGGACTAAAACCTGGTGAGATGGGTGACAGCATCATACTGTCCCGCCTGGAGAAAGGGTCTGCCCCGGCAACTGTTCACATCCCAACCTCTAAACAGCAGGTGAGGATGGTAAATTATATCTATATATACTAGAAGCCACAATCTGTGAAGTGTAAATGCTTGTGGTTTTAGCAATATGAACACACAAGTCACATTCCTATCCTTTTTGTCTCTGTGCTGTAGCATCCAATCAATTGGCTGGTGCAGGAGATAGATGGTATTCAGGTGGAGCAGAAGGCTGTGAGCTGTGTGCCTGAGAAAGCCAAGTGGTGGGAGGGCCGCAGGGCGCTCGACTCTCGAGTTGAGGTAAGTGGCGAAGAATGAGGGAGTCAAAATGACTGTCTATTTCACTAAATATTATACAGTCGTCCCTCACTGTAACGCGGTTCACTTTCTGTGGACTCGCTGTTTCACAGATTTTTTTTAGTGTAATTTTACATGCTTTTTTTACAGCGTACTGTGCAGTATGAACGTGCATTGTGTTCTGCGTCCTAAATTGGCTAAGGGAGAACCGCACATGTGTTCTGCGTCCTGATTAACTTAAAGGGAGTACTGTGCAAAATGCGTGTAAAAAGGTGTAAAAAGGTGTATAAAAGTGTGTGGTTAGGGGTTTTACGGCCTTAAAACATGTATAATAATTGTACTTCACGGATGTCGTTTATTGCGGGTTATTTTTAGAACGTACCCCCCGCGCTAAACGAGGGACCACTGTATATTTACACCCGGAGATGTAGACAAAGAAAACAAGACACTTTGTTTTACACATTTTCACTCTTGTTAAACCACTTCTCTATCTCTCTTTCAGCGATTGTTGAAGGAGATGGAGGGATTGCTGGGATGCTGGAAGAGCTTTCTTCTACCTCTTTCATTGGATCCCGAGCTCTCCAAACAGGCCCAGCACCTTTGCAAGTCCTTATCTGCAAAGGGAGTGACAGTCAGTGAGGAGATGTTGAAGGTTTGTTGTTTTTTTTTTTTTTTTTTTTTTTTATAGCATCCACATCTGTCTTGATCTAAAAAAAGGCAGCTGGGGTAAAGGGAAGAGACAAAACAACAACCTCTAACACTCGTGACTCGTGTTTCAGGCCGTGCTGTCTGCCTCTCCTGTGCTCTCCCAAGAAGACCTGAAAAGATTTGCTCTGGGAGTTTCTCCACAGTGGGATCTGGAGTGTGACCAGCTTCTCCATGCAGCGGTGTCTCACCTCGTCGACAGGAATGAGCCTAACGGTCACGTGGTTCTCATCCTGGACAAGGTTGGCTTCATAATCTTTTAAATGCTGAATTGTCTTACAGTCTGATTTGTACATGAAGACGCTTATTGAAAGCAAAAACACTTTTATCTGTCCTGTCCTCCTGCAGTACCTTCAAAAGTTGCCATGGGAGAGCATCTCCATCTTAAAGTCTCATTCTGTCAGCCGGATGCCTTCTCTGCACTCACTGATCGGACTGAGCATTCAGAGAGAGGTGAGGTTAAGCTCCATACTGAGCCGATATGCCACGTGATGCCGATGTAAATTACTTCCTAGCAGCTGAGTTCGGAGGTGGTTTTTGTTATTTCAATCTTTCCTCGTAGACTGACTCGAAGTCCATCCTGAAGCAAGGTGTGGATACGAAACAGGTGTTTTACGTGCTGGACCCTGATGCCAATTTAGGAAACTCTCAAGACCGATTCAAGGAATGGTTCAGCAGGTGAGACACTCATAGATTCGTCAGTATGTCTTTCTGTCACCAGTCTGTTTTCCCTCCCCATTTACGACATTACTATTCTTATTAAGTAAACCAGATTGGGACGGTGTGTGTGGAGCCGCTCCTGACTCGGGCCAGCTGGAAGCAGCTGTTGCGACTAAGGATCTGTACATGTGAGTTTGACGATCTCAAGTAACCTCATAGAGAGTAAGCACTGGTTATAGTTCACAACAATGTTGGATCATTCAAATGAAATGAATCTTTGTCCCTCTTTTAGTTATGTGGGTCACGGCGCAGGCGCGCGTTTCCTCGACAGCCAGGCGGTCCTGAAACGGCAGATGAGAGCAGCCTCTCTGCTCTTCGGCTGCAGCAGTGCCGCTCTGGCAGTGTGCGGGGATCAGGAAGGACAAGGCATCATCCTCAACTACCTCATAGCAGGATGGTGCGATATCTGTCTTTACTCAGAGTTATGGTTCACACTAAATCAAATTTGGTTAGCAGATCCACAAAGCTGAATTCAATTTGTGTTGTGACGTTATGCATTGAGACTACTTTCTGGGCAGTAAAATAAGTTTTAATTGATTATTATGAAGTCATAATTTCATTGTTTTTTGTTCCCCCCCATAGCCCCTTTGTTTTGGGAACCCTATGGGATGTGACAGATCGGGATATCGATCGATTCACCAAGGCCTTGTTGGAGTCCTGGTTATCCGCTGGGTCCGGCGCTCCCCTCCTGGATTATATGGGCCAGTCCCGCCAGGCCACACACCTGAAACACCTCGTAGGAGCTGCACCTGTGGTCTATGGTTTACCAATCTACCTGCTGTAGGTGGGCTGACGAGCCAAAAGCTCTTCTTTAAAAACAGGATGTAAACAATCTGTGCAGTATTTTTAGATGGTATTGTATCAGCACACAAGCTGCAGGACTACATGACTTTAACTTGTTTATATATAAATAGTTTTATGCTATAAAGTTTTGGCAAGATTAAAGTTCTGCATTTACTTTTATTTAAACCGGCGCTTCCATTTTTTTAAACCATTGTCGCTACAGTGACTCATTTTAAATAACTTTTTTTGAATGAATTTGCTTTTAATGTGTTGATTGAACAAATTTTGAATAAATGTGTTCTCACATACAATGAGTCTCTGCATTGTGGAAATGAGTTGGGAGGGAAAAGCCAAAGAAAACATGCAAAATGTGTCAATCAAGTTTGATCCGTCTCATAGTTATCTCATTTGATCCAGAGCTCATTTTGGGTGCCTGGGTCAGAAACCAGGGCCCTGGGGTATTAACAATTTCCATTGTTAATAGTACAAGATCAGTTCACATTTAAAGTTTCTGTTGAATGTATATACTGTAAAATGAAAATTATAAAGATAAAAACAGGTTTTAGGTTTATAGTTTAAAAAAAACAAGTAGACTATGCTTGAAATTATTTTTTAAAGCAGTTGTATTTAGATGATTTAATACATTATGGCAGCTGAAATATTGAGTACCCATCTTAGGTCTAACAGAGGCAGTAAACTGACTTTCTGTTAAAGATAACATTCAGATCAGTCCTCGTCATTTAAGACTTAGCCCGGCTCCAACTTCACAGGCGAGCACACTCCAGTGATCTCACGGAGATTATTTTCTTGTGATAAATGATCTCGTTATCTCCAGAAAATGACCTTTTTGTTTTCTCGAGATAATTAACTTGTGATCTCCAGCTAAGGGCATAAAAAAAAAAAATTAGCTGATCCACCATCACACATACTGCCAGGATTGAAGCGCAAAATAAATGTTCACTCCCACATATGATCTGTAGAATGACGATGTGAAATTTTAAAAAAACAGTTTGCATTTTCTGTCTTTGTATGATGGCACAGTGAAAGAAGTTAGTCATTGACACATTTTATTTTAAAGTTTCAATCAGTTTAGAAATGAAAATTACACTTGACAGGATTTCGTGATATCTAGCGGTGCAGTAGCTGATTGCAAACTGTTGCCTCGCTCTCGTTCCCACAGTGAAATGCACGAAAAAGACAAAAGGCCCAAATTAAAGACTGTTTAGTTTGTCCATTCAGGACTACTGTAGAAACATGGAGCCGGTGGAAGAAGACCCTCAGCATCTGTAGTATCATAACGAAAACATAATGATTGTATGATTTGATGCAAACCTCCTGACTCCACCACCCAGGACCAAGCACAGAACCTTCTCTGTAGCTGCCCCATGACTGTACTGATATCCCAACATTCAAATCTCTGACAAAAACACCTTTTTAGTAAGGAAGACTGGATTCAAAGTATCAAAGTTTAAGTTGAATTTATTATTCTTGTACAAGAAGGAGCGTTTAACAATGCTACAGAGAAAAGGCTCCTCAAGGAGCTCTAACAGTTGGTTCTTATACTTTTTTTTTTTTTTAATGGGCTGTATCGGACACCTCCAGACTGATACGGATAATATCATAACGTCCCTTTCTTGTTTTCCGCTCAGTAATGAGCATTATGTTTCATATCCAAATGGTACTTCCCTAACCTGTCTCTCCTGTCCTTGTACTATTGATTCATAATTTATAATTATCTCTCCCTGCCAGCCTCAGTAAAACAGGCCAAATAAGGGAAGCGTACAAGACATGCAAAAGAGGACACACACACACACACACACACACACACACACACACACTATATGAGTTAAAACACCTGAACCCCAGTATAATCCTAACATTTATAACATTTTTAAAATAGCTTTTAATGTTAAGCTTAGTCTAATGTGTTTTTAGTGTACTATTTTACGTTTTTTTGCTGCTTTGATGTTATTTTTTTATATTATATTTATATATATATATATTTTTTTTTTATATATTTTTATATAGCACCTTTCATACAGAATTGTAGCCCAAAGTGCTGAAACAGAAGTAGACAAAAACCAACAGTTATTAAGGCAACAGAACAGTTGCATGAAGAAGATTAGAAGAAGAGTTAAAAAGCATAAAACTACAACAACGAAACAAATGGGAAGTAAATTAAGACCTATAGGGTAAAAAGCAGTAAAAGTAGATAAGACCTGTACAGTAAATAAGCACCAGGGATAAAAGTAACAGGGAATGATCAGGACCTGATCTTTAGTCTGGCTTTTTACCTAAGGTGCCTGATCATTCACTGCTGATTTTTTATGTCCTGATCTCTCCCTGTTACTTTTATCTCTGGTGCTTATTTACTGTACAGGTCTTATCTACTTTTACTGTTCTTAAATTATGTTTTTTACCATATAGGTCTTAATTAACATCTTATTTGTTTCGTTCTTGTAGTTTTAAGCTTTTTACTTTTCTTCTAATTTCTAGTTTTTCATGCAACTGTCCTGTGAAGCACTTTGGGCTACAATTCTGTATGAAAGGAGATATATATATATATATATATATATATATATATATATATATATATATATATATATATATATATATATATATATATATATATATATATAAATTTGAAGTTGAGACGGGGTGCCATTACGTGTCTCGTCCACAGGGGGGCGGTGTTTCGGAGCAGTGCCCGCCCGGCTCCGTCACCCTGGAAACACATCCGGCGCTGCTCGGGGTCATTTTGCATCGCGCTTCCAACATGGCGGTGAATCTCGCAGACCTCTCCCTGCCTCAGTTAGAGGGGCTGAAAACCCAGCTGGACCCGGTAACACTAAAACAAAAGTCTGCTGTGTTTAAACTGTGACTGTTGTTCTTTGGTGCGGACTCTGTGAGGGCGGTGAATGAGTGAACGTGTGAGGGTGGAGGCAGCTGGTTAGCTCGTGTGGAGCTAACGGTGCAGCTGACAGGTGTGGCTTGTGTCGCTTTGTGTCTCTTTGTGTCTTCACTCTCTGACCTCTCTGTTTGTTTCTGTACATGTGTTTGCAGGAGATTGAGTTCCTGACGTCTTCAATAAGTCAGCTCAAAGTGGTCCAGACCAAGTATGTGGAAGCCAAAGATAGTTTGAACGTCCTCAACAAAAACAATAAAGGTGAGTGAACGTGGCATGATATGATATGATTGATACAAATAAATAAATACAAATATTCAGCTCAACAATTCAAACACAAGGTTTCCAAAGGGCCGCACAACAAGATAAAACACAAGAGAAACACAATGACAACATGAAGCAGAGAATAGAAAGATAAATAAAACAATGCAATAAAATAAATACAAAGATATCTATCTATCTATCTATCTATCTATCTATCTATCTATCTATCTATCTATCTATCTATCATATGTTAAAATTGACCTGAGATATATCTAAATTTAAATATGTACAGAGAGATTAAACATCTATAGCCAAATTAAACATTTGCAGAGGAATTAAACATTTGCAAAGGATTTAAACATTTGCAAAGGATTTAAATATGCACAGAGGAATCAAACATTTGCACAGAAAATGAATATATAACTGTGTTAGGAGGTTAACCCGTGCTAAACATCTATACAAAGACTATATATATATAAAAAATAAAAATAGAAAGTGACCGTAGAAATAAAAATGTTTTATAAAAAATATGAGACAGAACTACAAATGGAGATAAAGGAATGTGTACAATTAAATTAGGCTGGAAACAGATGAAAGTCACAGCACGACAATGACAGAGAGATTATATATTATTATATATTGTATATACTGTCATATCCCTCTACCTCATGTACAGAGCACTACCGTTTGTAGAAACCATATTTATTCCACCACCTGCACCACCTGTCCTTTATCCAATTCAATTTTATTTGTATAGCCCAAAGTCACAAAGTACATTTGCCTCGGAGGGCTTTACAATCTGTACAGAGAATGACACTCTCTGTCCTTAGACCCTCGGTTCGAGTGAGGAAAAACTTGCCCACAAAAAACCTTTAACAGGAAAAAAATGTGGAAGAAACCTCACGAAGAGCCACAGAGGAGGGATCCCTCTCCCAGGACGGACAGACGTGCAATGGATGTCACGTGTACAGGACAATCAACATAAACATTTTGTACATTTACAATGACTGACAGAATGACAATGAATGATAAAGTGACCACAGTAGTAGATATAGTAGTAATAATGACAGTAGTAATATGTGTAGTGGGCGTCGTCCAGGATCACAGCAGCAGCCACGATCCACGAAAAACCTGCTGGACGACAGAGCACAGTCTACATGTCTGTTTTTGTTTCTTATGTTTCCAAGTTTTATGTTCATGTCTGTGCCTGCCTGTCATGTTCCTTGGTAAACTGTATGTTTATGCCTGTATGTACAATTGAGAGCACAGTCATTTCTCGTGTGTGTGTGTGTGTGTGTGTGTGTGTGTGTGTGTGTGTGTGTGTGTGTGTGTGTGTGTGTGTGTGTGTGTGTGTGTGTGTGTGTGTGTTTGTGTGTGTGTTTGTGTGTTTGTGTGTGTGTGTGTGTGCGCGCCAATAAAGTGATTCTGAAATTTCATCTTAGTCACACCGATATAAGAAATGGTCCTCTTCAGTGGGAGTGCTGTCCATCCAAAAAAGTCACCACGTCTGTGAATCTGCTGCTTTATTTTTTGCTTGTTTTGTTTTCTCTCTCACAGGAAAAGAATTGCTCGTGCCACTGACCAGCTCTGTATCCTTCCTTTATTCTGAAACGACCAGCTAAACATCCGTCAAGTGCAACAACACAGGACATAGCAGTCAGCTGATATTTCTTAGTAGTCTGACAACAAGAAGTCCAGCTCCACGTGTCTTTCAGACTTTAACTTCACAAAGCTCTCGCCGACGACTAAAAGTCAGTCCCAGATTTATTCTTTTATTGTCCAGCGGCTTTTTCCTCAATCACTTAATCTTTTTCTCTTCTTAACATCTCGTGGGCCTTTTTTTTAAGTCTGTCATTATGTCTCTAGAAACTGCTGAGCCTGGTTACATTGCTCGCTTGCTCAGCTCTGTTCTGGCATTTACCTGTGGGACAAAAACAAACACTCCCTCTGCTCTCTGAGCTCACAGGCAGCCCGCCTAACAAACTGAGCTAGCTATAGTTCACATGAGGTTATTTAACTATTACAGGTACTACACATGATTTGTATACTCTAGGCCGCATCAGAGGAAAAAACAGAACATACTCTCCATAAAATATGATCCAATTTCACCAAAATCACTGAAATAGTTGGAGTTAGGGCTGTTAAAGTGTCATGTCCTTCTCACGAGTGATCATACTTACTTACATGGTGCATGAACAAACGGGGCACAGAGTGGGAATGACCAGATTACGCATCAGTGTTGCATCAACATGATTTAAAATCTGTTATTTCATGGTAGAAAACTTACACAATGTTGCTTTAAATTCAGTCGTGTCTCTCGGAGATGTGTTGTCCTTGACGTTTCTTCTTCTCAGATGTACGTCCCTGGATCATTAAACGACGTGGAAAATGTTTTAGTGGATGTGGGGACTGGATACTATGTTGAAAAGGCAAATATATTAGCATTTAAAAGCCCATACATTTGAAAAAATAATTTATTCAAATAATGTAGTCATATTTTGTATTTGTCTGTTCCTGTAGAAAGTGGAAGACTCGAAGGCATTCTTCAAACGCAAAATAGACTTCCTCACAAAGCAAATAGAGAAAATTCAACCAGCCCTACAGGAAAAACATGCCATGAAACAAGGTGAGCACACCATCATATATTCCCTCTTTCAACTAAACCTTTCAACATATTACTTCACACTTTGTATTCTGTCTCGCAGCTGTGATTGAAGTAATGAACGTGAAGATCCAGCAACTACAACAGAGCCAGCAAGCGTCACAGATGGTCGGGCCCACCAAGGCTTAATGAAAACACCTGTTTACACTCGTCATGATTTAAGGGAGGGGATTTTTTAAGTTTGTGTGCTAAAAACATCGGTTACTGTTGTAGGACAAGGAACTGCCCTCCGCTAATGTAATATGTGAAATACTGAAGCAAAACGTTTGTGCACAAACCAAAAATTACAAGTGGGCTGTGTGTCATGGTGTATATGTGTACTTGGTCAAATTTAAATGAATTGAATTGGGTGTCTTAATTAGTTTGCATAATTAAATAAATAGGTCACTGTGCATCAAGAAGCGTGTGTCTTTCATTGTTGTGTATTCATCAGTGGGGGTACACTACCAAGACCTGATCAGATTTCAATCTGGGGCAGCTGGACCTGGTTGTAGATCTGTGGAGCTGTTTCGTCTCTCATCCGAGAGGCTTCTTCGGTTCTGAACGACCGGTGGCGAGATCCAATTATTTGTCCTAGGCAGGATCATTGACCAGCCCATTGTTCCACTTGATTCGTTGTTGTGATGACTATTGTCAGAGCTGTTAAGGTCACATGAGGTCCGGCGTGAATGACAGTCGTTCAGGTCACCTGAGCGCCGGTGTAGGACGATGGATTTTGGAGTCACATGTGCTGTCCAGTTGCCCCAGATTTAACCCTCTTGAAGAAAGATGACCTGGATGACTAAGAACCTTAAAATTAGTAACACCATCACTAACGTCGGGTATATTTTACCCAATATAATATTCAGGATAAAATACAGTTTTCATCAATTTATGTAAAAGTACCAAAGACCACAAACCATAGCTGGGAGGAGGGAAACAAACATACCATTAATGACATCAGTGAGCAGCCTGAAGCTACCCAAGGACCCATGCAACTCAGACAGCAGCAACACAATAAAAATCACATGACAAGAACTGTGTCGGTAAAAATCACCTGACGTTAGTGTTCTAGGGTTAAATCATACTTCATGAACATATACACAAATGCAAACATATTTTTCAACACGATATGACCATGGTGATACTGTATAAGGTGTGGTTCCATTTATCTTTTGCAGTGACCTAACATGCACCACAGCAGCAGCACCTGAATGGAACATTGTCGTGTATTTATCAGTGGGGGTACACTACCAAGACCTGATCAGATTTCAATCTGGGGCAGCTGAGCCTGGTTGTACATCTGTGGAGCTGTTTCCTGTCTCATCCAGGTCACATGAGGTCCGGCATGAATGACAGTCGTTCAGGTCACCTGAGCGCCGGTGTGGATGATGGTTTTCGGAGTCACGTGTGTCTTCCAGTTGCCCCAGATTTAACCCTCTTGAAGAAAGATGACCTGGATGACTAAGAACCTTTAGACTTTCATTTATTTATTTATTTTTTTACCCTAGAACACTAAGGTTAAAATAAGTAACACCATCACTAACGTTGGGTATATTTTACCCGATATAATATCCTGGATAAAATACAGTTTTAATCAATTTATGTTAAACTACAACACTGTATGCCAAATTGTAGTACTCTTCTTTAATTTCCCAATATACAATATCACATAAAATAAATGAAAAAAAAGGTACCATGGGGGACCCTTTAAAAATGATTGAGAAATCAGGTAATCCTTAACGAGAAATTTCCTAGCAAAAAACATAATGGAGCTGGGAACTTGTTCTTCAGTCCACCCATTCCTAGGACACGTGAGCCTTGTCCGGTGAAGGCACAGTCTTCCTGCATCTAATTGTAGATAGACAAAAAATGGCTCTCTCTATCACTGACGTCGAGTGAAAAAAACATAGATGTGAGGAGGGAAACAAACATACCATTAATGAGTGAGCAGCCTGGAGCTACCAAAGGACCCATGCAACTCAGACAGCAGCAACACAATGAAAACCACATGACAAGAATTGTTAGTGTTCTAGGGTTAAATCATACTTCATGAACACATTCACAAATGCAAACATATTCTATAACACAATACGACCATGGTGATACTGATAAGGTGCGGTTCCATTTATCTTTTGCAGTGACCTAACATGCACCACAGCAGCACCCTGAAAGGAACAGGACCTTTTTATTAGTATCATTAGTACCACCTGTTTTTACCCTACTATGTCATGTCAAAATGGCTGCTGTGAAAATGGTCTATTGAAGGTCACAAAAAAGGTCACTGTACTTCATCAAGCCTGCACTTAGAAGAGAGTTACAAGTGAAATCACTAGCGTCTTTAAGGCAGAAATGATCATAGCGTTTACTTAGTGTTTATACTTCAGCACAGTTATAATCTAGACCAGGGCTCTGCCAATTTTTGTTATAATAATCTAATAATTTGTGAGAATTAAAAAAAATATAAGAATGACGAGTAAAGTGCAAGGATTTATATGAAATAAAAAGCTACTTTTAACAAAAACTATTACTATTTAAAAATTATTCCATTAGGTCTTAATGTTTTATCAATCATAAACACATAAAGGGTAATAACCTAGCATATAAATTGGTTAATAAAGTGAAATAAAAGTTGAATACAGTAAATATAAAAGTTATTATAAGCCAGACATAAAATGTGACACATGTGGGCTGAAAAACATTGAATAAATGTATTTTTATTACATAATAAACTGGTTTTAAATGAATAAAATGATATTAAGCACGTGTTATAAATGTGTAACTGTAGTTTTATGGTACAGTTATATCAATTTTGGCACGTTTCTGCATCATGTTTGTTGCAATAATACTAATAATATATGATGTGACATATGTGGGGGGTCCTTTGGCTCAAAAACATTAAATAAATTTATTTTTATTACATAATAAACTGGTTTTAAATGAATAAAATTATATTAATCACGTGTTATAAACGTGTAACTGTAGTTTTATGGTACAGTTATATCAGTTTTGCACGTTTCTGCATCATGTTTGTTGCAATAATACTAATAATATATGATGTGACACGTGGGGGGTCCTTGGGCTGAAAAACATTGAATACATGTATTTTTATTACATAATAAACTGGTTTTAAATGAATAAAATGATATTAAGCACGTGTTATAAATGTGTAACTGTAGTTTTATGGTACAGTTATATCAATTTTGGCACGTTTCTGCATCATGTTTGTTGCAATAATACTAATAATATATGATGTGACATATGTGGGGGGTCCTTGGGCTGAAAAACATTGAATAAATGTATTTTTATTACATAATAAACTGGATTTAAATAAATAAAATGATATTAAGCACGTGTTATAAATGTGTAACTGTGGTTTTATGGTACAGTTATATCAGTTTTGCACGTTTCTGCATCATGTTTTTTGCAATAATACTAATAATATATTTGTATATTCATATGAACATGCTCCACATGCCGATTCGTTTACTTTAAACTCTTTAAATAGTTAAAACAAATAGTTCTCGGCAGTGGCCTCCATTGCTGATGCAAGGCTGGGCCACATATCGGTTCCAAAGTTATCCGGGGTCACGTCCTATCCACTTAGCCTGGGAATCACGCCAAACAACGTGAAGCCAGAAATACTAACTCGGGTTTGTTTGCACTGTCAGGTGAAACATAAGTCAGTTACAGCATAACATTGACTAACTCTTTGTGTCACATAGTTAATAATACAAGCGCGGGGGTAGGTCTGTGTTGTCTCCCCTCTCCTCGGGGAGGTCACACAGTCAGTCGGTCGCTACGCTGCGGCGTTAGCATTGTGTTGTTGCCGGGGAGGTAGCTGGAGGTGGAGGCGGAGTGCCAGCCTTGTTGGGACGGACTGAAGCAGACAGAGGACGCAGCTGTCACACGCTGGATGGAGCCGTGCTTTGAACGCTGAACTACGGGGATGAGGACTTGCAGAGTATATTGATATATTTATTATATATATTTTTTGTCGTTTTGACTTAAAAAGCAAGCGAACTTTATATATATATACGCTAGTCGACGGTTGAAAGTTGGTGGCTCGCGCGGACGTAACCGTTGGACCCCGGAGCACGTTCGGCCAGTTTGAACGTTACCAGGGAGACGGCAGTTTAAGAAAGCGACGACGCTTTAAATAAAAAGTGTCGAGAGCAGCCGTTTTTATTTTTTAAACAGGAGAATTAAAAAAGCAGCAGGGTATTTAAATCTCTTGTATCTTTGAGGAGGACGCCATATAAAGAAGGAGCCGGAGCAGCATGGTGAGTTTCTTTTTCTTTTTTTTTTTAGGGCCTGGAAACATGGGGCTAACAACCTGTTTGCGTCCTTTCCTCCCCTTGTTTGACTCGAACTTTAAAGTTCATGCTTTTTAAAAACGTTTATTACACAGTTAAACGGGAGTTACCTGTAACCTGTCAGACAAATGAGCTCAGATTAAGGAGTGTTTAAAGAAAGGCCGGCTCGGACTGGTCTGCTAGTAAACTTAAGCTAGTTAGCTGTTATTTATACGAAGCCGCTAGTCAAAATATAGACGGTGAAACAGCACACACACACATCCTACCGACACGTGTTTAAGGATATATATATATAACTACATCAAACAGGCAACAGACATTTGCTTAATTAAAAGTTGCACTATTCTTGAATTATTTAATCCCCCCTTTTATGTTACATGTGTAGCGAGCACTACACGTGATTTGTGAAGTGTTAGCTGTTACCCAACTGCAGCTAAATAAGCTGTTTAAAGGTCATTGCTATGCACACACGCGGACATGTGGATATTTAAAGATGAACATGAAGATGGCTTTGTAATCGATCAACTGTGTTCAGATCTGGATGTGTTTTAATCCGGGAAATGTCTTGTTTAACACACACACACACACACAGGCACGTCGGCACCATGTGCTTTCCTCGACAAAGTCACGATACTTTTTTTTTTATTATTATTTGCTTCGCTACAAAAACCCCAGAGAGGCTCAACTGGATATATCTCGATAATGACACAGAAAGGTTGTGTTATTTACATTCATACAATGCTTAAGCAGCAATGACTGGGTCGTTTTTTTGTTGCAATGGATGACAGGTCAGGTTGTCTTGTTCGAGTCACGCCGGAGCTCAGAGGCAGATTTGCGCCATGTATGGTCACATGTGACCGTGTGAGAGGAGGAGCCGAGGCCCCGGTAGAGGGAAAGCCAATGAACAGTCAAGACGGGTTTGTTTGTGAGTGAAGAGCTGTGAGGCCTTGTAAAGAAGACGGAAAGCTGGATTACAGCAGCTCGGATCAACTGGCTTCATTCATTGGATTGGCTATTAGAGTAACAGAGTCAGCCCTGGGTGGTTGTGCTGGGGTTTTTTTTATGGAGTTATTTTGAGGTATGATGTTAGAGTGTGAACTTTTTAAGGCATGTGCGTGAATAACTTTCATACCATACTCATTACTTTGTGTTGGACGCTGACCTTTTCCTGACTTCCCTTTTTGCTTTTTTCTTCCCCTCTCCCATTTGAGATGCATATTATTTGGTAAAAGTATTGTGTTCTTTTTTAAAGATTATTTTTTTGGGCTTTTTATGCATTTAATGATAGGACAGCTGAAGATAGACAGGAAGCAGGGGGCAGAGAGAGAGGGGGAGTGACACACAGTGAATAGCCGTCCGATGCGGGATTCGAGCCGGGGCCAGCTGCGGCGAGGACTATAGCCTCCACACACGGGGCGGCCGCTTAACGCACTACGCCACCAACCGCCCCTAGCATTGTGTTCTTTTATGTTTTTATAGTTTTGTTGGTGAGTGACTATTTGTTTTAAAGGCTGCATTATCTGTAGTCTTGGAAAGCGTTCACAGAAGCAGTTATTCCTCCTGAGGCTTGTGTGTTTGCTTTTGCAAAGATACTTTATTTGCCTCTAGTTTGGAAACTATACCGCTCCCTACAGATGATCTGAAGTCCAAAGTCTGGCCTGATCTCCGAATCGTGGCTCCACTTTTGTAAACTAAAAACTTTTTTTTTTTTTTTACCAATTTCTTCCAATGACTAATGGATGTGTAAATCATTTGCAGGGCAGGCAAATCTATGTAATGTTTCAGAACATGATCCAAATACTGCTTTCCTACTGTCACTGCATGTATTTCCTGCAGCAATGTTTGTTCCTGAAACTATTTTTAATAGAATATTCTTAAAACCACCAGGTTACCACAAAGGGAGCAGGTCTGAACCCCAACGCCAAAGTTTGGCAGGAGATCCCTGCCCACCAGGATACCATCCCAGAGGGGCCAGAGGATTCTCCTTGGCTGCTGACCTACCCTCATCCTGCCGAGATGACAGATGGTATGAGCTTACTCAGTTCTTTGTGTCTTTCCGTACTATGTGTGTGACACATATAGACATGTACAGTATTTACTGAGCATTACCCAAGATCATCACAGATAGACGTGGTATTTAAGGAAACTGTCTTGGTGTCAGGGGTTGCGCAGTAAAGACTAAGAGCATTAGATGTTGTCTGAATTCGACGGTTATTTCACAACCGTTTCATTAACGCTTGCCTCCCCTGTCTTAGGTGACTTGGACGATTCCTCTTCAGGGGGAAAAGGATGCGACGCTGAATACCCCGACAGCACAGCTGACTATGCCCCTGTACCCACAGATGGCACGGTGAACGGCGTTGACCACCTTGACATGAGCTACTTAGTCTTTGACCCCCAATGCGAGTTAGCCATAGACACAGAGGTGTCTAAGGAACAACCGATGTCTGAGGAGAGCCTGAGAGAGTCTCTGAAGAAACAGCTGGAGTTCTGCTTTTCGAGGTGAGTTTTGTTATGTAGCAATGTACAAAGTCGTTTTTTTATGCCACAAATTGCAACTGTTTGCAGTGTTAATTCCTGTTCTTGGAAGTTTCATTGAGGAATCAAAACAAATACATTCTTGTATATATTTGTTACACTTGCTGCAGTGTATGTACGTGTGCATACAGCTACAAGAACAGCATTAATAACAATTAACTGAATTGACTTGGGGTGTGTTTCATAACTGCACTGAACCAGCAATTTCAGTGGAGTATTATATTCTGAACTACATTTAGTCATATGAATCACCAACAGCCTTCGATTAAATTAGATTCTTTGAGCTGGTAATTTGATTTGAGGGTTTTTCCCGATTTAATTGGGCCAAATGTGATTTAGTTCGAGCACAGTCTAAACCAAGGCGTTTCTGTCTTTTGCTATTTTCCTACAAGGTGAAACTTGAAAGAACACAAATGTATGCATTAAATCTCTGCACAGAATGAATGAATTCATCAGAATCACTTTTTGTAACTTCTTTTTGATGGTGGAAACATAAAGGTTTGAAGCAATTCCATGTATGTTGAATAGAAAGCTTGATTGAATCTCTTTTTTGCTGTGTGATAATTCAAATGAATTCTTTTTAATGCGGTTGATGAGATTTTGAATGATGTTTTTCAGTCCCATGTTGTTTTTGGTGTTTGCAGAGAGAATCTGTCTAAGGACCTGTACCTCATATCCCAGATGGACAGTGATCAGTTTGTTCCCATCTGGACCATCGCTTGCATGGAGGACATCAAAGCTCTCAGCACAGACATGGACCTCATTCTGGACATACTGCGAGGTACCGGCGCTGCTCTGTGCGGAGCATAAGAAATGAAAGCACTAGGCAAAAGCCGCACACACAAAGTGCGAGGCTTCTGTTTAGGCGTGTCAGAGTCATCAGTAACAATTAAATGTATTAAGTTTGTCAGTGCTAAGATCTCCACAACATGAGGTTGCCACCACAGTGGGTTTCTGTTGATGGGTGGTGTTAAAGTGTGGAGCATTTGATGCTTACCAAGGGAGTAAACCCTAAAGTGTGGGTGTAGCTCACCATGGTCGTCCTAACCAGGGTTTGGTTGTGTTGATAAGAACACTGAGAAAGCTTGCCAGAATTTCAACGTGTCACTCCGTGTTAATTTAGATTAAAATGGTGCAGATGTCTTCCAGAGAGTCTCCAACAACATACAGTGTGTGTGTGTGTATTAGCGACCATCAAGTTACTTCCAGATGATAAAAACACTTGCTGCTTTGTTGCAGCCTCTCCCATGGTGCAAGTCGATGAAACCGGCGAGAAGGTTCGTCCAAACCACAGTCGCTGCATCATCATTTTGAGAGAGGTGCCAGAAACGACACCAGTCGAGGTAAAGAAAGTTTCATGATGCATACAAAGCACAGTCCTCCACAACAGCCACCCATCTTACACTTTACACAAGCACAAGCATATCCAATATTAGAGGCAGAAATGTTTTAATGTGTGCCTTGCATCTCTCTCACAGGAAGTGGAGGCTCTCTTTAAGAGTGACAACTGTCCAAAAGTGTTAAGTGCTGAGTTTGCACACAACAACAACTGGTACATAACATTTCAGTCAGATATGGATGCACTACAGGTACGTCTCCACATCAATAACCACATAGCTTGTTTAAGACAAACTTGCTCTATCATTTTAAAGTTAGGATACAGTTTCTACAGTACAATTCTTATTTTATTATTGTGCCAAATATTATTTAATTTGCTGTAGTTCCATTTTTCTTTGAAACCAAAGCGACTGTCATGACCTTGGTGCATGTTCAAGATTTTAATTTTACAGTAACTTCATCTGAGTATGTGCAAATTAAAGTTGCACATACTCAGATGATGTTTTGCTGAATAATT
This sequence comes from Collichthys lucidus, assembly GCA_004119915.2. Taxonomy (NCBI): domain Eukaryota; kingdom Metazoa; phylum Chordata; class Actinopteri; family Sciaenidae; genus Collichthys; species Collichthys lucidus. The sequence continues at coordinate 31,829,829 of CM014082.1, read as the reverse complement.
AATATTTGTTTTTAATTTTCTGGTCCTCAGGCTCTCAGATACCTGAGAGAGGAAGTGAAAATGTTCCAGGGAAAGCCAATCATGGTAAGTTCTGTCAATCAAATGCACAAATGAGTTAACTTGGTTATCTCAGACTGCTGCTTGTTAGTTTAGACTTTAGCACCGTGGAACTTGGCAAGCCTCGTGTTACACTAGACTGGCTGTCAGCCGTCACGTCACTGTTCCCGAGGCTAGGCTGTTTAGCCTCAAACCTGACCTTGGGATTTGTGTGTACAGAGACCCGATAAGCAAGGAGCTGTTTGTCAGAACAGTTGCGCAGCCATATCTCCAGACAGTTTGATTGCCCTTCTTATCACAATGTGACATTTACCTTTTTTTTTGCAGTTCAGGTACCTAATACATTGTTTCCAGCTGGACTTTGATTTGACCTTGTGTGCCCTTTCTCTCCCTCCCCAATAAAACTAATGAGACGGTGTGATGTGACGGGTCTGTCTAAGCCCCAGTGATGATCAGTATCGCGCTTGGAAGGACCCATAGGCACTGTCGCTGGCTGGGAGGAGCTTTCCATCTGTAGCTGTCTGTTGTATCTGTTGTTTCTACGCTCTCCCTCTCCTCTCCTCTCCCTCACCCTCCCTCTACCCTCCCTCGTCCACCTTTTTACACTCCCTCTCCCTCCCCCTTCTTTCCCCTAGTCAGTGCAGTGTTTTATGGCCTAATGACTCGGAACTATGAGATCTGAGGGGACTAAAGGACGGACAGAGATATAACGCTATGAATCATAGGTTCGCCGGAGGTGTGACATCTTCATTCCTAGTAAAACATACTCTTGTTTCTTTCTCTGTTCCTCCAGGCCCGCATAAAGGCCATCAACACGTTCTTTGGTAAGAACGGCTTCCGCAGCGTGGACTCGAGCGTGTACAGTCAGCACGCCCAACCACAGGCTCAGTATGGCTCTGCGGTCTTTGTGCAGCAGGTGTACAGCCCTCAGCAGCAATACCCCGTGTACCCCGTGGTCTCTCCCTCCTGGAACCCTTCAGTCGTGCCATACTTTGAAACGCCGCTGGTGAGAACCCGAATGTCTCTTTGTGTCCAGTAGTATTCAGTTGTATCACGGCGGTCGCAGCAGCGTCTTATGCAGTTGATATTCTCAGCTTCAGCTCATACACAGATGCATTGTTCACATTTTTCTGGAGCTGTCCTAATTTAAATTTCTGCCGTTGTATCCAGGCACCTTTCCCGAACAATGGATACATGAATGGTTACAGCAGTCAGGGGAACTACAAAGGAAACATGAACGCCCATCAACACATGGGCAGGAATTGGTAAGTGCAAGTCATGATGACACAAACTCTCATTCATAATAGTCTTAAACTCTCACATTTAAAGGGTTTTAATTAGTCTCTTCCCCTCTCACAGTCTGTATTCACATCATTTTAAATGAATCACACATGCCCTTGCTATTATAGCAAGCCTGTGTAAAGTCTTTGAAGTGAAAAGACTGGAGAAGGGTTGCTGTCTATCTTTTTGTTTAAGAGATGTGACATGATCTAAATTAGTACAGTCACAGGGAGGGAAGGGAGATGGTTTTAAGTAAATAGACCGTATCCTGAAGTATTAAAATGTGCTTTTTCACGGCATTGACATTCAATAATAAGAAAGATGTGTGTGCTTTGTGTACACACAGGAACAATGTCAGGGGTCACCCTCGGCCTGGAGATGCACCCCCTCCCCTGATGGATGGCCTGTCTGGCCCCTTGAGTCCACAGTCCCTCCAGACCTCGGGGACAGTGACAACCTCTCTGCCCTCCTTCAGCCTTAAGGACACTCCACCCGGTGGATATGTGAACGGGTCTGGGCGGGGGAGGTAATGAATAATCATTCTGTTTATTAACACTGTGAAGATGAAGATTTACAACTAAATGAGACATGCTAATGTGCAGTGAGGAGTTTGTGAATACTTTTCTAATGTAAATGATCTGTCTTCATTGTAGGAGAAGTAGCCACAGAGGCATGAGGAGGAAAAGAGAAGATGAACATACAACGGTCAGCAGACTCCCTCCTTCTACTGTGTTTAACCCCTGATATCCTCCGTCTGTCGTCTGTTAGGGTAGTAGTATTTCTTATCTTGCATTTGACTTGGAATTTTCACAAAAATTTCAGAGGCCTGTCCCTCTGATGGAGGCCAAGATACCACCTCCACCAAAGTTCGACCTGGCAGCCACCAACTTTCCTCCTTTGCCGGGATCTGTGGTCAGCGTGCAGGGAGAGACGATGTCAGAGATGCGCCTCTCTGACGTTGTCCGTGGCCTAAAAGTGACCAACAAGGTAGATATCTTATCCTCTTTGATACCGTCTAGTCTGAAGACCGTTGTAAGCAGTGTTCAAGTTACATCATTTTGTGGAATTCCTGATCATTTCAGTCTGTGAGCCAAGACGTTAACGAGACCCAACACGCAAACGTGGCAGAAGATACTGTAAGCAAACCTGATCCTGTGACCCAGGTTGCTAAACCTGCTTCAGTGACACCACAAACAGTGGAACCGCCAGTTTCGAGGTAAAGTTGAATTCAAACTAATAAAAACGTCTGTGAATAAAAAGGGCACGTACATAGGAAGATGACTTATCTTTTATTTTTGTCGATTTTAGTGTTGCTTCTCCAATAAAGGAAGAGGATAACGTCGAGTCTCTGATTCCAAACGGAAATAATTCCTCACCCACGCAGGCTGCCTCCCCGACAGCCTCTGAACCTGCTCCCTCCACCTGCAGCCAGTCATCTACAGAAGCACCTTCATCACTACCCCCAACTCCAACATCAGACCTGGTAAGGCAGAGGGACGCCACATTAGCTCTTAGCAATATCAGCTTAATTTTGATCTTTTATTTTTACATTTTTAATATTGAATTTTCACCCACTATTTTCTAACCAGGGGTCAAGAAAGCTCAGCTATGCGGAGGTGTGCCAGAGACTGGCAAAGGACCCGCCACCGGCACAGACGCCCTCTCCCTCGCCCTCTGCCTCATCACCCAGCCAGCCCCTGCAAGAGCTGAAGGTTAACCGGGTCGAAGAGCCCAGGCCCAACCCAAACCCCAAGCGCACTACGAACAAACCAGAGAAATCCGGAGACAGCCGCCCCCCTCGCCAACCATTGCGCTCTTTCAGAGGGGCGAACGGCCAAGCCAAATCTGAAGGTGCGGGACTGAAGATTCGGGAGCATCAGAGAGGCCTCAATGCAGGGAAACAGTTTTCCCCACAGCGGGGAGCCAGGCGCAGCGGCAAAGAACAGAACATTCCCCCGAGGTCAACAAAATAAAGCAAAAAAAAAAAGGAACATATGAAACTTGAAGTAAAAGAATATATATGTGTAAATATATAATATATGTACATAGACAGATGAATATATTTCATTTGACAGACTCTGTCACAGAGCTCTTTATGACGTTGCAGCCTTGAAATTATTATTGAGACTGTAAAAAATATTATTAAAATGTATATATATAGGCTGCTGACAGAGTTGCCGATTTTCGGTATGCTAAGACATACTCAGAGTAATCTCTCCATGATGTTCTCAAAAGATGCCTCCACAAACAGGCGATAAAATGACAGCAAGGCACATTTGATTTCTCTGACTGGCGTTATTGTTTGAGATCAGTAATGTATGATTATTTATGAAACGGATGTTGAATCCATGCAGGAATAATAGAAACAGTGATTGAGGGTATTTTCACGGTGGTGGAGTCTTGATCTACAGATGATGCTGGCAAATACTAAGTTACATGTATTCATAACATTGTGTCATGTAATAGTTCTAAACATTGAGTATTGTGGCAGTAGTTTGTCTGTGTGTCATTTGCAATGATCCCTTTACTGGAGAAGATCTGTATATTTTAGTCACGGCAGGCTGACGTTTAACTGTGACTAGTTAAAAGGAATTCAGCAGCTAATCACAGTGACAGGATGTGGACGCTTTGTATTTTCAGTTTGAGGAAAGCTTTTAGAGTAGGATCGTAGATCTCGGGCAAATCGGCTGTACTTTTATTGGTGATTTAGCATCTGCATTAACACATCGGGCGACCTGAGAAACCTCAGGAGCAGAAAATCTCTCTTCTCGATGAAAGTAGCTATGTAATCGTTTATGTCATGGCCAGTGTCTCAGCTTGGTTTATATGTTTTGATTTTTTTTAGACTACTTTCAGCTTGATTTTGTGAATGTCGATATGTGGTAGCTTTCCTTAATTATGTGTGTGTGTATATGCAGGTTAATTTTGGATCTGGGTTATTAATGTTTTCCTGTTGTAGACGAGTTTAATTTTCAATTTGTAATGTTGTTTTTTATCCTCTGTACTATTTGTAAAGCGGTTTGTAGTCTGATCCGAGAGAAGACGCTTGATTATCGACAACGCAGTTGGATACTGATCTATACAGCCGCTCCGCAATGAGCAGAACATGCCCGCACCTGTAGTGGCGCGACTTGAAATGTACCAACGGCATTTGATCGTTAGAGTAAGTAAGAAAAGGAAACTTACTGCGCTTCAATGTGTTCCGTTCTTAGTGTTGTCATTTCAAGTCTGTGGTGTTGAAATGGAACGAATGAAGATAACAATTGCAGATGTTCAGGATATGAAAGCCTTAAACGATGTAGTGAGCCCTCCACTGGAGGGGAAGTGACCGCGTTGTACAGTATTTTCTGTATATCAGTAGTTGAGTCGTCTCCTGTGTGTATATACGTACGTCTGTGTTTGACGGTGTAAACTTTTAGTGCAAAAGAGAAAGAGATGGCTTCAGACATAGAGGGAGCTATTCTCTCAAACAAAACCTCCAGTGCCTTCGCAGTGTTTCACTTTGGCATAAAGAGTGCGAGACTTCCGAGCACATCAATTTGTCACACTGATCAAGGCTGGTTAGTTAGTCGTCAAAATCCAACATCACTTTATGACCCCTGGAGATCCTGCTCATTGTAAACCTCTGTTTAATATAGGGCTGATTGGAGTGGAGCTTAATCTGTGTGTGTGTGTATGCTTGTATGTCCTTTTATGTGTGTATGTGATTATAGTTTATGTTTGCAATGCAGTTTCAGTCTTATACCTGCTTACAATCACAACATGGGATTGAAATTTTCTGCCAAGTACACACTGGTTTATTAACTGAATATTTTCTTGCTGAGTCTCATGTATGAAAAATAAAGATTTATTTTTAAACAGTCATGTCTTATAACTTGTGCACATGCCACCAGATCATATTAATGCTTTAACATACAGTGGTTCACCTCAAATGTTGCTGACTTTATCCATTTAGACCAAATGCACTTTTCTGTAACAAATCTAAAAACTAATTCTTCTTCTCTTTCACATCTGCAGTCAGCCATAACGGGACAAATTGTAGGGAAACTCATTTTCAAACATATCACTGTTACTCCAGAAGAACCGGTCTGAAGTTCATTCAAAAAGTATTATTTTGTGTCAAATCTACAGGTACACAACACCAGCAGGTTGGCGTCTAGCGCAGGGGTTTTCAACCAGGGGTGCGTGACTCCTAGAGGGTCTGCAGAGGTACTGCAGGGGGTCTGCCAATTTTTGTCATAATAATTGACATAATAATTATGCAACTTAATCAATAAACACATATAGGCTAATAACCCAGTATATAAATAGGTTAATGAGGTGAAATAAAAGTCGAATAAAGTAAATATAAATGTTATTTTAGGCCTTAAAATGTGACATGTGGGGGTCTCTGTTCTGTTTGTCTCTTGTCCAGGGGGACTGAAAAAGGTTGAAGACCTCTGTTCTAGTACATTCAAATGCTTCGTTATGGCAACTAAAAAAAACGCCAAATCTGCCCAGCCATACAGTATCTGACAATACTGAATTTAAAAAACCCCAAATCTGATTGGCCCCCCGGGGACGGATTTTGGACACCCCCGATTTAGACCTTCATGTTTTTATTTAGCCCCACTGAGCAGACAGTGAGAGGCAACGTCAGTGTCAATATCCTACCACTCAGCACTAAGAGAGGATTTGTTATCGGATTGTGCATGTTGTCTGCCAACCATCTGCAAATGGCTTTAAACATTATGTAACCGTCTGTTCACTGATGATGATGATGACAACCAACACAAGAGAACATGACAGCGTTTGTACAGATGTGAAGTTTAAAAAGGTGATACATTAAAATCTGAAGCTATATAAATATATATATATATATATTTTTTTCAAACTTTATTGAAAGAACAAACAAACAAATAAGAAATTCAGTCATACTATTTCACATTGTACAATAGTAACATAGTTACATGATAGTAATGTAAGGATCAAAAAGAAAGAGCATGAAAACAAAAAAGCAGAAATAAAATTTAGATGTGACAAACTTTGTAATCTTACATATAAATAAAGTTCTGGTCATAACTGTTGTGACAAGTTATTGGTTGAAAATATCTGCATGAATATTCATTATAGATAGACATTTCTTATTAGTAATTAATATAAGAGACTTAAAATAATAATCAACTTCAATCAAAAATAGCTTAAATGATGGTGATGAATCCTGAAATTTGCATTTATGGATGTGAAATTTCCCTAATAAAATATAAAGGTTGACAATAATACATAGTTTCTTTTCTTTGTTTTCAAAATAGCAATAAAGTTACAGATATCAGTCCACAGACTATGGACAAAGCATTTCACATCAATATCTTTTTTGAATCTTCTAACAATATAATCATTGGATGGATAAAATCTATGTATATATGTCTGTGTATATATGTCTGTGTATATATGTTTGTGTATATATGTCTGTGTATATATATGTATATGTCTGTGTATATATGTATATGTCTGTGTATATATATGTCTGTGTATATATGTCTATATATATACAGTATATATATGTCTGTGTATATATGTTTATGTATATATGTCTGTGTATATATGTATATGTATATATGTTTGTGTATATATGTATATGTATATATGTTTGTGTATATATGTCTGTGTATATATGTTTGTGTATATATGTCTGTGTATATATGTCTGTGTATATATGTTTGTGTATATATGTCTGTGTATATATATGTATATGTCTGTGTATATATGTATATGTCTGTGTATATATGTATATGTCAGTGTATATATATGTCTGTGTATATATGTCTATATATATACAGTATATATGTCTGTGTATATATGTTTATGTATATATGTCTGTGTATATATGTATATGTATATATGTTTGTGTATATATGTCTGTGTATATATGTATATGTCTGTGTATAGATGTTTGTGTATATATGTCTGTGTACATATGTCTGTGTATATATGTCTGTGTACATATGTATTATATATGAGTGTTCTAGGGTTAAAGGCGGCAGTGAAGTCACGTTTACGTTTCATCGACGTCAATGCTGTTACGTAACACCCAAACTCTCGCGATGTTTGGCTGATGGCAGTGTCAGAGTGTCAACAACGGCAGCAGCAGCAGCAGCAGCAGCGGCGGCACTGTCCTGAGCAGGAGGGGGAGCACAGAGGCTGACTAACCGTCGGGTGAGTTCACTCACATTTCACATCATCTAACGTAACAAAAAATAATAATAAATATGAATATAACGCCCGGATTCTTCAACCCGATGTCCGTGAGAGCGTGTGATGTTTTCTACGAGCGAGCTTCTCTTTAGCATTAGCAGCTAACGTTAGCTCCCTCACCTTAATGTGAACTCCATAGCAGTTAGCATTAGCTTAGCTCCTGGTGGTTATTTTTCTTGTTGTTTGTTTGAGGCGTGTCCGCCCGGTTGTTGTTTTTTAATATGATGTGTGAGTTTAGTTACACGTCCGTCACGATGTCACGGCTGTCAGGCTGCGCACATGAAACGTGTCGGCTGTAGTTCAGCCGGTGGAGGTTGTGCTAAACCCCGAGGCCCCGTTTCTCATGAAGTCAGAAAGCTTTTTGGCACTTCAGGTTAAACCAGCCAGCCGTGCACAGGCAGAGACACCCAGCTCCTCCACGGTGACAGCGAGCTAACGATGACTTGACGACGGGGAGCTTTGCTTTGGCTCTGCTGCCTCATCGTTACCTGTCCTCGGTTATCAAGCTCAACACAACAGGCCGACAGTCTGTGGCCTGTTTACCTGCTCAGACTGTTGTCACCACCGAGTACGTTCATGGTGACAGGTGAGCACATGCAACTAATGGCGCTAAACTTCCTCTCCTCCTCTCAACAGGTGCATGTCATATTGTAGGTGGACACATTGACAAGCAGTGACATTCAGATGTGTTGTCAGTGTTGTGAAGCCAGTGTAGCTCAATAAATAAGAAAAGAAGATAAAGTTTATTAATCCCTCGATGGGGAAATTCTTGTTTCACTCTTTACATGCATTTTAACCCAGAACACACACATGCAGCTCATAGACGTGCAATGTGGAGAGATATGGTGGAGTGATGGGCAGCCCCGCCTTGCTCAAGGGCAGCTCGGCAGTGCCCAGGAAGGAGGTGAACTGGCACCTCTACCAGTTACCAGTCCACCTTCCATATTTTTGGTCCATGCGGGACGTGAACCAGCCACCCTCCGGTTTACAGTCCCCTATGCTACTGCCGCCCCAAGCATAAGCGGGTTATAGACTATTGAAACTTAAAGTAGCATCACTGTGCTTAAACATGACAAGGCAGACGCAGGCATAAACATAAAATACATACACATAAAAAAATAACTATACAGTGGTCCTTCATTTATTGCGGGGGATACGTTCTAAAAATAACCCGCAATAGACAAAATCCGCAAAGTAATCAGCTTTTTTTTTTTTACCATTATTCTACATGTTTTAAGGCTGTAAAACCCCTAACCACACTTTTATACACGTTTCTCAGACAGGCATTAACATTTTCTCACATTTCTCTCTTATTTAAACTCTCAAAGTTCAAACTTTCGCAGATTTAACAAAAATAAGTATAATAGTGTGTTAGTAAATGAAACCGTATTTCACAGTTCCTCTGACGGTGCCTCTTTGTCCAGGCGCCGCTCCGCTGTAACGGCTTTTTCCTCTAAAGGCCTTGGTACAGATGTTTTTTTTTCTCCGAGTGCAGAACATACAACGCATTTTGTACGGTACTCCCTTAGCCAATCAGAACGCCGAATACAATGCGCTTTCATACTGTACAGCATGCTGTAAAAAAAAGCATGCAAAATTACACAAAAAAAAATCTGAAACAGCGAGGACGCGAAAGGTGAACCGCGTTTTAGCGAGGGACAACTGTATATATATTTAAAGGATGCAGGTGATGGAATAAAATATGGTTTCTACAACCGGTTCTGTTCTGTACATGAAGTATATGACAGTATATAGATATCTATGTAAAACAGACAGACAAATAAATAATGTATAATGAGCAGGTATTTACTTTACTTCATACGCGTACGTACATGAGTAAAGCTGTAACACGTGGCTCTGTCTTTACTGTCTCCTGCAGAACATTTGTCCGAGATGGGGGATGATCGACCTTTTGTATGTACTGCCCCTGGATGTGGGCAGGTATGATTTCTCAGCATATTAATTCTCCATACACATCTGTATCAACTCTCTTTTTTTATTTGTCACAACAACAAATCACACAAGCTGACGGTATTTTTAGATTACAGCTGAGTAGACGTGTGTTTTATTCAACTTATATCGTTTATAATTAAGTTATATTTGATTTAGATATGTTGTCATTTGTCAGCAGCACAGTAGACACTGATATATTAATAATAATCTTGTTTTTTTTTTTTTTGCAGAGATTCACAAATGAAGACCACCTGTCAGTCCACAAACACAAGCATGAAATGACTTTAAAATTCGGTCCTGCCAGAACAGACTCAGTCATCATTGCAGGTAATGACATTACTATTGACACATGACGCCGGATAAAGGAGTAATAAACCTGTATTAATATACTACTGTGATGTCTGGAAGGATATGTTTGACTAACCTAATAAATTCTTTTTTTTGCAGACCAGACCCCCACACCCACACGTTTTCTGAAGAACTGTGAGGAGGTCGGACTGTTCAACGAGCTGGCCACCTCCTTCGAGCAGGAGTTTTGCAAAGCACACGAAGACGAGCAGAGGACAAAACATCAACAACATCCGGTGAGAAAAAGGATGCCTGTGCTCTGTTAATGAAAAAAGTATGTCACAGGTTTATTATATTAGATGATCTGAAAGGCTGTATTCATCTCCTTCTCTCTGCAAGGCTGCACATTTACAGACGCCGTCTGAAGTAAAAGATGAAGACGAGGGTCCTTTACAAGTCGATTCTTCCTCTCCTGGAAGTCCCGATTCGTCGTCCTGCATGTCAGACGACAGCAGAGACTCAAGGGTGAGAGGCAAGGTACAAATGCCACCAACTTTTGTGTGGTCAGCGTGGCTTTACTCCTCAGACACACGCCACTTGAACGTCAACAACTGCTTTCCCAAAATACATTTACGCCCGGGAAAATAAATGGCACTGTTTATCTGTCAACAGGAATTCATGACAAAGCCCGTGGCGAGCTCTGCCCCCACTCCGACCATCGTGCGTCCAGGTTCTCTTCCTCTTCACCTGAGCAACGACTCACTACACCCAACTCTGCCATCTCCGACATCTGTTATCACACAAGCTCCGCCTTCCAACAGACAGCTAGGGTAAACTACAGTGTGTTCGCAAAACATCCTAAAACTGAAGTCAGTCTCCTCACCAGAGTAATACAGCTGACGGCAGTGATCAGTTTATTCATGGTGAGGAAATCTTGCCCTGACTTCTCAAGGCTGTGTTTACTTCATGAATCCTCTATCCCACATTTGACAGACATCGTTGCAAAGTATACCATCTTATATCCACCTAAAAAATATTATTTTTAAGAGCTACTACAACATGTATACTGACTCACACAAGGTTGGACTTTGCTTTGTTTTCCTCTTTCCCACTGTTGAGTTTTTCAGGGTTTATCCTCGTAGTTCCCCGTAAACCCAGTCACTGCGTTTATAGAAAGAAAGTACAGTAAAGAAAAAAGCATAGAAAACTGCACTCTCATTCTAATCCTGTGTCCCTGTACGTGTCAAAAAAGAAGAAGCGTGTTTATAATTTATTAATTTCTTAATCATCCTCTGCATCCCGATGAAACGGCACGGTTGAGGCAGGTGTGGGTGGAGGTGAACAGTCCTTTTTTTAGAGCTCCACATTTCTGTGAATCTAGTCTAGAGAATATTTCTGAGCTATCAAATTAAACCCCCTCTTGAAATGACACCTCGCCCGCATGTTGCGTCGCTCTAACTGCCGTTTCATCGGAACTCGAGAGGCTCGGTACCATTAACGCTTAACAGAGAGCATCCGTTGGCAAAATGGATTACTTTGCCGACCCTCTCTCTCTCTCTGGATCTGTAGTTTGTCAATGGCCGCAGCAACGATTTATATTTGATTTTTCTCCACAGCTCCCCAACAAGCGCTTATCCACTGGTGAGGCATCTCCCCAACGGGCAGACAGTCCCTCTCCTGCCCAGTCCTGTGCAGATGACCTCCGTCATATCTGTGAGTTACGTTTGGGAATATACGAATAGCAAAACAACGATAATAATTTACTTTCTTAAACGTGTAATAACCTGTTTTGTTTCTCTTTCTTTCTCTCTTTGGACATTCGTTATGACGTGAAGCTTGCGAGGCCAGTGAACTCAGTGCCTAACATCCCCGGCATCCCAGGACCTCCAGTCGGCGGGGCGAGCAGCGGGTCGTCCTCTCCGTCTGGTTACAGTCTGCATTCTGATACCAAGATGGTGAGACGATCCGTCAACATTCGCATCACTCAGGATGATTCTTTTTCAGAGCTTGCAGCAATCGTTCACTTATATGGGGCCGTTTTTTTTATTTTTTATTATTTATTTAGTTAGTTTTTTTTTCACATTTTGAAAAAAATGTGTTTTTATTAAATTATCTACATGAAGCGTTGTGTGCTTCTTTGTAGCGGCTGAAGGCAGCGCTATCACATCAGGGCACAGGAGCACAAGATGGTGCTGGTGGGGGGTCAGGATCCATCCCTGCTGTCCCACAGCGGCAGGAACAGAGCCAGCAACCTTCTCAAAACTCTGATGCACCATCACCCGCCCAACCCCAAGTAATACGCATGCCGTATAAGCCTTACATCCTTGATAAGATCCCGACGGACACATAACCCTACGCTTTTAGGGAAAACTTTTATTGGCATGACATGTGTACATTGACACAGATCCCTGAAGTAATATCCCACCTAGTTTGGAATATATTGAACATTGTCATCAGTGTCTTTTGTCTTTGTCCGTTGTCTTTGGCCATTTCACAACTAAGTACTGGACTGCATTGTGGTTTTTGTTTTTTTTACATTTCTTGGGTTCTGGTCTTTGTAAGTTGTAGTTCTCACACAGATGATGAACCAAGCAGCGACTGCTGACAGCATATAAATAATAATTTGTGTGTTTATCGTGTGCACACATACATTTGTGTCACTGAGTTAGAGCATAGTGCTCATTTCTCATCTTAAGATGACACTTGTTTCAAACTTCCTATGCCACGTTGTGTAACGAACTCACAACATTCACTGTCCCCCTCTCTCCTCCTTCTCTTCCTCCTCACCCAGGTGTCCCCCGCTCAGCCAACAGGAGGCCGCCGGCGGCGAGCTACAGAGATGGACCCCGACGAGAGGAGGCAGCGTTTTCTCGAGAGGAACCGCGCGGCCGCTTCGCGCTGCAGGCAAAAACGAAAGCTGTGGGTCAACTCTCTGGAGAAGAAGGCGGACGATCTGGCCAACATGAACGTCTCACTGACGGTGCGTTTTTTTTTCTGTTTCCGTCACAACGCATCAGTAACGGAGACCTCTGCTCTCATGATGACGTGACGAGACGGGGCATGCACGGACTGATCTGTGTGCCTTTTTTTTTGTGTCGCCATTAGAATGAAGTAAGCCTACTGAGGAATGAGGTGGCACAACTGAAGCAGCTCCTCCTGGCCCACAAAGACTGCCCCGTCACCGTCATGCAGAAGAAGGCTGCTTTCTTAGGTAATCACTGAACATCGTGAACTGACAGACGAGCTTCCTGCACTGTGTCCAACTTTCTTTTTTGTTGTTGTGGTCAGGAACCATCCATCATCTCATCCATCTAATTGTATTCTTTTTACTCGCTCACCTCTCTAAGGGTGAATGTTTCTGTCTCTGTCTCTAGCTGCAGGAGGAGAGGAAACCTCCAGGGACACGTCCACTGAACCCATCGGCTCCCCGGCGGCGGTTATCCAACACGCGCCGTCACCCCCTGCCTCGGCCTCCAGTCCAGGAGCCACCATCAACGGGCTGAGTGTCCGTGCAGCGGAGGCGGTGGCTATGTCGGTCTTGGCCGGCATGGGATCGGGCCAGCCGGGAGGCATCGTCATGGCGACGCAGTCACAGTCGGCCCAGAGATGATGTGCTGACGCGGGTAGCCAGTATAAACTCAAGTGGCATTTTTTTGGAGGCTGGACTATTGCAAAGTGTTTGAAACCTCCCCCACAGCACCAGACTAAGATCCTCCCCTCACAGCCAATGATAATCACACAAAGACACGGCACAGTGCCTCCGTCAACCCTCCACTCCCAGCAGGCTCCCCTGTTCAGAGACGCTTCAGCACTCTCAGTATGTAAATATGAATAACACGTCGGACACTCACTCTGCAGGGTTTTGATTTCTCATTCAGTTATGACGGTTGTAAAAGGTTTTTAGATTGGGATAAAACAACAAAAAAAAAAAGTATGAATGAGAATCATTTATTTTTATTTCATTTAAAAAAAAATGCAGCTTCAGCTTCCAACTTTGTCCCACACACACACACACACACACTGGCTGTGATGAGGTTGGTTGCTTTCCAAGGCTGACAATTGTACTTTTCAGTTGTAAGAAAAGATTTTTGTAACGCCTGATCCTGCTCGTTTGACATCGGTGCGGTAAGTCCAGAGAGAGATGAGCCGGCAGACTGCGGCGAAAAAGGAAAAAGCCTGGAAAACGTTTTTCTGTGTTTACTTTTCAACCTGTCCTTTAGTTTTTGAGTCGATTCTCTTTAACACGACGGTTCAGTCGGCCATAACAAACCAAACTGCAGACGTGTACACAGTTTTACCCTGTGAGTGTGTGCCTGACTTATTTTGTTTTGTTTTTTAAAACCACCGTTTGGGGAATGGATGCCATTACATTAGTCGTGTATGTATCGATCCCTATTGACTGCATGGATTACTCAAGGCTGAAGATTACCACTGTTTCGTTTGTGCTTCATCGTAAATATCACTGTTTATTGATCTGCTTTTTTTTTTCTTTCCTTTTTCTGTTTTATAACATGAAATTATTGATGCAAAAATTGTCCTTATATCCTGTAAGGAGTCCATCCTCAGTCCTGATGTAACACACTTGAAATGGGTTAGCTTTAGAAGGCCTTTTAAATGATAATCAAACATATTAGATTTTAAATCATTTATCCTGGCATTTCAGTTGAGGAAAAGAGTAGTGCAATATATTTTTCTATTGAATATCAATGTTCTTGCATTTAGCTGACGTGTGTGTGTGTGTGTGTGTGTGTGTGTGTGTGTGTGTGTGTGTGTGTGTGTGTGTGTGTGTGTGTGTGTGTGTGTGTGTGTGTGTGTGTGTGTGTGTGTGTGTGTGTGTGTGTGTGTGTGTGTGTGTGTGTGTGTGTGTGTGTGTGTGTGTGTGTGTGTGTGTGTGTGTGTGTGTGGCCCAGCCGCTGAGAGAGGTTCGGTCTATTTCGTTTGAAAGCTTAAAGTTATGAGGTCGACCAGAGAAAATGTGAAGATGAATATCATGAATGAATGAGAGTGGCAGTTAGCGCACGTCTGTAGAGGGTTACAGACGTCCTAATCTTTGGGTCATGAAGTAGACGTAGTACTTGTGCGAGGTGCTTCTTTTGACATTTAAGTTTTAAAACTGCAGATTATTTTATACCGCGTAGAAACTTCCAAGACTATCATGTCGTTTTTTCCCCTTTGTCACTATGTTATTTTTTTTTAAGATGTTTATTTTTCTCTGTCGGCATGTTATGCTTTTTTTCCCTCTTCTCCATTGTGTGATAGTATATCCCCTTTATTTTGTTTCAGAGGATAGATTGTCTGAACAGAGGTTGAACCACATGGAAAAAAAAAAAACAAGTCTCGGAGATCTCTGTACGGAGTGAGTTTGTCAAATACTCAGGCCTCAAGATGGGAAAAATTACTTGTGTATAGTCTCAACTAATGAATAAGTTGTCTCGGGCAAATAATAAAATAAATTAATGGAAAAAAAAAAGAAGCGTGCTGTTACCTGTCCTCGCTCGAATGCCCAGTGATCTTTGAAAAAAGCCAGAAGTGTGAATGTATTTCCAAAGTCCTTAAAACTGCTGTCAACGTTTTAACATTAAAAATGGATTGTATGACTGAGTCACCAACACTGATGAAGCTCAAGAGTCGCCGTCTTTCAGTTGCACGACTTTACTGTTTTTGTTCGGGTTCACCGCTTGCAGAAACACACACATGTCACTATCTGCCTTTGTTGTTCTGAATCTGCCAGATGTTCATTACGCAACAGTTTGCAAAAAAGTTTCTATATTTAATTGAAAAGTTTAATTTAAAACCTCCCCCAAATGACAATGTAGTGTTTACAGCTCCTTTCCACTGCCCCCATATGGCCATAAAATAATGTTGTGCACATTTAAGATTTTTCTACAAGCCTTGTGAAGTGATATTTTCTTATTTTGTTTAGACAAATATGAAAACTTTAGATCAAATCGAGCATGGACGGGTGTCATTTTTGGCTGCTTTATATTTGGTCTGGCAACAGCAAATGAACAGAATAATTAAAAAATAATAAATAAAACAGAAACTTTTGGAGAGACCCCCATGAACAACACTAATAGTTATTGTCAAAGGAGTTTTCACAAGGTAATTATTATTTTTAGATAAATTGGATAGCTGTAGTTGTGACTCCAGTAATAATAAAAGGCACAAAGTAGAGCTACTTTCCAGTGGTGGGATGTTTCCAATCCACTTTATTTTTATAGCGCAAAGACAAGGTTTCCAAAGGGCTGCACAACAAGATAAAACACAATAAAAACATGAAGTAGACAATAGAAAGATACAGGGTTCCCACAGGTGCTTGAATTCCTTAAAAATGCTTGAATTTCAATTCAGTGTTTTCAAGGTTGTGAAAATGCTTGAATTTTTTGTGAAGTGCTTGAAAATGCTTGAAATTTCACAATTAGTTAAAAATCAAAACAGACAATCTACCACCATATGAAATAATGCTAATTAGACCCATATTATTATGCCATACAGTGGCACCGCTGCGCTTCCCATGACCATCATGGCAAACACAACTAGTAGGCTACCTATTTAAAGGTGCTGGAAAAATGGAAAAACTGGTGCTTGAAGGTGCTTGAAAAGTGCTTGAATTTGTTGATGAAAAAGGTGTGGGAACCCTGAAGATAAAAATAATAATAAATAAAATAAATAAAAAGCACAAGATAAAAAAAATGCATGTATACACAGTAATGTAACTGAGTACATTTACTCTAGTATTTCCATTTTATGATTCTTTTAAGCTTCTACTGCACAAACAGTACATTTAACCTCCACACTGACTGTCTCCAACATCAGTAATATAATAATAATATATTATAATATGATATTAAGCAGTTATATAATGAGTCATTCTGCACAGTGACTTTATATTTTGCTCATGATGTTTCATTATAACATTTTAAATTCAGTGTTTTTTTTTTCAGATGACTGTTCTGTTGGGGTCCACCTGGCAGGTGGGTTTGCTCCAGAGGGAAGCTGCTCCTCCTCCTCCTCCTCCTCCTCCTCCTCCTCCGGGCTGTGACAGCAGAGGGAGCAGGGAGTCTGCTTCATGCAGCCAGCCCTGGTCATGTGACTGACGGACTCCTCTCTGCTGAGTTGTTCGCATCTCCCACAGTCATGGCGGTGTCGGGGAGTCTCGGAGATGGAGTACACACCGCGTCCTGATTTCATTTCTTAAGCTTCATGCAGGACTACCGCAAACATCCCGCTGTCACCCGAGATACCGCAAACATCCCGCAGGCTGCTGGTGCTCCCAACGATGGCCGACCGCGGCGTTGATCTGTCGGCTCTGCCTAAAGAGGTCAGGGACCAGCTGGCGGAGTTGGATCTGGAGCTATCCGAAGGTAGGCGCTCCACACAGCGGCTGGGGGCTGATAGTTTGAGCCGTGTGGATCTTACATGGGAGTCAGACACAAACAGCTGGGAGACTCTGCAGCTTCTGCTGCTGCAGTGGATCCGTGCACGACTACAACAAATGATAAAACACACACACACAGACACACACACACACACACACACACACTGACCTCCTTCTCAAGCTGTCATCCCAACTTCAACTGGCTTTTCATTGTGTTTATGTGCACAGATTGATAATCTTGCATGTTTTGTTTCCTCCATTTTCTTGTTTTGATCCACATTAACATGTCACATCATGCTCATCATCACAGATATGGAAGCACACACACTCCTGTGGAGGAAAAATGGGTCAACTTTGACATCCCTGAGGCCCTGTGTGTGTGTGTGTGTGTGTGTGTGTGTGTGTGTGTGTGTGTGTGTGTGTGTGTGTGTGTGTGTGTGTGCAGACATCAGTGGACTCTTAATGATGCTGCTGCTGCTCTCAGAGAACCTGAACCCTGAAAAGCTGCTGCAGAGTTATTTGTTTTATAGAGAATGACTGTGGGAATATGGCTGTTATGCAACTCTCCTCCTAACAACGTGAATCACGGTGCAGCAGCTTGATCGGTGCTTGTGCAGCTCTCGGGTTCCTGGAGGGTGGATGAGTAATGTCATGTTTCATATTGAGAGACGTGCGGGTGGTGGTGGGGGTGTATATGTATCGGTACTAGTGTCGCAGGCGTGAGTACAGATACCTGGAACTGCCCTGCCCATGCTGGAGGACAGGTGAAACCTAAGTGGAAACGTAAATACTCTTGTTGACGGTGTTAGTTTTTTTTACTCATTCATGAAAAAGGCAACAAATCTCACAGGGACATGCGTTTGAAGAAACAAGCTGGCAGCTCAACCGTCACTCGTTTCAGTTTGTCACTTAACAAAAGAAATATCCATTTCAATAACGGCCTGACTGTCTGGAGGTATCACTTTACCTCGACAGCATGCCATTGACCATAAGTCATTCTCAGGGTGGCACAGAGTGGGGCTGTGCTACGCTTTGACCTGAGTTAGAGAGTTGAGTGTGTGTGTGTGTGTGTGTGTGTGTGTGTGTGTGTGTGTGTGTGTGTGTGTGTGTGTGTGTGTGTGTTCTGGTTAATAATAGACACCAATTAACTGTGTGATAATGAGGCTGGATTATGGAGGATGGGGTGTTCACACTCACTTAACATGGACGGGAGGCAGTGGATGATGGGAAATCGCTGTGTAATCAGGCGTGCTTGGAATACAGTATGTCTGGATAAATGACAGCGTCTGTTTGTAAAGGGTGTAGGGCAGGTGCAGTTGTTGGAGCGCTGCTGTGTTTAAGGTCGGTGCCATAGAGACCAGATAGTGAGCGTTTAAATTTTTGAAATGTTTCCAGTGAACTCCAGATGTGTAAAGTCTGAAGTCAAACCGGAATGTTTGAACAGTCTTGTGCCAGTTACGTCTTAATAAAAACCACAAAGGGTATCTACTGGATATTAGAGTTGTAGCTTATGATCACTTAAACGTCTTCAAATGTCTTGTTTTGTCCAACTAGCAGCTCCAGTTATCACGTACTATTTTCATAATGGCAACTATAGTTTAACCTGAAATCAACTCAGGTGTTTCTAAATAAGGTTTAGTTCCATTTAGTACAGCAGAGACTTTGAGAGACTGTTTGACCTGAATGGAACTGAACCAATGATACTATCATAGGTAACACCTGTGTTTACACTACTGTTTCAAGTTAAACTATGGTCTGTCGTTTATTATGAGTCTAGTAACAGTAGTTAATAGACTCATAGATAAGCTCTTCGTTTAAGTGCCAGTAGTGAGGCTTTTATTGTGAAAGTGTACGATAACAGACCTGCTCACAATAACAAAGCGGCCAGTTTAATATCTGACATAAAATAAGCAGGTGGAGCCTTGTCAGTTGTTGTTGTTGTGTATTTATTTTAAGACTGGTTGTGTAGCTTTTATTAAATTCACACTGTAGAACAGAGGTTTCTTTGCTCGATGTTAGAACTGCAATTTACTTTTGATAAAAATAGTTTCTTTTAAAATTGCCTGTTCTGTCCCAAACATACACAAAGATACCCAGTTTACAGTGATTAAAAACCAAAATGATTATTTCAGACTTATCATTTCAACGCTTATCTTTGCAGAATAAATGTTAAGAAGAGAAACCTGCCATCGGATCAGGTCTCCAGGTAATTCAATTGTCTTGTAAACAGCTGCTGCTTCGCTCTGGTTGAACCAGTCTATTGGCAGAACATTCAGTTAAGTCTCCGAGCACAGTCACCTGTAAACGCTTTAAGTGTTTGTAAAGTGTGAGTGAGTGGTAAGGTGAAACCGTCAGAGTGACTGACCCCCCCCTGCTGAGCGCTCAGTCGTCTGTAACTGTAGATCAGAGATGACTAATAAAAAAGGCTCATGCAGGCTGTCCAGATGCCCCGGCTCCTGTATTGATTGATTGAAGTGCACTCGCCGTCTGCTCGACGGCGCTCGGCCTGCACGCCGCTGACGAGACGAGGCCAACGGCAGCTGGCCGCCCGATGAGTCTTAAATGTTCTCATGGATATCTTTTACATGGCAACAATCACCCCCATTGTTGTCCCGATACATGGGACTCCCCTAGCAACAAACTGAAGAAATTATGCATCAGCACTTTTTTTCCCACAGCAGTAGTTGTGGGCTGCAGCGTGTGTGTGTGTGTGTTTGAGAGAGAACGAGAGCAACTCCACCTACTTTAACCTCTCTGACTGTAAGGACACAAAGAAAGCCATTGAGGGGATCAAAGTCTTGGTAATCGAGTCAGACTGGAATTTAGAGCACTGAACCACAACTGTTTAAGCTGCTCTGCTCGGGAGCATGTGGGCGCATCGTAGTGTCTGCAGCTTTACTGTATATTGTTGTACAAGTGTCAATGTGTGTGTGAAAGTGACCAGAGATGTTGACACAGAGCACGGCATCGATCTCAGAAACAGTTGAGAAAGTCGGTATCAAATATCTGCTCGGATTCATAGTCTTGTTTACTCATCCTTCAGTCGGATCTTCGCTGATTTGAAACATAATCTTGTTGTGTTTTGTTCTGGTGAATGTATTATGAATGGCGTGTGCATCCTGATAACCTTTAAGACGTCTTTTGTCTTTGAGTATTACAAACTGATGCTGGTGCTAATACTGTAAGCCTTTAAACACATAATCTGTCTCTCTGACTGAACTTCTTGGATCGGTATATCGTGAACGCGGCTTAATGCGAGTCGGTTTGCGATCTGATTCCCTGCCGCTGCCATGTTCGCTGTGTGTGCCAACTTTTAAACATGTTGTTTGGGAGATTTTTGACTTTTTTCACTATGGATTTTAACTGTTATTCATACCCTGTGTATATAGTGCTAAATTGTATATCTTCTAGGTGTATAGTGGTAAAGTTTTTTCTTGCGATGTTATGTTCAAATGTTTTTTTCTTGCTATTAGGGCTGCCACAAACGATCATTTTGATAGTCGACTAATCACCGATTATTTTTTCGATTAGTGGACTAATCGGATCGTGCGTAAATTGACTGTCCCGGAAAGGGGCGGGTGGAAGGGCGCTGTAAAACTCGCGGACGGAGCCGTGAGCCACCTTCGCCCCAGAGTCTTTCCATGCCGACTAAAAGCCGCCGCGGAGGAAATGCGCCCGGCGGAGGCCAGCCGGCGCCAGGGTGAGGTCCCATGAGGGGATCCTCCCGCACCGTGCGACCATCCCTGACCCGCAACATCGTGGCTTTTCTGGAGGGTCTGTGTTATGGTATCATTTACGGTACAGTCAGGCCAGGACGCCGATTCCCACTACTGCGCATGTCTTTGACTACTAAATTAGTTGTCGATGATTTTGTTCGTCGACATAATCGTTACTAATCGACTAATCGTGGCAGCCCTACTTGCTATTACTTACTGTCTAACTTACCGTTTGGGAGCTGCTGTAACAAAAACAATTTCCCTGCGAAGATTAATAAAGTATTTCTGATTCTGATTCTTTATTATGTAACCATGTTTACCATCTCACAGTAGTTTTGCTGTGTCGTTAGTACACTTCTATGTAGTACTCTGTGAGTCCAGCCATTGATCCCCCACTCGAAATGACAATCGCGACATTTTACGGCTTCTTCTTTGCCGTATTCCATCCGGGGCAGAGTATTAGTGCCAAACGTCCAATGGCCAAACTACAAACAAAGAACATATGTAAACATTTGTAGATTGTGGTATTCATCGCTAAAACACCATTTCAGTGCCAGCGGATCTTCACATTCTGCTTCACAGCCAGAAATGGATCCATTAAGGGTGAAAAGTGTCACAAAGTTTCACACTGAACTTTTTGACCGCTCTGAACACACTAAAAAAAATAGAAAATATGAAAGTACGCAAATTGAGACATTTGTTTGTTAGCATGCTCTGGGGTTGGTTAGTTCATTGAGAGCATCCGCCCCACGCACGAAGACTCAGTCCTTTGCTGCAGCGGCCTAGGGTTCGAATCCGACCTGCGGCCGTTTGCTACATGTCGTTCCCCCATCTCTCTCTCTCTCTCCCCACATTCCTGTCACACTGTTAGATGATTTGGACCTGATGGTGGCGCTAAACAACGAATCAGAGGATCACTATTTTGTGAATTTCACGTCAATCCCTCCAACAGTAGCCGGCAAACCAACCAACAGAGAATCATTGCTATGCTGCTAACACGGCTAAAAACATATTGGTGTTGAGCCCTACTCATAACCTATGATGGTGACCCATTGTATACGTGTGTGTAACTATGAATTTGTATGAATATTTCACAGTTGCATCCAGTCATTTTCATTTTTTATTTTTTATTTGATTGCTACCTCGTTCTGTGCTGTAACTGTCCGGACTCATAAGTAGATGTGTGGATTTTCTGGCGACTTGCGTCCATCTCACTTTGTCTGTCTGCGATGCTGCTGCTGCTGCTGCTCATGTGGAGGAGAGGCTGGTTTTCATCTCAGCAGCCTGTTCCATACTGAGAGAGAGCGAGGCAGAGGAATGAGAGATTACCGTCCTGCCTGCGTCTCTCAATCTAGGTCACAGAGCATCAGGGGGCAGCATGCCTGGCTCAGTGAGTCACACTGGGGCAGGACTGCTGCTGGGGATCTCTCTCTCTCACTCAACACCCACCCCGATGACAACCGCTGCATGTTTCCCCTGAGTGCTGTATTATTGTAGCTGATGGATCCCTACTCAATACATTACCTATAAGTGATAAGACCAAAATCAACAATGCATTAGTCCATCTTTCAAAATCACAAACAATATATTAATAAAAACAGCTGGGCACTGTCGTTTCTAGCAAACGAGGGGGTTGAGACCAAGTCAGGACCAGGACCAGTGTGAGATCCACACTGCGTGACACACTTACCATAACGTGGAACATGCATACTCTATCTAGCTATCTAGATTTGGTAGCTCGTGCACCCAGTTCGGTGTCAAATAGCTGGCAAGCGACTGCAACTTGTGCCCTGAAACGTACAGTATTATACATAGGACGCTAGTAGTATAGCTGATATTAATAATATTAATATAAATCTCTCTTGTGTGTGGGTGATGAGATTTCTAAAGAGTTTTTTCAGTACCTAGTGTCTCCATAGCGTCACTTTCACTAATGCTCTCTTTCTAAGTGCAGATAAAAACTGGACCTTGTCCCAGCCGTCGCTGTGAGCAGGATTTGCACACTGCTGTGTGTGTGTTCTTTTGCTGATGAAGTCTCTGTGGTTTAGGTAGCCCAATTATTATAATTATTCTTTTTTTATTTATAAGATTTGGCTGACATCTCCTCCCAGACTGTCACAGCTTCTTCTCGGTCTCCTGCATTCACGGTTTTGTCTGACAGCCATTAACAGTCACACAAAAAGTTTTAGAATTGAGTCACCCAAAGTTATTGGGTGCAGTAATTATGTTCACAAACAAAACAAACAATGCATAATGTCACTTCAGTTGTGGCGGTCTTGAAGGTTGACCAGTCTTCAAATGAAATCCGGTCCTCTTTGTCTGAGACTGAGCGAATATTTTCTAAGGAAAAGTGCAAAAACTTTGCAGGGTTCAGTTTCATAAATGTGAGGATATGATGATTTTTCTTTGTCATACTGTATACTATAGTAACTATTATAGTAACTGAATATCTTGGGAATGGGTTCTAGACTGGAAAAGCCTTTTTTTTTAATCAAATTTTTATTTTATTTTCACAACAAATACTGATGTACAGTCACCGAACACACCGTTACATCAAACCCCTCCCCAAACACACACACACACGCATATACATACATAAAAAGCAAAAGCGGCTAAAACAAACAACAACAACAAAAAAGAGAAAATCAGAAAACGGACTTGTGGAACAGATAATACAGACTTGTTGAGTGAGGTCTAGCTCAGATACACAACAGACCACACAAATTAAAAGTGAGCCCTTCAGTGCTTCAGCTGTAGTGAGCCATATATTCACATTCGCCTCTTTGGCCCCATTCATACGGGCTGTTGGCAGTTCCATATACGTAACATCCAGAAAAGTTAGAACCCGTTGTCTGATGGTCAAAGTGTTAGCGTACTGCGATCATTTTCTTAGCAGCTGTTAATCCTGCCAACAAAACACGTTTCCGACATTCAGGAACTCGAAATGCTGAAAGGTCATTTAGTAATAACACAGATACGGTCACAGGTACTGTCAGTGCCGTCAGCTCAGCCGCCACACCCTGACAAAATCGGGCAACAGGGGGGGAACTCCCACACCATGTGGAGGAAAGTGCCAGGCAGTTTTAATGTACACAGGGTGCATGAGGGATAACTTTCATAAGATGTAGCTTACGAGGGGTTAGGTAGGTCCTGTGTGTGAAATTATAATGGATCTGTTGGTGGTCAGAGTTTGATATTGACCCACACCTTGTCCCAATCAAAATCCTGATCCAATGCAGGGACGTCGCCCCTCTATGTCCTGTCTACTGGGAGCGTTTTGTAGGTGGCCTCAAGCAAGTATAAGTATAGAGTGGATACTACTCCCCTGGAAACTGGAAAAGCCTTGAAGATTATAATATGTTTTTTTTTTACCATATTCTGACATTTTACAGCAAAAGCAATTCATTGATTACCTGAGGAAGTATTTGGCAGAAAACGATGACGATAATAAAAGCGCTTGTATCCGTTGTGGCTCGCTCATGTTTGGATACACACACAGTACTTGTTAGTAGCATCAGTTCATTGCTGTTTTTTTGTCTTTTCCTGCGATTCTTTGGAAACAAGAAACAATATAAAATATCACCACATTTATCCTTCAGGGATGCCGGGCTGGAAAACGCTGGCTGTGTTATGCTCGCATGTGTGCGTACACTCTGACAGCACTGACAGCGACAGGAAGGAAGCTGATTTATCTATTTAAAAGCGTATTAACTGTTGCAGAGGAGTTGTACTCTGATCTCCAGCCAGCGCTCCGGGCCACAGACTTGGTTTTCCACCGCAAAAAAATAAAAAAAATAAAAAATAGGGACACTTCTGCCACCCCTGTCACACAGAAACACAACAGCAGAGTCATTTTTTCTGATTATATAACACCCTTTGTGTCTAATTTGCCGTGCACACACACACAGACACACATAAAAAATACAACAAATACTGAATAATTTAGGTGCGACGCGAGAGCATCTGAACCATCTCACTTTCAAGTTCACGGTGAACTGCAGGCGAGCTCTCGAGCCTCCACTGGCTTTAAATTTGTGCTTCACTAAACCTTCTGGTGATTATAATCAACCGTCCTCTGATCCATTCGTTCTCTTACTTCAGCAGCTTGCAACTAAAGGTAACAACAGCTCTGTGGAAATGACGGGGCGGTTGGAGTGAGAGGAGCGAGTAGTCGTCAGGTCACTGTGCTCTTCACTGAATTATTAAAAAAGTGCCAAGTGGAAATAGCTGCCTGCAGCACGTGCTTCAGATTCAGCACATCAGTCAGTTACTTTCTACTTCCTGACCTGGCTGGGTTAAGCTTCTCCAATGTGAGGATTTTTTTTATATCATTGTAGATTTAAATGAAATTGCTGGTTAAACAAATCTAGACGTTTAAAGTTTGGAAGAACTTTTGAGAGACATGTCTGTGAAGGCTTCCAGGTCATCAATCTTTCCTAGAGATGAAGAGTTTGATCTGGGACAACTGGATACGGTTGTCGAACAGAGAAGATGTTTCACCTCTCATCCGAGAGGCTTCTTCGGTTCTGAGAACCGAGGTGCCATCTTCCAATCTATTCATAAAACTGCGAGGGACGTCCTTCACTGTTTTCTCATTTGATTACTCAGATAAATGATTGGCAGAGTAATCAACAATATAAAAAAACATTGTTAGTTTCGTCTTCACCAGCTTGTTGTATCCGACCGACAGTCCAAAACCCCGAATAAATCCAGTTAACAACAATAAATAAATCCGCACACACGAGGAAGAGGAAACCAGTGACTGTTTTGCATCTCTGCGTGATGGATGACTACAGAGATCTGTTGTTGATTAACCCTCTCCCGAGTTCAACACTTAGAAATGAACAAATGACAAACAGCCTGCTTCCGTAAATGTGTTTTGTCTCTCCCCTCGTGGCACAGTGCTGGCCTGTATCGTCGCCATGGTTTTACATCTCCTGTTTCCATCACGCGGCACACACAAGCTCGGTTGCTATGGACACGACCCATGTGGTACCCCCATGTGTGCCCTCCATATCCCCATCCCCCCACCCCGCTTAAACACACACACACACACACACACACACACACACACACACACACACACACACACACACACACACACACACACACACACACACACACACACACTCGTTTACTCTGTGAAGTTTCCAGATTAGATCGGCCACATGTTGGAGACACACATGCAGTAAAACAATCGAATGCCGTGTTAAGCTTTTAAAACCATTACACAGGAAACATGAGGTTTCTGCTGCGCAGTCATAACAACACGTCTTGCTATTTCAAAAGCTGACCTCAGTATCCCTGAATCCATAGCATGCAGGTCAAGGCTGGATCCGGGCGATCCTGAGCAATCCATGAAATAAGAAAAGATGTTAAATTAGTATCTGAGTCATTATTTCATTTATGATATAAACCCCTGAAGAATCTAAAGACAAAATACTGTAGATAAATAGGAGTTATGTGGATTTATATTTTTACTCAGGGTTGAACATCTCAGGTTCGCTATAGACAGCAATTAACTGCATGAGACGATGGTGGATCTGTTATACTACTATTTTGTTCTCTGTGAGGAGGTGCAGGTTCAGACCTCCTGAGCTCATCAGCCAAATGCATTCTAGAGGGGCCGTGGCTCGGAGGTAGATCAGGTTTGATCCCCAGCTCCTCTAGTCTGCATGTTGAAGTGTCCTTGGGCAAGATGCTGAACCCCAAATTGCTCCCGAAGGCTGTTAATGAATGGTTAGCTCCCAAAACTGATGAGCACTGATGAACTGTGCATGGTACCTTGGACCTGAAACAAGAACTTTTATACTTTTTCTACTGTACCAGGACCTTTTCTATATTTTATATACTGCAGTACTATTGTACCTAATGTATTACAATTACAAACCCCCCCTGTTAGATTATAATCCAAAACTTTCTGTTCATTCCCGTTGCAGTCACTTCCTCCTGTCGGTCTTTTGAGGAGGAATCTTTCCTTTTAAATTTCCTCTTCTTTATGTGCTGTGAGAGTAGAGTGGGTGGTAACTGAGTCAGGAGCCATTGCTATTGTGTATAGCAGCACATGGAGGTATTGTATGTGGACTTGGGCTGTGCACATAAACGTGACTAGACTTGATTTCAGTGTCTGCTCACCTGGATGATCGTCTTCAGCGACAGTGACAAACAATCAAAGTCTTTTGACACGTAGAACCATCGCCTGGTACTTTTTGTTGATAGTAAAGAAAAATAACGTTCCTCTGGGTTTTTGGTTCTTGCTTCACTCGGTTTACATCATCATCCTAATTGTCGGTATCTGATACCAGTGTGTAAATCCCACAGGAGGATATACCCTCATTGGTGTTAAGTAGCATGTCACTGCACTTACACTTACTTGTGTTAACGTGTGTGTGTGTGTGTAGTCGGGTGTGTCGTCCACGCCCTCCTCTTTCATTCAGTCTGCCGTGCACACAGCAAGAAAAAAAAATCGACGACTGCAAGGCCGAGTCGGTTATTTTCAGTTGACTCGCTGCTCTTCAGCTTTGTATCCCCTCTGTTATTATTTGTGTGTTATTACCTGTGTGTGTGTGTGTGATTGTATGTATGTGTGTGTACATGTACATGTGTGGTGTCGTCACTGTTGTTGGAGTTGAGTTTAACAAGTGTGTGGAGTGAAACATGAATCACTCTGTTACCTGAGTTGACCACACCCTGCCCGCTATCCAGAGGGAAACAATCACTTGAGAAATTCTGTGTGTGTGTGTGTGTGTGTGTGTGTGTGCGCGCGCGCGCGCGCGCGCGTATGTGTGTGTGTGTGTGTGCGTGTGCGTGTGCGTGTGTGTGTGTGTGTGTGTGTGTGTTTAAAGCAGTTCTTTCACTCACCAATCCCTGTACTACCAGTTTTATTGTCTGAGTCATTATACGTAAAGCCTCTATACTTCATTACATGTAAACCTCCATGACATACAGAGACACAGTTCCACCGTCCTTTGTCATACTGACACAGTTCCTTAGACGATTTAATGATTTGTGTTATGAGCATTTGAGGAAAAACTGTAATAACACATGATTGTAACTCTTTTTTTGTGCTGAGTGGGTTAAAGACACCAAACGACATGTCTGAATTTGGAAATACGTGTTCGAAAAGATGCTTGTAAAACATCGACGCTGTGATGGATCCATAAAAATCTGAATGTTTCACTCAGCTCAAACATCATATCTTGAAGGAAAAGTCTTGGAAGTTTGAAATATGGATTTTCTTTCTAACTTTAAAGCGAAACAAGAGTAAATCATGGTTTGCTGGTGAGATAAATAAAGATTGTATGTATTGAACGTTTTCTAGTAGCACCAGTCACTCTCTTGTTTGCAGTCCTGTCCTGTACGGACATGCACTCTGAACCGTTGCCTCCTCCGGGGAGATTTTTGGTTGTTCACAAACAGGCAGCAAGTGCACACATGCACAGACACACACCTGTCGAGCCGCATTTGTAGGTGATTATGTAGATCTGTAGTTCAGCTGTCACACTGCTTTGCACTTTTGTTATAATGGTGGTAAAACACTGAAAGCACACAAAAAAATATAATAATAATGTCATCCTCTCTGACAGGAAACATGCATGTTGTCTCAGTTTAACCAGGAGTATGGTTGGTGTGTGTGTGTGTGTGTGTGTGTGTGTGTGTGTGTGTGTGTGTGTGTGTGTGTTTGTGTGTGTGTGTGTGTGTGTGTGTGTGTGTGTGTGTGTGTGTGTGTGTGTGTGTGTCCTGTGGTCAGGCCGCTGTGCGTGGACGCAGTGAGTGGGTGATCTCTTGGCTCGAGTCGGAGGCTCGGCCTGCTGGTGTAGAGGAGGCAGCTGGGAACTTTCAGTAGGGTGTTTGTTCTACAGATAAAAATGTGCTGGCTCTTTTTAGGAAGGCCGGCTTTGGGGGGGGGGATAAACATGAACCCTCTCCGACTGAAATAACAACTTGAACTCATGTCAACAAATACAGAAACGGGGCACATCTCCAAACAGAGGGGAGCCATATGTCATTCTTTAATCTGCTGGCTTGTTGCATAGTCACGTAATCAAAGATTTGAACTTTGTTTTATTAGATTTGGAAGATTTTGGAGATCTTGGAGCCTGATGTGGTGTTCTTATAGCACTATCCAGCATCTTGTCTTCAAAGCGTGTTGAAACCATCTGTGTCTTCTGGCAGCTGCAATATTTGAACTGTGTTTTGTTCACTGTCGGTGAGCAGGTATTTGACACACTGAGAAAGCAACCCGAGCGAGATGCGATGAAGAGAGAGGAAAAACGCAGGCAGAGGAGAATAGAGGTCGGTAGCTAATTACTATTCAGACCGAGTGCCTGTGGGGTGGAAGGAGAGTGCAGTCTCGCTGCAATTCAAATAATCCGAGGCTGGCGAATGTGAGAGTGTGTGAACGGGTGCTGAGAGACGGCTTTGATGTTTCTCTCGAAAATAAAACCCATACGCTCCGAGGTGAACAGAGAGAGAGAGAGGAGAGGTTCAGCCGAAACGGTTTGATTGTGACCCGCGCCATTAGGACAGACGTGACTGGGTCAGCGTGTGATAAAGTGGGTTAACGAGAGAGGAGCTGTGCTTTAGGCAGATCTCTTTGACTGGGTTTGAATTATGAGCTGACAGGAATAAGAAAGATTTTTTATTTTTCATACTTTGCTGCATTCCAGGCTGCCACAAATAACACACACACACAAAAAAAGCACAAATAATAAGTTTTCCCATTCTCACCACATTTTCATTTCCGGCCTGATGTTGTGCAGCTCTGACATGCAGTTCACTGAGTTTTAACTCTTCAGCTCCCACTGCTGGAGCTCTCTGATGGAGGGCTCCGATGATGCAACCATAAAAATTTCAGATCATCCAGATGGAAGAGTGATTACTCTTTTCATTTAATGCCACGCCAGCCCCCTCCCCCATCCATCCCTCTCTCTCTCTGTGTTTCTTTGTGCAGAGAAACTGCCTGTTCACATGAGCTAAAAATAAATCATGTGACTGAGCGAGGCCAACTGTACCATTCATGCATTACTTATGGAAGTGTTTGCTTTTCTTCCTTTATAGAGAAAGAGTCCACGAGTATTGATGTTGTGTTGCCTCTCAGCTCGTCTGTCGCTGTGTGTGTGTGTCAGCAGTTTGGAGGTTCGACTCGAGCGGATGTGCAGTTTGCTGGAATGTTTGCGGTTCGTTAACCAAATTAAAATTCAAACCAAATGAGTTTTTATCGTCGACTTTTGTGTCGTCTGATGGATTGAATAACATTTGTTGTAACACAGTAGTTTACTTTGCCGGCACATTTTGCCACCTGGTGATATATATTGAATATTCATAATTCTGGTTTATTACAGTCTTGTTTTGCAGTTTTGGCCATCATTCCTATCAGCAGCAATAAAACATTCATATGCGGTTAGCTGAAAGTGAAAGAGTTTTGGTTTTCTTTATTTCGAACAATATCTTTATTGATTTGTTCTCTCTCTTTCTTTTTTTTTTAACAAAGACAAAACAGGAAACAGACGGTTTTAAAGTGGAAGACTGTGTCGCACAATAAAGAGACACATCAAAGTTTTGTACTTCCCTGTAAGCAGTACAGTATGAAACAAGTTCACAGATAAATAATTTAGATAGGCCACAGTACACGTTGTGGAGAAATTGCTGAAGTCAAAGGTCAGTGGTGAGGTCAGGAGGGAAGAAAGTGTTCAGGAGCCTCTGACGTCTTATGCTGTATTATTTATTGACGCTTGATCAAGGAGAGAATTAGAGAAACTCCCAAAGTTCATCAGAAGTGCCTGAGTCGGTCGAACTTTAAATTAGTTTAATTTAATTAGAATTAGTCAAAGAGAATGTCTTTACCCATGGAGGTGTTATTGTCAGCATGTTCTAGTCTGCAGACACAGATGTCTGTTTACGCAGATTGGACCGTCAACAACAAACTATCTATTATATCTAAGAAGGCAGCAACAGGTCTCTTCAACCCTGGCCACCACAGTGTTGAGATAGACTGGCACCTACTGTTCCTAACCAAAGCCAAAGCACTAATACTGAGGACCTCAAGGCCCACACGTGACCTTGTGTAACGTAAGGATAGAAAATTCCATAACAATACACATCAAGATATTATACAGTAGAATTCAAATAAGAGGCAACACTTACATCCTGTATTCCTGCACATGGCAGCATCATTAACACATGTTGTCAGGCCAGTACTGACATATTTCAAGAACGAGAGACTCACTCGGACCTAAATGTCAGATATTCCATAGGTACCTTAATAAAAACAAACTCTGCGCCACAGCAATATGTTTTGTTTTTTTTCTTGCACAGAAATGAAGGAAGCAAAGACGTCTTCTGGAATAGGAAGTCTTGAGTTACAAACATCAGACACGCAGGTGTCTGGTAACTCTCGGGTTAGCCAGACTCATCTGGAAGAGAATAAAAAGCCAAATAGGCAAAAATTATTACCCTGACTAGATACAGTGATTTAGATAATCTGGCAAGACTCTGTTGTGACTGAAAGTTCATTCCTGACCCTGGAAATTTCAGTCGGTCCAACTATCTCAGCACAAGGATTTATCAGCAGCTGGTCTGTATCTTTTTTAATCATATTACATGATACATCTGCAGATGGAGTTAGACCAAACATCCAGTGTTGGTTTAAAAGAGCATCTGACCTCTTTTTTTTTTTTTTTTTTTTGAGTTGTTCACCTCCTCTGACCTCTGTTGTTATCTGCGGCGTGACTGGGAAAAGACGACAGCTTCGACCTTTCATCTGCGTCCGTCTCAGCAGCACTGATTTTTAATCAGGGATTCATTCCAGTGGATGATACAGGGTTCCCACGGGAACTTGAATTCCTTGAAAATGCTTGAATTTCAATTCAGTGTTTTCAAGGTCGTGAAAACGCTTGAATTTTTTGTGAAGTGCTTGAAAGTGCTTGAAATTTCACAATTAGTTAAAAATCAAAACAGTCAATCTACCACCATATGAAATAATGCTAATTAGACCCATATTATTATGCCATACAGTGGCACCGCTGCGCTTCCCATGACCATCATGGCAAACACAACTAGTAGGCTACCTATTTAAAGGTGCTGGAAAAATGGAAAAACTGGTGCTTGAAAAGTGCTTGAAAAGTGCTTGAATTTGTTCATGAAAAAAGGTGTGGGAACCCTGATGATACAGCCGCTGCAAGGATCACCTGTCAGACTGGCCAATAGTGTTGTTACACTGTTTCGACTTTATATCAAAGTCTAAGTCGCTGTACGATAAAGAAACATGGAGACTGTCTTCGTGATGAAGAGGTTTGTGAGCGGCCGGAGCAGCTGTTGGCAGACGTACCGACTTGAATCGTCGCTGCTCAACCCACAGTTACAAGAAAAGTGAGCGCAGGCTCTCCGGATGGATTTTTAGTATGTGTCTATAAAAAAAATGTGACAGCTTTGCCCACAGAGGAGTTTGGCTTCAGGGCCAGCGGGGAGAGCTCAATCAGCCTGTGTTCTTGTCTTATGGGCTTGGAGGAAGATGCAGATGGGCTGTCGGCAGGGGTGGGGATTCGAGGGGGGTGTCCAAGGGACGCTTCGCTCCTCTCTAAGCTTGTGGCTTAAGATTCCTCCGGATGAACCATCACTCACCTCTGTCATCTGTCATCCTCCTCTGCGATCTCAACGTTCCTGTTTTTATCTCCGTGCGTCTCCCACTTCTTCTCTCACCCTCAGCCTCTTCCGTTCTCTCTGTTTTCTCTCGGTGAATCATCCTCATCTCTCTCTCTCTCTCTCCCGCGCCCACGCTTCCGTACGTTTCCAAATTTAGTCCTGTTTTGGTTTTTTTCTTGCCTTCGTGTCGTACTTGAGCCTGGAAGCGAGCCACATCTTTGACGCCCTCAGACATCTCTTGGAGATTACGGCAACACTGTGTGCATCCATCTGTGTTTTTCATCTTGCAAAGTTTTGTTGTTTTTGTTTTCTTGTGTTTGAACAGGTGAGAAGAGAAGAGAGATCAGGGTTTAGTATATTATCAGACTGTGAAGACTTCCACTGAAATGTTGAATGAACTGATATTTAACTGATATAATCTTATCATCGCTGATCTGACTTTGCTTTGTGCTCATTTACAGGTGATATCACACAGAAGGGCTATGAGAAGAAAAGGACCAAACTCCTGGCTCCCTACATCATTCATACTCCAGGTAAAAACCCATCACCTGTGTTATTTACCCTGTAAACGTAAGAGTATCTTATTTTTCTCTGTTGTTTGACTCCCTGGCAGGGTTCCCACGGGTGCTTGAATTCCTTGAAAATGCTTGAATTTCAATTCAGTGTTTTCAAGGTTGTGAAAATGCTTGAATTTTTTTGTGAAGTGCTTGAAAATGCTTGAAATTTGTGTGATGTCTATCTCAATAAACCAAGAGAAAACAAAAATGTTTCCTAAGCGGCTACGGGCTTGATCCGATGCCTTTACATGCAGAACTCAGTTATCATACTCGCTTGGTGTTCTGCCGAGAAATAACAGTAGACTACTATCCACACCTGTTGGTCACTGTTATTGCGCTATGGTAGTTACACAATACACCGCTCACAAGCTGAGAATACAAGCCAATTCACAATTAGTTAAAAATCAAAACAGTCAATCTACCACCATATGAAATAATGCTAATTAGACCCATATTATTATGCCATACAGTGGCACTGCTGCGCTTCCCATGACCATCATGGCAAACACAACTAGTAGGCTACCTATTTAAAGGTGCTGGAAAAATGGAAAAACTGGTGCTTGAAAAGTGCTTGAAAAGTGCTTGAATTTGTTCATGAAAAAGGTGTGGGAACCCTGCCCTGCTTACACACACAAAAGAAACAAAACAATGTGTCGACTTATTGAAAAAAGAAACGTGATTCATTTTATCTGGCATGACCAAGATTTTGACTTTCAGGCTGTTATTGTCATGACTCACACACAAACGCTGCTTTGCTGCTGTCAGTTAAACAGTCATGGACATCTTCTCCACATACTTTAACTCGTGTTTCACGTTGTAAATGTCGTATAAAATAACTCACTTAATGTTGAAAAAAAAACACGTGTGTTGCACGATAATTGAATAAAATATAAACTGGATTATTAGACTGCAGTAAATGGCTGCCCCTGTGATATAAACTACATTTGTATTGTACATTATTGGGTGGAGTTACAGTAAAAAATTGACACGCCCAGGAGAAGGAGGGGGGTCACTCCGGTCACGGGACTTAGCAGGCATCTGGCTGGAACTCAGCTGGAAGACGGCTGCCGATCAGCTGGCGTTCAGCTTGAAGGGGAACTTTGAAGTTGCTACTACTGTATAAAGACCTGACAATGCTCACCGCTGCCTCCTAGTGACACCTTCAATGTGTCAGTCTCTCCTCATCAATGATGGTAAATTGTTGGCTTTGGCAAAATCTGGATAAGTCAAGCACAGTGTACATACTAATAAGCTTTTTAAAAGTGAATTAGTTTCAATCCAGATCTGAAATATTGTTGTTTATGTTCCGTTAACTCTCCTGATGGGGTTTCCTGGGTTGGAATTGGCCGCGGTCAAGCTCGGATGTTTATTAAAGCCAATCATAAAGAATCCACAAAACAGAACCTCCCTGCCTGAGCTTTAAGAAACCAAACTGCCGAGAAAGGAAATATTCTTACACCTGTTTTCTTTAGTAAACTATAAAAAAAATGACATTACATTGCATTTAGCAGACACTTTTATCCAAAGCGACTTACAGAGGAGGACATAAGCTGACAAAGGTGTAAAGGAGCACAGAGTAGTTGTTAGTTTTGTTAGTTTTGTTAGGCGGGGAAGCATTCTCGAAACAGAAAGGTGTTTACAAGTTTTTTAAAGGTAGAAAGGGATGTTGCAGTTCTTGCAGCCGTTGGTAGGTCATTCCACCATTTGGGGACAACCACAGAGAAGAGTTTAGAGTGACCTCGCTTAGCGAGAGGCGATGGTACAACTAGACGGTAAAATACGTCTCCTGAATGAATTCAAAATGACCAAAAGTCAAAATCAACTTAATTAACTCATCGTAAAACACACACTCTATTTAAATGTGACAGAAACAAAATAAACCCTAAATTCACCAACTTAGAAAATATTTTAGTAAAATGTGCGTTTTTGTCTGTTGGCTTTGAAGAGAGTGTAGTTTTTGTTTTTGGCCTTTTATGCCTTTAATGATAATATAGCTGAAGATAGACAGGAAGAGTGACACGCAGTAAATTAGCCGTCTGATGTGGGATTCGAACCGGGGCCAGTTGCAGCGAGGACTATACCCTCCACACACGGGGCGGCCGCTTAACCCACTACGCTACCGACTTCACTTCTCAATATTATAAATATAGTGTCCACTTAAGCTGATATTGTTTATCGTGCTCCTCCAAGCGGGCCTACAGAGAAATCATCTAAACAGCAGTATGAGCTGTTTTTGAACTTCTTTAATTTTACAATCAACTTTGATACCATGTATGTGTTTTTACTCTTTCAAGCCACATCTCCAGAGGCTTAAAGTTGTTTTCCTTCTGAATCTTCTCAGACAGAAACGCCTTCTCAGCGAGATAATAGGTGTGTTTTTTTAATTACTATGTGTTTCTTGTTTTTGTCTTTGTCAGTGGCGCCGCCCCGTCAGAATGACGTGCAGCCTCCGGCTCCCAGTTCCTCCTCCAGTCACCCCCCTCCACCCTCCAGCTCGTCCCGTTACAGAGAACGCCGCTCCCGCAGAACGCATCGCGGCGGAGGAACCAGGGATGACCGCTACAGATCAGGTCAGGGATGCAACATTAACAAAAAAAACTCTCCATGCTTCTTGTTTCATCTTTATAACTGAGGACATATGTAGCTTCCTCTGATAACTCTGCAAGGTTCAAATAAGCCGAGTCTGTTCTTAAGCTCAGACACTGAGCTGTTTCAAAGGGACCAATTAAAGAAGAGCTTTGTGAGAAAGACAGGCATCAGTGCAGCTGTGGAGCCCCTCAGTGAGGACCCCCACTCTGTGAAGGCAGGAGTGATGTCACTGCCCGGCTATGTGTGAGGAGAACAGAGGAACACTGATCTGCATGGAGGGGGGAAAACCTGACGCTGTCGGTGGATAAAGGAAAGCAGAGCAGTAGAGTAGAGGTGAAGGAGCACGTGAGGGGAGTTTCAGAGTGTCTGCGAGCTGAAGTCCACGCTGTAAAACCATCCTCCCTCCAGACCGACCCACACCCTGCCGTCTCTTTTCTTTACTCTCCCTCACCCTTCTTGTCTTTTCAAACAATTCCCGTCTCTCAGATGAAACACCCTCACACTCCAGCATGCTGAATACCAGGCTGACTAATAGAAAGTCTGTCTGCTAGTGGGTGGAGGGATTGTTTGAAAAAAAAAAAAACGCTTTGTTGTTTTTTTTTATCAGGAGATCTGGGGGGAGGATTTAAATTAGATTAGAGCTGGAAAGAAATTGGTGCAATATATTGAGAAATAGAGGAGGGAAGGGAAGTTTTTTAGGCCTCGTGGGTTTAAAGATAAGGCCTCGAGAAGAGGAACGCAGAGCCCGAGAACAAAAGGGATGACGAGCGTGACATTCATTTTGCTCCGTTCACAGTGTCGTGCGGTTCAGGTACAGGTACGTCGATGGTGCACTGATGCAGCGTTTCAGCGTTTCGGCTGCTCGAAGGCAGCAGAAAGCATCCGATCCAATCCCTCCTCTGCTCACTATGCACGATCAATAAGTTTACTCTGCGGTGAGCAGTAAAGTGAGACTTCATGACATGAATAATCGTCGTTATGTTACAAACGTAGTAAATAGACCTCCTGAGCCGCAGCTGCTCGCTGTGTAGTGTCGCATACCTGTAATTTTCACGTCAAGTCGTTGCCAGCTGCCAGTTTACACTCATGAATATGAATAGGGTGCATGAAATACTAGAAACTCCTCTATGTATAACACAACACAGGTCACCGCCTTAAAAATGATCATCAACTGTGTATATTGCTCATAAGTGCAGGTGTTTGGTCAAACTTTGACCCGGTGACTTTTCGTGGCAATTCATCCTTCGGTTAATTCGATATTTTTAGTGTGGACTGACAGAAAATGCCGTCTGCAGAGCCCGGCGTGACTGAAAAAAAAGGAAAGTTTTAGAGAGTTTCATTGAGACGCGGCGTAAACAAATAAATAGAAGAAGAAACGTCAAAACACTGCAGCGATGGGAGACGGATGAAATGTAAGTGCTTGATTTAAGTGACCTCCTTGAGTTGCCTTCAGATTTTTACACCCCAACATATAGTTCAGGGTTCCCATGGGTGCTTGAATTCCTTGAAAATGCTTAAATTTCAATTCAGTGTTTTTCAAGGTTGTGAAAATGCTTGAATCATACTCGCTTGGTGTTCTGCAGAGAAATAACAGTAGACTACTATCCACACCTGTTGGTCACTGTTATTGCGCTATGGTAGTTACACAATACACCGCTCACAAGCTGAGAATACAAGCCAATTCACAATTAGTTAAAAATCAAAACAGTCAATCTACCACCATATGAAATAATGCTAATTAGACCCATATTATTATGCCATACAGTGGCACCGCTGCGCTTCCCATGACCATCATGGCAAACACAACTAGTAGGCTACCTATTTAAAGGTGCTGGAAAAATGGAAAAACTGGTGCTTGAAGGTGCTTGAAAAGTGCTTGAATTTGTTCATGAATAAGGTGTGGGAACCCTGATAGTTACACATGTATGTTTTGTATGAAATATAATTCCAGGCCTCTTACATGCCCATACATACATCCCCTGCCATGTTTATCGCCATAGAGAAAGCCCTCATCCTCCCAGACATGTGTAAGGAGTCAGCCTCCCTCTGTGTGAGGATGGACTATGGGCACATTATGAGAGAAGAGATGATTTAGCCCTGAGCAATCTGTTCAGCAGAATGCCATGTTATGTAATTATGGTCCCTGCTGCTGCTGTGTAATGAGCTCTTCTTGATGATTTATTCAAATGTGTTGATGTTTGAATGGATTTTGTATCCCCCTGACTTAATAGATATGATTTGTCAGCGAGAGTGGGCTTTTTCTTTTTTCTTTCCGTGAGACACATGTTTTGTTACATAGCCTGAATGTGTGGCTGTTCACCGTGCCCGTGGGCGTCATCCAGCCAAAGTATCTCTGCATGTATTACCGCGTGCGCGTAGGCAAGCGTGTAGGCTAGATTCGCTCTCTCTTCCCATCGTGGCTTTCTGTTTCAGTGGGAAAATGCAGTCGTTCCTCTGAGGGCTTCACTTTTATTATATCTCTCGGCTTTTTAATATGCCGCTTCCGCCTTAATAAAATCGTAATGACTGAAATGCCGCTGTCAGGAATTGCTGGAAAGGAATTATGAAACATTTAAAAACAAAATGATGTTCCCCTTCAAGCCGTCACAGGTTTAATGTGTGTACGAGCTGAGAGCGGAGGAGCTGCAGTGATTGTTCCCTCTCTGAAAATAATGTTTAGCATATGGACTCTAAATTGTACATAGCTGTGAATCGTTGCTTGTCTCTATCTGTGAGCCCTGTGATGAACTGGCAACTTTTCCAGTCCGGGGTGTATCCCGCCTCTCGCCCCGATGCCAGCTGGGTTCAGCTCCAACCCCCCACGACCCTGACGAGGATAAGCAGTTACAGAAAATGGACTGGCTGTGCGGCATATGTTTGTTTTTCTTATTCCCTGTTTGATTCTATTCAAACAGGGAATAACAATGATTCCTATTCGCAAACTAACGCCCCTGATGTCTGATTTATTTATACTGAATAAAAAAAATAAAGAATTGCACCAATAACGCATAATCCTGCTACAGCTGTCACAGTTTTACCTTTTAACTCAAGAAATAAAAGGAAATCTTCTTAAAATATTCTCCGGGAGTTTCTGCCTGTCACAAATAAACAATTAAAATATAATAATATTCAAACAGCAGTTAGGGAAATATCACAAAACACTACAGGTGTCTGCATTCACCTCTATCATCTTAAAGATGTATGTATGTATTCGCCATTTATTGTTTCTTCTATTGCGTCTTTGCTTTGCACCGGATTCAAAGCTGCTGGGATCAACCCTTAACTCAAACTGTGTTTTCTGACTATGCAGATATCCATACAGAGGCAGTACAAGCTGCCCTGGCTAAACATAAAGAGGAGAAGATGGCACTCCCCATGCCGACCAAGAGACGCTCCACTTATGTGCAGTCTCCCATGGAAACCCGCACACCGCCAGGTAAGATGAGAGAGAGGCACAGTCCTACATGATTTTCGAGCTGGATAATTCATACTCCGTCCTCTCTCTTGCTCAGACTCGTCGTCGGGATCTGAAGATGAGACGGCTGTGCGCAGGCAGTCATCAGTGGTGGCTTCTCCGCCTCAGGTCAATCCAAACCTGCAGAGCCCGGACTCCTGGATAAACCGCACGGTCCAGGGCTCGTCCACTTCCTCCTCAGCCTCCTCCACTCTGTCCCACGGAGAGGCCAAGCCGCAGCCTCAGTCGCAGCCTCAACCTCAGCCTCAGTCGCAGCCTCAGCCTCAGTATAAGCCGCAGTACCAACCCCTGTATCAGCCTCAGTACCAGCCTCAGTCCCAGCAGCATGAGCATCCCCACGCTGCATCGGTGGCGGACATGCTGGCTCATAGTCGCATCGGTGAGGCACTGCACGGATTTTTAACTTTGATGGCTTTAGTAATGTAATTAATCTCCTATGAAGGGTTTATTACTGAACGATTGATGACACAGTTTTGTACGCCTAAAGGAATCATTCATAAGAAAAGTGTCATTCCCTCACGAAGAGACGAGGAGCTTTAAAGTTGAGTCTTGATCGTGAAAAGATTCTCAACTCAACGTCCAGTTAGGAGATTTCTTCCAGAGCGTTCGGCTGCATCTCTTCAGAGTTTAAGTAGAGTAAAGTATTAAATATGTGGATACCTCATTGATAAATATAATTCAGAGAAACGCTTGATTGCAAAAATATTTCATGTTTCAATACCCCAGTTATGAATGCGTTGCAAGAGGAGCTGTACTTGTACTTGTACTATCTTTATATATGCTTAAAACCTTATTAAAGAGTTTATTAAATGTTTATACGCTGCGCATAAATGTTAAAAAATAGATACCAGATGAAGCATGACACAGGATAAATAAATTACCATAACTTATTTCCATAGTTTACCCCAAACCATGACGACAGCTGCTCACAGACTGAGATTTGCAATATTTAGAATTAATAATCAGAGACACAAAATTGCAAATATGAATTCATTGCTCATTCAAGTTTTAGACCTTCTTTGCAAAACTCTAATTACTGTAGATCCATCCATTGTGTGCTGGTCTCTGTTATGTTCTGTTAGTTATGAATTCATCCGTCTCTCCGCACCGCAGGCCCCTCTGAGAACAGCGCCCCCCCTCCAGATGTGACCGCCGTGGCCCCTCCGTCCAGAGGCGCGCGGGTGGACCTGCCGTCCAACGCTGTGGTCAGAGGGATGAGCCGCGGGCAGAGCCGCTCGAGCATGATGGAGACCGCGGACGGTAACGACCACACCACACGACATCTGAATTGATCTATGCGTCTCTGGCTGGGGAGCTTCCGTCTGACTCCAGACTCACAAATCTCTTTAAATAAGTGTCATTCTAAAATATCATTAATCAGACTTTACTGCTTTTTTTTCCTTTCTTGATCTTTCTCTACCCTGTCACTGATAGGAAGAGGTAATATCCTGAGTAAGGAAACTCCTTAATGTGTAATGTCCGTAGCCTTCTGTGTCAGCTGTTGTATCCTGAAGACCCTTTCGGACACAATGTGATTTGAGCTAA
Source organism: Collichthys lucidus (assembly GCA_004119915.2). Classification (NCBI taxonomy): domain Eukaryota; kingdom Metazoa; phylum Chordata; class Actinopteri; family Sciaenidae; genus Collichthys; species Collichthys lucidus. Next base: position 31,789,113 of record CM014082.1, on the reverse strand, counting down.
GCTGCCAAACATCTGAACCCTCTGCGCCCCCCGAACTTCGACTAAGTTCGAACTTTGGGTTGAAGCTTGCCGAGCAGCGCTCACTGTGAAAAGCCGTTTTAGTCACGTTGTGTGTGAAAGGGCCTTTACTCTCCTTCCTTTTTGTAGCGATTCTAGAAATAAGTGCAACAAAAACAGCATCCGCACACAGAATGAATCCTCACGTGTGATCCCAAACCAAAAGAAACAACTTTACCCCAGTTCTCACCATGTTTTCCTCGTGTTGTCGTCACCTACGTGTGCTGCTCTCCATTCCCCAAAAAGATGTTACAGTCCATTCAGATCTCGTGTCATCGAATGAAGAGCAGCAGACTAAGAAGTTCAAACATGTAGTCTTTTGTCAGTGATCCACAAGCGTCTGTGTGACTGTATGTCTGTCCTGCTGCCGCCCCTCTCCACCTTCGTCCTGCGTGTAGGAGTTCCCGTGAGCAGCAGAGTGTCCACAAAGATCCAGCAGCTGCTCAACACCTTGAAGAGGCCCAAGAGGCCACCGCTTAGTGAGTTCTTCACCGACGACACAGAGGAGATCGTGGAAGGTACGAAACGCTTTGAGCTCTGTGTTCCCAATATTGTGTGGACATGAACGTTGAGTTTACTTGAAAATGTATTTGTATGAAGGAGGTGGGTGTTTAGGTAGGTGGCATTCATGTCCTGTTGTCTCTCTCTCACGCACACAGTGCCCCAGCCGGACCCCAACACGCCGAGGCCGGAGGGCCGTCAGATCATCCCGGTAAAAGGGGAACCTTTGGGTGTGGTCAGTAACTGGCCTCCAGCCCTGCAGGCAGCGTTGGCCCGATGGGGGGCCACTCAGGGGAAGAGCCCCGCCCTCACTGCCCTCGACATCACAGGAAAACCGCTCTACACGCTGACCTACGGTGAGAAAGAAAGAAAGATGTCAGACTACTGCTGAAACCGAGCGGTTGTTAAAAGTTCAAGAGTTGATCTGGATAATATAAAGATGTGTTCACTCTGTGACATCAGAATTTTTTTTTTGGCACTGCTAAGACATACCCTTGTAATTCCCCCCTCCCCGCTCCACCTTCTGTTTGTTATAGGGAAGCTGTGGAGTCGCAGCGTGAAGTTGGCATACACCCTCCTGAACAAGCTGGGCTCCAAGAACGAGCAAATCCTCAAACCTGGAGACCGGGTGAGAGAGAGAGATGACAACAAACGTATAAAGCAAAATTAATTTAGCAACATCTTTGAATTATTCGTCTTATTATTATTATTTTAGATTTGAATAAACACTGATTTTATTTCATGGTGCCCAGAGGATGAATCCTCAGGACTGAACTTGGATGATTTACGTGCTTAAACATCAGCATCTGCAAAGCTACAAGCATGGCTATAGAGCTTGTAGTCCTGTAACTATTATTCCTTAAGTATTTCACATTTAAGCGCCAGTGTTTACATATTTTTGTCTTCTTTGTAATCTAATGTAGAACTTAATCTTGGTAGGTGGCGTTAGTGTACCCCAACAGTGACCCTGGGATGTTCTGGGTGGCCTTCTATGGCTGCCTCCTGGCTGAGGTCATACCTGTACCTATTGAAGTACCGCTGTCCCGCAAGGTAAGACAACCCACAGAGGAACATATACAGATATATATGTGTATTTATTTTGTGTGTTCAACTATGAATCTGTTTTTAGGATGCAGGTATCAGCCAAGTGGGCTTCCTGCTCGGTAGCTGTGGTGTTGGTCTGGCTCTGACCAGTGAGATCTGTTTAAAGGGTCTACCCAAGACCCCCACTGGGGAAATACTGCAGTTTAAAGGTCAGTACGTATCTTCTTATGACGGCTAAAGCTCTGGTCACCGTGTACGATTTGGTTTAATGATGAAGTGACGATGAATTTCAGGCACAGATTTGCTCGTATAACATTTTGAAATTCATTCGATTTCTACTTTTCTTTCTCTGATAGGCTGGCCGCGACTAAAGTGGGTGGTGACAGACTCGAAATACCTGACCAAGCCGTCCAAAGACTGGCAGCCGCACATCCCCACTGCCAACACCGACCCTGCATATATAGAGGTAAGAGAGCTGCCGCAGGTTAGCACACAAACAGATAACATTCAAACCTCCTGGTGCGATTACGAAGCCCTTGTGTCTCCTCTCTGTTTCAGTACAAGGCGAGTAAAGAGGGCACTGTGGTCGGTGTGGCCGTGTCTAAAGTCGCCATGTTGACCCACTGCCAAGCACTGACCCAGGCCTGCAACTACTGCGAGGGTGAGTGAACATCTGGAGCGTCGTCATCTGTTATCTGGAGGTTTCTTCTTGCACACGATTATAAGTTCTAAGTCTTCACTGTCTTTCTTCGCTTTAAAGGGGAAACTTTAGTGAACGTCCTGGACTTTAAAAAGGACATGGGCCTATGGCATGGAGTCCTCTCGGTAAGTGCGTTGTCTCTATAATGACTCTTCTTGCCCAGTAAAGGATGTGAGAATAAATGTGTCTACAGTCGGTTATTTGTTCTGTTCTTCTTCTCCCTGATAATGATTTTAATGTCTGCATTATCATCATTCCCACGATTTATTGGGATTTGATGTTGTTTTATTTTGATTGTTTCTTTGTGCGTTAAGTTCAAGTCGGCTTTATTGTCAATACTGCAGTATGTACGAGACATACAGAGAATTAAAATTACATTTCTCTCTGTCCAAACAGCACTAACCATGAAATATAAAATACAAAATATAAGTGAAAAGATGTAAACATATATATCAAATAAAATATGAAATAAAAATAAAAAATAAGATTAAGAATATATATATACAATATATACAAGCTAAAAGACAATCCGGGAATAGAAAAGTCTGGCGATATAAATCGTATGAATCGCATAAGCAGAATTATCAATATAAATATAGTATGGCGATATGATTTAAATATATAATATAAATATAAATAAAGCAGAATTCAGTATGAGCAGGTCTATAGAATGAAATATGTAAACAGGTGTACTATGTGCAAAAACATAGTGCAAAAGTTATTCTCATTATACAAATAACTTCTATTTATTTTTTTTGGGGGGGGTGATTAATTTTGTGGTTTTTTTATTTGGTATTCTTTATTTATTCTAGAGAAGTTTCCCTTTGTTACTTTTTGCTTATCCCACTCACATCATTTCTGTTATTGAATTTATTAACCAGACGTGCCGCGCTGTCGTCACTCCACTGGCTTCCAGTCCATTTTAGAATTGATTTGAAACTTCTGTTGTTTGTTTCTTTTACTCGTCAGAGATTTTAACTTTTTGCAATTGTGGCAGAGCCTGACGCTCCTCGGGTCATCTTCTGTTAGAGGTCTCTAGGTCGAAATTTAAACTGTGGGGCGATCGTTTTTTTGTTGTGGCTGCTCCCAGACTGTGGAACGAACTGCCCCCTGACATCCGCACCACTGCTGATCTCAGCATTTTTTAAATCGAAGCTTAAGACTCGCTTCTTTAGACTGGCGTTTCATTTCAGTACTGTTTCTCAGGTGTACTCATTCTGTCTGCTCCTTTCTATGTATTTCTGGACGGCTTTTAACACTACAGCACTTTTAATTGTATTTATTTGTTATGTATCTGTTGTGTATTGTTTTGTGGCTTTATTGTAAAGCACTGTGGGTACCGTTCAGCTAATGTAAAGGGGCCATACAAATAAACTTGATTTGATTTGATTAACAGATCACTTAGTGATCAACTATAATTTGACTGTTAGAGCATCAGATTCTTTCTATCGTTTAAGAACTCGATTCAGTCGATTGTCCCAATCAGCTGCTCAAACGAGGTTTGTTCATTTCCAGGCGGTGATGAACAGGATACACACTATCAGTGTTCCCTATGCGGTGATGAAGGCTTGTCCTCTCTCCTGGGTCCAGAGGGTTCACATCCACAAAGGTAAATTACACTCTCAGTTTGAGTAGTACCGTACTGAAGAAGAAGAATTATGTAACATGACGGTCTTATTCTCGCGCAGCTCGTGTGGCTTTGGTGAAGTGCCGCGATCTGCACTGGGCCATGATGGCTCATCGTGAGCAGAGGGACACCAGCTTGGCTTCGTTACGTATGCTGATCGTTGCTGATGGTGCTAACCCCTGTGAGTACTTCATGACCCCCAGCTTTGACCCCTCCCCTCCCAGCTAACTAAAATTAGAAGTAACGTGTTGAATCTCTTGCCGTCAGGGTCGGTGTCTTCCTGTGATGCCTTCCTGAACGTGTTTCAGTCCCACGGGCTGAAACCTGAGGTTATCTGTCCCTGTGCTACCTCGCCTGAGGCCATGACAGTAGCTATACGCAGGTATGTCACTGACCTGTATTTCCTTTCTTTCTTTCTTTCTTTTACTGGTCTCGCTGAGTGGATGGAGAGATAGTCTGTCGTACGTGGTGGCGTACATGGATGGGTGGGCAGATAGCTGGCTGTGAGAACAGATGGGATGGGTGGAAACGTTCACGTTTGATCGAAGTCACTCCTTTTTGTAGGCCGGGAGTTCCTGGCGCACCCCTCCCCGCCCGTGCCATTCTTTCCATGGGCGGCTTGAGCCACGGCGTCATCAGGGTCAACACCGAGGACAAGAACTCCGCCCTGACTGTACAAGACGTGGGACACGTCATGCCTGGAGGTAACGATAGGAAGGGAAGATAAATGACTCAAGAGGGAAGCATGATAAAGAGAGTACTGACAGATTAGGTGCTTGTGGGAAAATCTGACAGAGAAGCTTTAAGAAAGATTGATCTGAAGTCGACTCTCAATCCGTGGATGTTGGAGCTTGGACAGCAACAAGGGGAAAAAAAAAGCACACAAGCTGATGAGCTCATTTGAAACGCTGCCTGTGATGGATGACCTGCAGTAACTCTACTCTGCTCATTGATTTTCAGTTTGTTATCGCATAAATTTAAACCAACTGCCTGAAAGAAAAAACATATTTAATGCTAAACATGTAAAATGTATGCAGTTTATCAATGACGGTGATAAAAGGTTTTTATTACTGGGTCATGCACACATGCAACATTTAAAATGTTTGGGGTTTTTGACATTCATGTCCACAAAATGAAAACGTTATTGATAAATCATAAACATAAAATATTTTAATTAAATATTTATGCTCTTATATCATCTTTATATCTCGACCTTATTGCTCAGATAATCTATATTTGTCCTGGATGTTTTTTTAAAATAATTTTGGTTGTACTTTTTAAAAATAAGTAATAATAATAATAATAATAATAATAATAATAATAATAATAATAATAATAATAATAATAATAATAATAATAATAATAATAATAATAATAAGTAATAAATAAATAAAATAATAATAACTGAGTAATAATAATAATAACAATAATAATAATAATAATAATAATAATAATAAAGGAAGAATTTAATTAAAGAAAAAGAATTTAATTATTTAAAATTTATTTGAATTTATTTAATTTAAAGACTTTTTTAAGTGCATCTTCTAGATAAGTTAGATGTTAATCTAAATTTAATGTAACTCTGCTTCATGTTTCTAAATGTTAACCTTGTGTGTGTCTCCAGCTCTGATGTGCATTGTAAAGCCAGACGGGCCTCCTCAGTTGTGTAAAACAGACGAGATAGGAGAGATAATAGTAAACTCCCGCGCTGGAGGAAACATGTACTACGGTCTGCCCGGAGTCACCAAGAACACCTTTGAGGTATGAAAGCGCCCACACAACCAGTCTGTCCTGATCCTAATGATAATGTAATAATGTCTTAATTGAATGACAAAGTTAATTAACTTCTTTTTTGTGGTCGTGTTCAGGTGATACCGGTTAATTCAAACGGCGTTCCCATTGGAGAGATTCCATTTGTGCGGTCAGGACTCCTGGGGTTTATTGGCCCGGTAAGTAGGACTGTTTCATTACAGCACGGCATCAGTGGTAACATGAGCCTTCACTCAAAACCGTCACTCTGTCTCCGTCTCTGAATGAGTCTGCATACTTACAATATAACCACGCTGTGTATCCCCTCCTTCGTACAGGGAAGTCTTATCTTTGTGGTGGGGAAAATCGAGGGTCTGCTGATGGTGAGCGGGCGGAGGCACAACGCTGACGACCTGGTTGCCACCGCTCTCGCTGTGGAGCCGGTCAAGACGGTGTACAGGGGGAGGTGAGGAGACTACCAAGTTCCTCTTTGGACAAAGTGTGTTTACAGAGATGATGAGCTCCTCTGTTGGGTTGAGTGGAAATACTAATTTGTCGCTGCTGACATCTGGTGGTGGAAATGAAGCACAGCAGACCCAAAACAAGGCATGGACTGGATGTGATGTCGACATAAAGTATATAAACAACACATTTCAGGGTTAAACTACTTGTGTGTTTAAACACCTGACGTCTGAATAATCTTTGATATTTTTGTTTCTGTGTCAGGATCGCAGTGTTTTCAGTCACCGTGTTCTACGACGAGAGGGTCGTGATCGTGGCAGAGCAGAGGCCGGATGCCAGCGAGGAGGACAGCTTCCAGTGGATGAGCCGAGTGCTTCAGGTAAACATGGAACCATTCATGCAATTCATTTTTAAATCATATTACTAGTCAACAATGCTGTTTGGTTTCCTCTACAGGCCATCGACAGCATCCATCAGGTGGGACTCTACTGTCTGGCTCTGGTCCCGGCCAACACCTTACCTAAAACACCCCTCGGTGGCATCCACATCTCTGACACCAAGCAGTTCTTCTTAGACGGCAACCTGCACCCCTGCAACATCTTAATGTGTCCCCACACGTGTGTCACCAACCTGCCTAAGCCCCGCCAGAAGCAGCCGGGTAGGTGAAACATATCTGTAAAGACGGGCTTGTGTAACGTGTTCTCAGCTTTTTTATGGAGGGTAACACGACGGATCATGTCTACAAATACAGAAGGAGAAAAATAAGAAACATCGTGATGAGTGTTACATAATGTGCACACAATAGTTTTCTGAATTTTTGGAAAGTTATATTCCTGGCATGTTGGCACATGACTGTGGCAAAGTTCAGCAAATGTCATAAACAGCCTACACAAAACCGATTTCTGTCCAGATATTCTTGCAAACAAAAATGTAATCAATAATCCTGACCTGCATAAAATAAAAAACTCTCAAAGTTAAAATAACATTTATTTTTTTTACAGCGGTCCTAAACCATTAGAAAACAAAGACAAAGAAGCTGTAGATACTAAAGTACTAGAAAGACGTGTAGCAGACGCAGTTTGACCCATTATACAAATTCTACTGGACTAAACACATTCATCATTAACCAGCAACATCTAACCCAGTGTGACACAGGCTTTAATATTTGTTGTGGTTTTGTTATCTTGCAATGCTGTCTAGAATTTACACCGTCCAGTCAGGTAAGAATCACAGCCGGGGGTGTAATTAATAAAAAATAAATGAACAGATTAAATTAGTACAATAAAGTAAAGAGTGAAAGTAAATTAAATCAATAAATACTTAAAAAATATAAGAAATAAGAAATACTGGGACAGTCATCGCCAATCAATCTGAATTTCTCAGCCAAACCACTAAAAGCAAACTTGATTTTTTTTCTCAAATGAATTGAAGATGATAATGGAGAGCTACAATTATAGAGGAGGAAGAAAATGCAACAACATCTGCTTCTTTTGCACGTCCGCAAAGACGGCAATACAGGGACACTGCTGCAGACTGTCAGATGACATTGTATCTAAAAAATAAATGTGTTAAACTTCTTCCATTTTTTGGCACCGGTTAGCTCCTGTCCTTGCTGCGGCAGCCCAAAGTTTGAATCCAACCCGTGGCCCTTTGCTGCAAGCGGGGCCCCGTCTCTCTCTCCCCATTTTTTCGGTCACTCTTCCAATAATAAGCCCCCCAAAGAAATCGTCTATTAATCTCTGTCTCAATCTCTTGTAGTCGGCGTAGGTCCTGCGTCCGTGATGGTGGGTAACCTGGTGGCGGGGAAGAGGATCGCCCAGGCTGCGGGCAGGGACCTCGGCATGATCGAAGACCAGGATCTTGTCCGGAAGGTAGGAACATTGCGACTTGCTTTTAACCAGCCACTAACTCTGCATAACTGCCTGTTTTTTAAATGACTCACACGCATGTCCTCGCCCACAGTGTGTGTTATCATAGTAAAAAGACTTTTTTCCATAGCCAGTGTAACGATGGCCCTGGCTTAGCCCCAAAATCTTCTCTCTTTCTGCTCTCGTCTCTCTGTGGATGTAGCTCTGTATGTGGCCCACTGTGATGGTAAGAACTGTGGCCTCCGTCCGGCATCTTCCCCACACCCTTTTTGTTTATTCTTGACATACTCCGATCTAGAATGTGTCGTGGTTTTATTTCATGTGCTTGTGTTAAGTTGTGACATGAGCGTGAAAATGTGTATGTTTTCGTTTTTTATGCACCTCCTGTAGCTCTCCCTTGTTTTACTGCCGATGTACCTCTCGCATCTTAAGTTATAGTTCATTATTTTAAGAGCTGGATTGGCTCAGGGTACGTGGTGTAAATTGTCTGCACGTTGGCAAGAGATAATTTATGTCAGACAGCTGTGGACTGAGGTATGCACTTTCTGAGCACCACTTTATTTTTTTTTTATTTTTTTATTAAATTAAGTTCTTTCATCAGCACAAAGCTCTTCCACCGTGTACACCTGTCATGGTCGTGTTTTTGATAACGCATACAGATTATTAAAGCACGCCCTCGGATGTACGGTACAAACGTCTAATTATGTTTTCTTAAATTATTTCAGCATCAGTATTTGGCAGAGGCATTGCACTGGAGGGCGCAGACAGACCCAGATCATGTCCTCTTTGTTCTCCTTAACGCCAAGGTACCGAACTGATCCGTGCATATGCTGAGAAATACAGTTTGTATTCTTCGACTGCAGTGCTGTAAATCAGTGTTATTCCTGTCCCTTCAGGGTGTCGCAGTCAGCACAGCGACCTGCGTGCAGCTTCACAAGCGGGCGGAGAAGATCGCTGCAGCGCTGATGGAGAAAGGCAGCATCAACACCGGGGAGAACGTCGTGCTGCTCTATCCTCCCGGTGGGTTCTGCCTCTGGCCTCCTGTCTGTCTGTGCATTACTCCTGTTGAGCTCAGTTACTGCGAGACATGTTTTTTTTTTTAATTAACTCCACGTTTGTCCTCTATCTGTCCGTCAGGCATCGATTTGATAGCCGCCTTCTACGGCTGTCTCTACGCTGGGTGTGTTCCCGTAAATGTCAGACCTCCACACCCTCAAAACCTGGCAGCCACGCTGCCGACCGTCCGCATGATTATTGATGTAAGTGTGTGAGTTCTTTTGCACATACACATGTGTGTAAATACATGTGTGTTCATTCATCATTTAATCCTTAACGTCAGGGTCTTTTTTTTAAGTTGTGGCAAATATCTTGATGTTATAACTTTAAGCTGTGATGACCCTGCTACATAAAAGTTTTCAATTAAGCTACAACAAAAAACTGTGACTTATTTAATGACTTAAACAGCTTCTAATATTTGAGGATTTTATCGAAAGTAAAAGGATACCTGCCACGTAAAGAGCTAGAGACTGTAATCCATGCTTTTATCAATACGAGATTTGATTACTGCAACTCGCTTTATTTTGGCCTGGACCGCTTGCAGCTGGTACAGAACGCTGCTGCCCGTCTCCTTACCGGCAAACACAAGCGTGACCACATATCCCCTGTCCTGGCGTCACTACACTGGTTACCGGTTGCTTTTAGAAGGGTGTGGAATAATTTGCCCTGGCACATCCGATCTATATCATCCGATTTATATCTCCAGACTTCTATTCCCGGATGTCTTTTAGCTTGTATATATTGTATATATATATATATATATTTTTTTTTTATTTTTTTATTTTGATTTCATATTTTATTTTATATATATTTTTACATCTTCACACTGTTTGGACAGAGAGAAACGTAATTTCAATTCTCTGTATGTCTTGTACATATTACAGTATTGACAATAAAGCCGACTTGAACTTGAACTGCTGGATCGTTTGAGGTTTTTAAATCCTCCTTAAAAACACACCCTTTCTCCTTGGCTTTATCCAAACTTAGGTATCTTAGCATTTGTCCTAACCTGTTGTAAATATGGCACTTTTTGTATTATATGTATATTATTTGTATCAACCTGTACAGCACTTTGGTCAACCTCAGTTGTTTTTAAATGTGCTTTATAAATAAAGTTTTAGTTGAGTTGAGTTAAACAAGTGAAGCAATCAATCTGTATCAACCTTTAAAAAAATCTGCATCAGTTGGGGCATAGGAAGTTACATCATGTTCATTTCATTTTTGACATTTTGTATCAGCTTCTCTCATTCAAATGAACAACGCTTGTGTTTCATTACCAGGTCAGTAAAGCTGCTTGTATCCTAACCACTCAACATCTCATGAGGACTCTGCGCTCCAAAGAAGCTGCTGCCTCCGTGAACATTAAAACGTGGCCGACAATCATTGACACAGGTGAGATAACAAAAGGCGCACCTTTTTTTTTTTTTAAGTGTCCAGGTAGGATATGATTGTGCGACAGTGACCCTGGCATGCACATTACCAGGATCCTGAAACTGAAGCCCAGCATTCATTTTATTATTCACACCCGTGCGTTTCCTTTTGCCAGAATGTTTTATTTAAAAAAAAAGTCCTATCCACATGCACAGGCACAAGTTCAGAGGACTTTTAATACTCCAAAATTTAAACAGTCCAAAGATGAATTTTAACCCACATTAGCTGTGCAAAGAAAAAGGACAATTGCAGAAATATTGTGTATGTATAAATGTGTGTCTTTTCTAATTTACAGTAGCTGACAGTGTCATGAATCAAATCCAATAGATAAAAACGAGCACTGAAATAATCAGCTGTGGGTAAAGTCAGTCACAGGAAATGGGACATTTCTCTGCAACACTCCAGTTATAACCAAAATTGCTCCGCGGGTAGATAAAGGCCTTGTGCACTTTTGGTTGGTCGCTCCTTGCAGCTATACTACTACTACTACTTTGCACAATAAATAAATAACATCTGATTCTAGTAGCACTACCCGAGAGCCTTAATTGATAGTATAAAATGCATCCGGTAAAGATTAATTTGTGCTGTGTCATCATTGCTCAGTGTAATTTAACTTTGTTTGCAGATGACCTCCCTCGCCGTCGGCCTCCACAGATCTATAAGCCGCCCACAGCGGAGATGATTGCTTATCTGGACTTCAGTGTGTCGACTACAGGCATGCTCACTGGGGTGAAGGTGAGACTGTTGGGATTCACTTTCAGATATTGATGTTTTTGCTTTTTGCTCCCAGTCCACTATCCACATGTTGATAAGTTTACAGCCGCTGAGCTTTGAGCTTTTACATGTCTTTTCTCCCTCATTCACTGGCTCTCCACAACTTAAAGTGGCTCAGAGAAGGGTTGTCTTGTAAACATAAAACCAGATATTTCCCTCAGGAGTTGTTGGACACCAAAAACAGACAGAAAAGAGAGTGGAATAATGGACAGTGACCTGAATGTTGCTCTCTAAATGCTGGAGCAACTGTTTGTTTGTTTGTTGTATTTGCCACATCAGCTCAAAAGGTGATGATAGTGTCACTGTGTTCAAGTCTTGCCAAGCAAAGTGGCCAAAAAAATCTATCATGGCAGGTTTAAAACATCTTGTGAGAAGTGAGGTGAGGTGCGCGCACACAAGTGGTGTGATCATTCGGTCAGTCATCTGAATAGACCTCTGACCTCTAACACAATCAAGTCAGAAAGCTGCCAGTCTACACTGATGTTCAAAACATGCAGTGAGACGTCTGTCATAGAGAGAGAGATGCAAAGGCTTCACTTCTACCATAGAATTTTTAAAAACACATCAAGTATGGTTGGCAGGTCAGTCGGCGAGAAAAAGTAAATCACAAAATCATCCAACTTCTCAGATTTATGACATATTGATCGTCTTCCTTTGAGTTTACTAACGCGTCTTCCTTCTTGTTGCAGATCTCTCATGCAGCAGTCAGTGCACTGTGTCGCTCTATAAAGCTGCAGTGTGAACTGTACTCCTCTCGCCAAATAGCCATCTGCCTGGATCCTTACTGCGGTCTGGGCTTCGTCTTGTGGTGCCTCTCAAGGTACAATAAACCATCACATGCAGTGCACGCATGATATGCATCACGGTGTCGGCCTTTTGTTGTGTTGTTCCTCCCTTCGCTCATCCACTTTCACTCCTTCTTGTCTCGTCCTCTCTCTTAGTGTTTACTCAGGTCACCAGTCCATCCTGATTCCTCCCTTCGAGTTGGAGAGCTGCTTGTCTCTGTGGCTGAGCACGCTCAGTCAGTACCGCGTCAGAGACACCTTCTGCTCTTACTCTGTCATGGAGCTCTGCACAAAAGGGCTCGGTACTCAGACTGAGTTACTCAAGGTAAGGACATATATATATGTATATATATATAGAGAGAGAGAATGATGGATGACAGACAGATCTGATCATTTTGTGTGGGTGTGTTTCAGGCCCGTGGGGTGAACTTGTCGTGTGTGCGTAGCTGCGTGGTGATAGCGGAGGAACGCCCTCGCCTCGTCCTCACACACTCCTTCTCCAAACTGTTTAAGGACGTTGGACTGTCACCCAGAGCCGTCAGCACTGCTTTTGGTTCCAGGGTTAACCTGGCCATCTGCCTGCAGGTACACCAACCAACTTAAGTTGGCTTTACATAAAATCACACCTTGATGAGAACCAGTAGGATTTGAAGGTTATTATTCTTTTGTGTATTACAGGGCACCACTGGTCCTGATCCGTGTACAGTTTATGTGGACATGAAGTCCCTTCGCCATGACAGGTAAGAACAGATGGATCAAACAGGAATCATAAAATCTGGCCTAAACCGAGCTTTGTAAGTTAAAGTTAGATTGTATTATGGCAGGCCTAGCTGAAGTTTCAGAGATCTGATATAATAAATAATGATGAAGAATTTCTATTTAAGTGCATAAATGGTGTTGTACCTCTCCTAAATCACAATATTTCAAATGAAAACAACAACAAAATAATCTTGGAAAAAAAAAGAAAACAACATCTATTAGATTCTCAAAAAAAAACACATAAACTCAGCATCTTTGGTATAGTGTAAGTTGATATGTGGTGGTCAGCATAGTTTGAGTGATTGAATCTTATAACTTATGTATGTGACTTTTGCAGGGTGAGGCTGGTGGAGCGAGGAGCACCCCAGAGTCTTCCCCTAATGGAGTCTGGCAAGGTGAGATGTATTTTTAATATCGATTTAGTTACTGAATTATTCAATTTAAAGTTGAACATGTTGACAGTGTATGACTCTTTTATTTTTTTATTTTTTTATTTTCATCTCAAGATACTGCCAGGTGTTCGGGTGATAATCGTAAATCCAGAGACCAGAGGTCCGCTGGGTGATTCTCATCTTGGAGAGGTGAGAGGAAGCCCGCTCTCTGTTTGTGTGATGACCAGAGATGTATAAAGTACTGGAGTAAAGGAGTGGAGTAGAAGTACAAGTGCTATATCAAAAAACTGACTTGAGTAGAAGTTGAAGTGTTCTTTAAACACCATACTTAAGTAAAAGTACTAAAGTATTCAAAATGTTTTGTACTTAAGTATTGCAAGTAGAAGTATGTAAAAAAAATGCTACTCAAGTACTGAAAGTAAAAGTACAAGTACAAGTACTGTTGTTTATATCATTTCAAATATTTACTAAGGCACAACTTGTAATGTTACAGTGTTACAATGTTCATGGTAGAGTTCTGTGATTTCCCATGGTCTGTGAATGCGTCTGAATGAATGCAGAGCGAGGGGGCGGGGCAGCAGGTGAGAGAGCGCACCTGAGTGAGTCAGGTGTATGACGTACGGCGCACGAGCGAGGTTGATGTGAGACCGGGACTGTTCAGTTGGTTTTTTTGGCGTGGTTCCGGCCGACAGTCACCGAGTCCTGGAACCAAACCGTTCAGCAATAAATGCAGTTTGTTCAATATCGCCTCGTCATTCATCACGTGTCCGGCTGGACGCTACAATAGTAACGAGTAACGACTCAGCACATGAAAAATGTATCCGAGTAAAAGTATTAAATTCATCAAAAATATGTAGTGCAGTAAAAGTGGAAGTTGGGGAAAAAAATAATACTTCAAAAAAGTACAGATACTGCATTTTAGTAGTTAAGTACAGTACTTAAGTAGTTCCACTACGTGATGGTGCCATCACCGGGTGAAGCCTTCTTCCTCATCGCCGTGTGCTTCTCTCTCTTTAGATCTGGGTGAACAGCCCTCACAGTGCAAGTGGCTACTACACCATCTATGGAGAGGAGAGTCTTCAGGCCAACCACTTCAACACTAAGCTCAGCTTCGGAGACCCGCAGACCTTGTGGGCCAGGACGGGATACTTGGGATTTGTGAAGAGGACCGAGCTGTTGGATGCCAGTGGGGGTAAATGGACACTGAGTTTAGTTAGCCAGTCTTGATGAGTCTGTTATGAGATAGATTTATACTTCTTCTACTCTTTCTAACTTACGTTGCCTGTGTCTCTCTGTTCAGATCGACATGACGCCCTGTTTGTGGTAGGCTCACTGGATGAGACCTTGGAGCTAAGAGGGCTGCGCTACCACCCGATCGACATTGAAACGTCGGTGTCCCGGGCTCACCGCAGTATTGCTGAGAGGTGAGAATACTCTTTATATATATATATACCTATCTCACACACACTTTATTAATATTCTTAGCGAAGCTACAGATTGACCGGTCATGCCAAATGCACTAAATGCGTTAAACTGCCGCAACGGCAAAAGAAAGCATATTGTGATATATACATTTAATTATACTTAAGTACTGTAGCGCTGATATATGCACAGATCCCATTCAATGGCTATATAAAGAACATAAAGACTGGCTTTAACTAGGTGCTAATGTTAATCTTGTCAGCGTTTTTCACATCACTTTTTTTTTTTGAAAGATGTGTAAATCACAAACCCTGTGGGATACAATTAACAGTTCAAGGTGTCACTGAAACTACAGAAAGATGACCACATACTAAAGTAATGGGGGAGGGAAATGTCTGTCTTGCCGAGAGTTACATGAGAAGATCAATACCACTCTCGTTTCTGGATGTTAATGGGAAGCTACAGCGAGCACCTGATAAGCTTGAGTCCTTGTCTGTTTAACCACAACTTGACATTTTTATTCTTTGTTTGGTGTACAAACATAAAAAAAACCCAAAATGTCAAACTATTCCTTGTTGTTCTTCACTGTATTCTCAGTCACCTTGTTCTTCCACACACAGTGCTGTCTTTACATGGACCAATCTACTGGTTGTGGTGTCTGAGCTTTGTGGTTCAGAGCAGGATGCGCTGGACCTGGTGCCTCTGATAACCAACGTGGTCCTCGAGGAGCACCACCTCATCGTGGGTGTGGTGGTTATTGTGGACCCCGGGGTTATACCCATCAACTCCAGAGGAGAGAAGCAACGCATGCACCTCCGTGACTCCTTCCTCGCTGACCAGCTGGATCCCATCTATGTCGCTTACAACATGTGAGGTGTCGTTGATGGTCCTGGTCCTTGTTTAGCCATCATCCACAGTCTATGGCGCTGGCAGATGGTAAAATGGAAAAAAAAAAAGCATGAACCACATGTATTGCCACCCAGCACTGTGTGACACCAGCATCTCTTGGCTACTGCATGTCTGTGATTTGCCAGGTTTGGAGTTGTTCACTGTGTTTTATAGATAGATTTTTGCGAATTGGGACAGAAGCACCATGTAGAGCTTATGGCAAAGACAAAAAAAAGCCCCTGTTGCTGCCCTGTTTTGGGGGGAAAAGACAAAACCACACATACAACAGGACCACTGCGTTATTTCTATATTAATGTCTTTGTGAAAATTCATCTTCCTCTTCTGTACCTCTGTACAAACCTCCTAAAACACTTCCCCTTGTGTGTGTTTACACAGAATCCACGAGCTTAAACACTTCTATTGAAATATTTTCTACATGCAGCTTTCAATCAAACGCACACAATGCACGTGCTGTCATTCCTCACTAACGTGGACGAATCAAAGAGGGCAGAGGAACGCAAACCATTATTCAAGTAGCCAATCTCAGTCTGTGTGCATTATTTAGAACGTTTATTTTGTCCCATGATGATGAAGCCAAATAGATTTTTCCTGCCCTGATATATTTCCTGCCTTATAAAACTTCAGCCATACATTCCTATATTAATTTTTAATAAATCTGTTATAAATTCTCCTTTTGGTTTTGACTATTAGTGGAAGCCCTGACAGATATCCAAAGGGATTAAAATAAGAGAGGAAAGAGGCCATATTCTGTACTGTACCTATAAAGGCCTGTTGTATTTTAGATACTGTATGTTACTGTATAGATATTTTTAATTGTATAAATGTATAAATGCTTGACTTGTCTCTCTCAGCCGATGGTTTCCGGATAGTCAACCCAGCTGGGAGATGACGACAGTAGCAGAAAGAAGATTGTAAATAAGATTTAACAGTTTTGAAGTGGAATATTAGTCGTATAACGGAGGGTAACGATGAATAACTTCAAAGCATTGTTAGTCAGGATAGATTTAACATTGCACTTTCTCAAATGTCTATTTTATTATAACAATGAGGCATTATAACTATAACGGTTCAGGAGCAAACATTATTCTTAGGATTCTTCCTTGAGGGGCTTTGAGAGTTTACTGGGAGGGCTATCACTGTTAATGCCAGGGACTTTCCTGTCGGCCCATTTAAAAAATAAAAATAAACTGGTGTAAGGAAAAGGCTAAAACCAATATCATGACTGTTTTCAGGCTAGCAGGTTATTTTGTACAAAAGATAAGTTCACAACCGCTCATCTAATATACATTGCCAATGTACTTTGCATTGCTGAAGAGTCATAGCCCCTCTCCGTTTTGTATTGCATAACAGAGCAAGTGTTCCCTTTCCCCCTCCCTCTCCACACTCATTCGAACCGTGTTTTGTCTTTGTGCAACGCTGTAAAAAAAAAGTTACTTTGAATACTGGTACTGTAAATCTGTAGTCAATAGAGGCAAGTCATCATGTATCTTGGGTTATTTTTCTGTGTTCAGTCACTGGATTTTAAAAGCACTTGTGAATGCACTTGCAAAGCTGAGCCACATCTAAAACGCGCCACAGCGCCTAACCCTTGATTGGCAAGTAAAGTAATCATATGAACAAAATAAAGGGTAAAAAAAAATTAAATATTTGCATCAAGATGTATTTGCAAAATGTATTTGGTTTTCTGATATCTTGTGCGTTCCTTGTGCTCCTTGCCATAATTTATAGGTTCTTTGTACTGGATTATACTGTATTTCAGTGATGAACCCTAAATGTCAACATGTAAATATATATATTTTTTGTCCCATTTTAACACTCGATCATGCCAAACACACGATATTGGAAAGATGTTTAATCATTTCAAAGTAAACGGGATCCATTGAATTACTGCACTTTGCACTGGTGGTACATGCAGCAGGTTTCTAATGTGTGGACTGATTAATTAATTGAACTACCCCCTCCCCCACTACATCATTTTACATTAAATGTGTTAATAATTTTACAAATGTAATGCTTGACATTTGGTTTTAGCTCGTTTTTTAAGACCACCTAGAAAAAAATAATAATAATAGCACTCCATCTAAGCTTTAACATTGCATCATACGTTTGCAGCAGAATGTTTGCATGAATCAGCCAAGCACAAGAAGAAATCAGCTTGAGGCACTAGTGGGGGAGACACACACACACACACACACACACACACACACACACACACACACACACACACACACACACACACATATATATATATATATATATATATATATATATATATATATATATATATATATATATATATATATATGGATGGAGCTGTATATTCAGGGAACAAAACTCATAACACAGGGATGGACCAGGTGGTCCCTTGGTGCAATCTGTGAATAATACCCATAAAATGTAGACGTTTGTCAAACAAATCTTGTAATTAAAGCAGACCTTGCAAACCTAATCAGCAAAAAGAGGGGGTTACTGAAGACCAGTGTCCATCTACCATCTACCTGCTTCGCTGGAAAGTTTACGAGGGCTTCCTTTGGTTTCTGCTCTAACACACTATGCAATCCTAATGACAGTGCAATTTAATTTCAAAGCTTGCACAGTCTGGTGAAATATACATGATGCTTATACATTTTTGTAATAACAAAGAACAGAGGACTGACAAAAATTTAACCAGTAGTGTACTTAAGACTGTATTAATCTATCTTGAGTTGTTCTATCAATATTTTGTGTATGCACTCTTGGTATGTTGTATATTAATTATTTGGTGAATTCTAACCTGCTTCATGAGCGTGTGATCCACTGATGAAACTTTTATGTTTTAACTAAGAAAGTTAAGAAATCAAGGTGGTACACCCATTCCCATTTTTTTTCTCATTTATTTTCTATTTTGGTTTGTTGTACTTTGTTTTATACTTTATGTAAAAGTAATACAGAATAAACAAAAGCATTTAATCATTCCAGGTGTCCTGATACATGATTCATGAGCTTTAGTAATGATGTGGCATTGACTGAAACTTACCTTATATCGTAAAATCATTATTACACAACTTGCATCCTTACATTGAGAGCATGTTTGAGAATTTGTCATAATGGAGAGGGAATAGATTTCTTTGTCACAAAATAAGAAATTTTTAACTTTAACCAACATTTTTGCATTATTCGTGAAAAACTGTGAAAAATTTCTCATAGGAATGAATGGGAAACCCAGAAAGAAATAAAAAATTGAACAGATATTTTTAACAATTAACTGCTCTGGCATACTTTCACCAAGAGACTTCATTTAAACTTTAAAATGTAGATACTCTTGCCTTCTCTTCATTGATTCACTACACTTATCAACAGCTTTTACCATTTTTTAACTATCAAGGCTTAAAGTTGAGCAGGTTTTTACTCTAATTTCTGGGTTTATAATGGGTGTGTATTGCGCGGAATGTTTGCCCTAGAGGGGATGACATCATCCGCTAGAGTGAGGAGGCAGAAAAAAAATCAGTGAAAAAATAAAACATATTCAACTACCGTGGCCTCAAATGCCCCACTACAGACATGCTTTATACATAGAAACATAGGAAAATTTGTCCTTTCACTCACATTCGTCTGCTAAAGCTGTCAGCCTTGTGTAACACACAAAGATGCGCCACCAACACCCTCATAGCCTCATAGACTGCCATGTTAAAAAGGCGGGAACATTTCTGGAGGAAAGCAGAAGTACACTTCTTTGAATCGCTCTAAAGGTCACATTTCTTCACTTTATCAACACAAAATAACTATGTAGAAGTTCAGGAAGGGCTCAGGATGCTCCCAGTGATTTCAGTTCAATGATTGGAAACACGGTTTGGCCAGAAATCCTTCCTGTTCAAGGGGTGGTTTCAGCAAGCCTGAAGGAGGAGAGAGGGGAGGGGCTATTTTCAAAATAAGAGTCCCTTCAAAATAAGATTTTGCTCATTGTAGTAAAGACATGATAACATTGCTAACATTTGCGGCTAATGCTAGAATTAGTGGCTAGCGCGTTAGCGCTAGCTGCTCATGTGTGTAAATAAACATGTTAAAAATGACTATTTGAGGTGTGCTTTCTGAATACAGACCCCAGGTTGCTGATGAAGTTGTTTTAAGGCCACCATAGTGTCATGCAGCGGGTGTGAGGAGTTGTTCATGATGGGTTACGGTGTATACACACACACACACACACACACACACATATTGGTTACATATACATACATACACATATATACAAATAAATTATAATGTACTAGGTATTGAACAGATTTGCAGGGTAATACAATATGCAGAGTAGTATATATATATATATATATATATATATATATATATATATATATATATATATATATATATATATATATATATATATATATATATATATTATATGTATAGTATGAGTAGCATCACCGATTGAGTTTTAATGTAGTGCATACATGTAACAAACGTGAGTTTGTCGGTCGTGTGTGTTTTTGTCCACCACCAGTTGCTCAAACTCTTTCCACCAATCACAAACACCCAAAGAAGGTATGACGTAATGCGTCTTTGCCGAGCAGCGCCGCCCATTTCCTTTGGGAAAAAAGTGGTCAGCTATTTTTTTTTTTTTTTTAAGCTGACATCTTTGTATTTTTAGCTGTTAGCCACCGCTGCTAAGTAACTTTATAAAAAAAGGAGGCATATCTCGTATCAACGTACATACACGAACTGCACAGAAAGTCAAAGAAGAAGAAGAGTTACGCGGCGTTTGAAAAGGTAAAACATTTTTTTTATGTGTGTGTGTGTGTGCACTTCTTCGCTGTCTGCTCCGCTGTGGCGGTAATGGCGGCTGTTGCTTCGTCGACTCCTCGCCGCTTTCACGAAGAGGGAAGGTGTAGTTAGCTTAACGGCTCCCCGTATCGCTGACGTCTATTGACGCGGTAACTTGCGTGCCAGTGACAGAGTTACACATATTTGCTCATTGAGACAAAAGCTCATCCATCCCGCGAGCTCCAGAGTAACGAAACATGCCACTCTCGCGCGCGGAGCTGTTTTTTTTTAAACGGCTGTTTTTTTTTAACGGTTTAAAAAAAAAACTGAGACGTTAAGCTAACGTTAACTAGCAATGTTGGCAATGTCGGAACATTGTTTGTTTTTTTACACGGATAACTTTTTACAACCGCAGCTCCAAACGTTTACCCGGCACACTTTTTAAAATTGTTTTTGCATTTAGTTAAATCATGTTGGAGGTGGGAACAAAAAGTTAACAGTGTTGATGATGTCCGGGGCCTAGCTGTGTTCCGTAACTCCCATGTTAACGTTTAGTTGCATTGGCTAACACGATTGAACCAAAGAGGAAGTAGATCACATAGGTTCACCCTTTTGTATTTTAAAACTTTACAAGTAACAGCTGGATAAAATAAGAACACTGTGATTTATTTATTTTTATTTACATATATATATCGCTCTGAGTTTTTAGTCATATCGCCAAATAACCGCAGGCCACACAGCGGAGTACGGCACACTGCATGCATGCAGGCAGGCAGGCAGGACGATCACCGCTTGTTGTTTGACATTAGAGCCATTTTAAAAAAGCGGTAATATTGATTCATCTCTTCCCAGTTACTATGGAAGAAGTACAGCAGGGCAGCAATGGCACCGAGTCACAGACTGCCATCATTCCCACTACCATCACAACCTCTCAGTTCTCACAGATAGCCCAACAGGTAACTAATAGATCCCTTTTCGAAATGGCATTAAAAAAAAAAGAAAAGTATCTCAGAAATATTGCCTCTAGTGGTCCATTTTGTGAATGAATATCACACTGGAAACACTTTTTTTGTAATGCTTGCTTAATATTTAAGATGGAGCCATAAGTAGTACTTGTAGTACTTTTTCCCTCCCTATCTAGTATAAATTAAGTCTTTAAAATGTCACTTTTGCAATATATTGAGAGACTACTAAATCTTAAGTGTGACTAGCCTGCTTGATAAAGTCTCACTCCTCTGTTGGATACTTGTGTAAACATATTGTCTGAAGCATATGTTAAATAATTAGTGCATTAGTGATATCTAACCATCTAACCGCATATATTTGGTTTTATGAAAATCAAATCATCTGGGACATTTTCAGCTAACAGCAGCCCACTGTAATAATAATTATTTAATTAAGACTACTATTATGTGTCATGTAATCTGACACAAACACGGTCAATCACTTTTTGAAGTTGTTGCACATTATTTAACTTTAAAAATGTTTTGTTTACATATGTTGTTTTTATTTGTTTGTTTGTTTACCTGGGGTATTGTAACAAAAACAAAACGTATTTTTGATTCTGATATATTTGAAAAGCTCAAATGATATTTGAGTTTTTCAAATCTCACGCAAAATAGAATTCACTCTCATAGTATTATAATGGTTGCAGAAATGTCAGTGCGATATAACTGAATCCTAAACACATGAAGCCAAAACTGCCTCCAAAGTTGGACACCACTAGAAATAAGTGATAAAGCTATGTAATTGTTGTGAAAAGGAAAGAAAGGATGAGTTATTGCGGCAATCGCCATGATGAATATTCTTCCTTGTGCGTTTGTGTGTTTGTAGATGTCACTGGGTGGTTCTTCTGTTGCTGTCGTACAGCTGCCAGGGGGTCAGTTTCAGGTTCAAGGGGTGATCCAGTCTGCGCAGTCGTCAGTCATCCAGTCTCCTCACGTGCAGACTGCACAGGTGAGATCACCTGGGTTTTTCTTGGCACGCCTTTACCTTCAATATGAAAACTTATACATATACGTTTTTATTAATCCACCTTCCTCTTTCAAGGCCCCGGGTACAGATAGTGACGATTCGCAGGACTCGTCGGACAGTGAAGTAGCAGCCCAAAAGACCAGAGAAATACTGGCGAGACGGCCTTCATACAGGTAAAGAAAAAGACAAGCACAGACATGACACACGAAAAAAAAAGTGAAGTGAGTACTAACTAAACAGACCCACCTCTTCTCTCCTTTGTAGAAAAATCCTGAATGAACTTTCATCTGAGGAAGTGACGCACATCGAGGGAAAGGATAACAGCCCGGCTTCCACAGGAGTGACAGGTGTTACAGTACCCACCACCCAAATCTACCAGACCAGCAGCGGCCAGTACAGTACGAACTGCTCTCTTCTATCGTACTTGCATATAAAAAAAAATAATTACTTACTGTTTGATTTTATGTGAGTTTTCTTACCAGATACCGGAAACCAAACTTCACTGGGATTCACAAAAAGCCACCTGAAATGATTTTTCTTTTTTCTTCTTTAACCCGTGCTGATAATTCTAGTTACTATAGCTGCTAATGGCACAATCCAGCTGGCGACTCCCGGGTCCGAAGGCATTCAGGGTCTACAGGCTGTCACCATGGCCAACTCTGGTGGGGCCCAGCAAGGCACCACCATCCTCCAGTATGCCCAGACACCCGACGGCCAGCAGATACTGGTGCCTAGCAACCAGGTTGTCGTACAAGGTGAGCAAAACATAGCATATTTCTAAGACCGCTCAGCCATTTTTATCTGCTACATCACAGCTACTTGATTTATTTTACTCAGTGCTCTCGCAGTTGGAATGTGGCTTCACCTCAAGGTGCCTTACTTCTAAGAGGATGATTTAATTAGAGTGTAGTTAATATCAAGGTTCAGCAATTTTATAAGCCTGTCCTCACGGTTAACTAGGTAATACCTCTCACGGGACGTTCAAACAGGTTTGAAAACCTCTCTGTACAGAGACTAGAGTAACAAAAACTCAGAATATTTCTCCTGATGTGCTGCAATTGTGTGTGTGTGTGTGTCTGTGGTCAACAAAACACTGTATGTCCTCTAAATCCCACTAGTGAGATCACAAATGATACATGCTGTGCGACTGACCCTTGGTGTCGTCATTTTCTTCCAGGAGCAGGAGGGGAGATGCAGACTTACCAGATCCGCACAGCTCCCACATCCAGCTCCCTGTCTCAGACTGTAGTTATGACCTCTCCCGTGGGACTGTCTCAGGGCAAGAGTGACGATCCAACAATGAAGAGGGAAATCAGGCTCGCAAAAAACAGGTATGTGTCCATTTTTATTACCGGGTTTCAGATCAAATAAAAGTCAGAAAAATGTAACACTTCAAACATCCTGGAATAAATCAATACTAATACTAATTAATAGTGTGTGTTCTGCTCTCCGCTTGATGGATACATCATTTTGGGCATTGCCTTAGATTTTTATTCACTGGCTACTATTCAGCCATCCTTTGAATATCTCCCTTCATTACTTGAAGTATCTTTGTTGTGGAGTACATTTTACGCATATTTCAGTGTCAATAGCTGTAACATAAGGTCACATATGTCACAATAGTAACAATGCTGTACACTGTGACGTACTGTTGGGGCGCTCGCAGCATAATCTTTCAGTTGGACCCATCTGCGTATTTTTCCCCCTCTTTCAGAGAGGCAGCTCGCGAATGTAGACGGAAGAAAAAGGAATACGTTAAATGCCTGGAAAACCGGGTAGCTGTTCTGGAAAACCAAAACAAGACCCTGATTGAAGAACTGAAAACATTAAAGGACCTTTATTGTGTTAAAACAGGATAATTAATTTGAATAGAGGTTGGAGATTATGAAATAAAGTTGGGAGCGCACAGCTCAGCCATTTGGACATGAACTGGGTTTCTGGGAACACTTCATTTCAGGCTGAGATCCTCCAGTTTTTTACTCTGTTTGATATAAAAGTGACTTGTGATGGCAGTAAAGATATACTCGACGAATAAAAAAAAAAAGAAAGAAAAGAAATTGGCCATTTTTCCACCTGCTGTTTTTTTAAAAAGAAAAATTTGCAAATGCTATAACATTTATAGTTGTGTACATTTTTAATAATGGGAGGTTTGAAATTGTAAGCTTTAACTTCAGTTTCTAAATGTGTCCCTCTCCTTTTCTCTCTTGTCTTTTTAAAAATGTTGCCGTTGGGAGTTTTTTTTTTTTTTTTTTTTAAATAATGATCTAACAGCATCAGCAGAATTTTGACTGTATGATTACTACACAGACATAATTCCTCTTTTTATTTTGTGAACCAGCAATTCCCCTCATTTCCCTATACGGAGATGTTACAATTGTCATTCCTTCTTTTTGTGCAATGGAATATAAAAGGGTAACAAACGATGATATTGAGTGTGGCTTGTTTGGCTGTTTCTTGGCAGTTACTTAGACAATCAGGGAAAACAAAAAAAAAGCACAGTGTCCAGGTAATATTTATTATGTACATCTTGGGAGGGGTGGGGAAGAAGAACAGTGTATGAAATGTTGCTGATTCTATAAGTAAATAAATATATTTTCACTCAATAAATACTGTGTGGTTAGTGTGTTTTTGTTGAGTGCAGATGTAAAATAATGTCTGCCCATTCTCTCCTGCCGTCATTTAATAGAATACGGTCGTCCCTCGCTATAACGCGGTTCACCTTTCGCCGACTCGCTGTTTCGTGGATTTTTTTAGTGTAATTTTGCTTCTTTTTACAGCGTGCTCTACAGTATGAACGCACATTGTGTTCTGCGTCCTGTTTAAGGGAGTACTGTACAAAATGCGTGTAAAATGTGTGTGGTTAGGGTGTTTTACGGCCTTAAAACATGTATAATAATTGTAAAACTTACTTTGTGGATTTCGTTTATTGCGGGTTGTTTTTAGAACTTATCCCCTGCGATAAACGAGGGACCACTGTACCCCATAAGAGTAACCTCTGGAGCCTCAACGTGTGTTGAACTTCAGAGAAACCAGCTGCCTCTAGAATCTACAGGCATGATTATCAGAGCGATGTGGAAAAGATCTAGAGTCTAGATCTTTCCACATCGCTCTGATAATCATGTCCATGCATCCCATCCAAGGTTGTGGCAAAGAGGTTCAAGCACATGCTGGAAGAAGTATGTCCAGGTGGAGGAATCTGAGGCAACGTATTCCAAAAAGTAGCTAATAAAAAAATCTGTAAATAAAAACTTACCATGACACAGGGTTCCCACGGGTGCTTGAATTCCTTGAAAATGCTTGAATTTCAATTCAGTGTTTTCAAGGTTGTGAAAATGCTTGAAGATTTTGTGAAGTGCTTGAAAATGCTTGAAATTTGTGTGATGTCTATCTCAATAAACCAAGAGAAAACAAAAATGTTTCCTAAGCGGCTACGCGCTTGATCCGATGCCTTTACATGCAGAACTCAGTTATCATACTCGCTTGGTGTTCTGCAGAGAAATAACAGTAGACTACTATCCACACCTGTTGGTCACTGTTATTGCGCTATGGTAGTTACACAATACACCGCTCACAAGCTGAGAATACAAGCCAATTCACAATTAGTTAAAAATCAAAACAGTCAATCTACCACCATATGAAATAATGCTAATTAGACCCATATTATTATGCCATACAGTGGCACCGCTGCGCTTCCCATGACCATCATGGCAAACACAACTAGTAGGCTACCTATTTGAAGGTGCTGGAAAAATGGAAAAACTGGTGCTTGAATTTGTTCATGAAAAAGGTGTGGCAACCCTGATGACAGAAACACAATGCAGCTCTTTCTCCAGTATAATCAAATTTCAGTTTTTTATGATATGAGTAGCTGACATGCATGCCGAGTGATCAGCAATAATCAGTGTTGTGGAAATTTCTCTGCTGGTTAGTGAAGAATGAAATGTGGGCTTCTGCCAGCCAAAAAGATTTTATTTTCTTTACAAAGAAAAGATCAATCAACATGCGAGCGGTCAAAGATAAAGAGAGGCCCAGAGCATGGTTGATGTGTTTTACACCTGAAGTGATCTTGTTATTTGGGTACAAAGTTTAGTCTAGGCATCGCAGCTACAAAGACAAAAGGATCTTGTATCTTACGTGAAGAAGGGGGGAGGTTGTGCGTCTCTGGTGGTTGATTGAATTTACTATTACGCCAGAGAAACAGTACAGTGTGTAATGTTTGCCATAATCTGACAGTAATCCCTCATATTCTCAACCAAACGTGATTCAGTGTGTGACGCCTAAAGCAGAGAGAATATGTGTTCACATGCAGGTACCATGCAACGTCTATAATAGCAGTGAGTGGCCTACAGTTTAACTTGATTTGTTCTACATGCTACCTCGTGTGCAAAGTTGGATTATTAAGCAGGCAGGAAACTGCCCCCTTGCCTCCCTCAGAGGGCCCCAAAATGCCCCAGATTCACTGTACCAACTTGTTTTTTTCTGTAAACTGGCACCACTTAAAAGTGCAACACCAACCAAGGCTGCATGAATCCTGTAGCCTTCTTATCTCGTGTTTAACTTTAGTTAACACACATGGTGTCTAATCCTTAATAAATGTGTGTTTGATAAAGATTTCCACTAACTGCTTGCCAGGTGTTTTTACCCCCCACTTCAGAGTTTGGTTTCTGGCGCTGCAGCCAGATTATACAGTATAAAGAATGGTTTGTGTGGACACCAACAAACAACAACTGACTCATGTTTTACTTCCTCTATGTCCTCACCAGGGACGCAGAGAAAGTCCCCATGGTCAGTCAGTGGAGTGGTTTGTTGCAGGTACTTCTCAGAGCTCTCACGAGACGACACTGCATTTATTTCTCAGATAATCTTAAAAGCATTGCTGCCGTCGTTTTAAGAAACTTTTGAAAAATGAAAAGACTACTTGTACTGAGCGACAATGTCTGTGTTTCACCACAGGATGGCGCTAATAACAGTAGTCTACAGTATATGTTTAACTTGTTGAACTCCTGTTTATATCACCTCAGTGCTTGTAGAAAATGAAAGAAACGCCACACGACTTGACTAAACTCTTTTAATCACTAACACAATCCTCATAATCACAGCAAAAAATATGTTTCTAGTAAAACGCTCACAGCATTAACGGTACAGGATAATCCAGCACACATAACACACACAAACACTGACAGACAAAACATTTCCTATGGCAGTATCATATCGATTTGTATATATCGGCAAACAACCAGGAGATGGGGAATGATTACAGATGAAACATGATATATTTTCACTTAAACTGCATGCAAAATTAGTTTTTTGTGCTGTCTATCTAGGATTAGAAATAAGTATTAAAATAATTTGTCCCCACCAAACACAAAAAGGTGTATTTTTCTCAATACAAAAGTAAAATTAGTATCAAACTGATTGTTATTGGTATCACTGGTGATCAGTCATTTCACAGAGGAGAGGCGTTTAGTGGCATATTGACACATTGGTTATGAGGCAAGCGTACTACAAGGATAAGATCAGATCTATTTGACGGCGTGACCGACGATGTGTGGTTTGATCATGAAGATGAACGGCGCTTCGATGTGTCTCATTTTGAGTTCAGAGAATCCGGCTGCCTCCAGATGTTTCCACGTTTCACGGGTGACCTCGCATCCGTCGCCAAAGTAGTACCAGATAGGCTGGAGGACGTGCTGGAAGAAGTATGCCCAGCTCGAGGGATCTGCCATGACGTGCTCCAAGAAGAAGAAGGCTCCACCCTGGAAGGTAAACACGCGTTATATACATAATATTGAACAAAACATGATGTTATGGAGTCAAAAGTCTTGAGTACACCAACTGGAATGTGACAAATGTAATGACACAGCAGCGGCATTATCACATGGTTCATGATGTGTGATGTTACTACACAGTTCAAAGGTAGCACGATTAATGATTAATGAAGAAACAGAGAAATCCAGGTATAATAACAACGTCTCTGCAGTGCATGATTTGACCCAGTTATTATATTCCTTTGTTGGACAACAGAGTATTTATTTCATGTTTTCAGTAGGACACTGGATCTTTTTAAGCTTATACCATTTTCTAAAATATATATTTTTTGAAAAGTATTCCTTCAATTTGTGAAAGATTTGCACATTTTACAGTTTAAAAAGTATAAACTTTGATTTTTTATTTTATTTTTACTAATCCCCATGTTAATTTTTTCTGTGCACTTGCATGTGATGTCACTTTATTTGACCTTAAAATGAACCTTTCTATCTGCAACAACACATTGTCCTGCATGTCAGCCTCAAAGTCAGACTCAGACTTTCATTTATTATTATTTTTTAAATTTAGTTTCATTCCAAAATGCATATTAAAATCTATGCAGTACAAAGTGAACACACTGTAAAAGAAAAAGCAAACCACACCGTTTGCTTTGTGTTTGTTCAGTGAGTTGCATATTCATTTCCAATGCTGCACGTCCATTTATAGAACAGTAGCCTTCAATACAACTGCAGCATGATGCATTCATGCACCCCCTTGCAATTGTATTGAGGATTAAAAACAACGTGTGGCTATTTCAGGAGCCGCGGATGACTTACTGGCCTCAGTATGCGGTGAGCCTCACGCAGAGTTTGGGTTATGCTGTTGACGGAGCACAGCACCAGGGTGCAGACAACAGCGTCTACCGAATCGTCCTCCACTGACCCCATGTCCTCCCCGGACGCCACCAGAAACCTCTCATAGTTCAGGTGGCTGTTGTCATCCATGCACCTTTTCAGATACTTGTGGAAATGCGGGTTCGGGTCTGTGCAGATCACCTTGCAGCCGGGCGGGTAAAACTCAAAATTTGCGCCCGTGCCGCATCCGATCTCCAGGAGCGTGAGCTGCCCGCCGGGCTTCTTGAACTCTGACAGGCTGCGGAACAGCTCCTTCTTCTTGTCGTACATCTTCTTGTTGTAAGTTACTGAAATCCGATATAAACAAAACGGGAAGACGCGTTTGTATATTTGATACAAACCGACCCGCTCCATCAGATGAAGAGGCAAGCATAGCGCATTGACGACCAGAGCGAAGAACCGCATTAGAAAAGTCATTTTTTTTGTTTTTGTGTTTTTTTTTTTGCGGGTCTTGGAAGTGCGTGGCGCCCAACTGCGTGTTTCAACGTGTCAAGTCAGCTTTAAATAGCCACACTTACACAAGCCTAACGAGGAAATCCGGTTACTCCTTTCAAAGTAAAGGTCAACGAGCAGATGACATAAGCACGGTCCAATATCCACTTCTATTATTATGAGAATAAACCATGCAGTTTATTTTCTATAGCACCTTTCAAAACAGCAATAACGCGTTATAAAAGGGAGAACAAACTAAAATAAAACATGCAGTAAGATATTAAAACCACTAAAACAATTGAATGCATTGTTAGATTCAGACAGACAAATGGATTCATTAAGTCAAAAGCCGTTTAAAATAGTGAGTTTTGAAATCTTTCCAGAGCCCCCTCACAACAGAGACACAGTTTGGTTTTTAATCTAAAAGTAGCTCTTTTTTGTATCTCACAGGGTTCCCACGGGTGCTTGAATTCCTTGAAAATGCTTGAATTTTTTGTGAAGTGCTTGAAAATGCTTGAAATTTGTGTGATGTCTATCTGAATAAACCAAGAGAAAACAAAAATGTTTCCTAAGCGGCTACGCGCTTGATCCGATGCCTTTACATGCAGAACTCAGTTATCATACTCGCTTGGTGTTCTGCAGAGAAATAACAGTAGACTACTATCCACACCTGTTGGTCACTGTTATTGCGCTATGGTAGTTACACAATACACCGCTCACAAGCCAATTCACAATTAGTTAAAAATCAAAACAGTCAATCTACCACCATATGAAATAATGCTAATTAGACCCATATTATTATGCCATACAGTGGCACCGCTGCGCTTCCCATGACCATCATGGCAAACACAACTAGTAGGCTACCTATTTAAAGGTGCTGGAAAAATGGAAAAACTGGTGCTTGAAGGTGCTTGAAAAGTGCTTGAATTTGTTCATGAAAAAGGTGTGGGAACCCTGATCCCAAACTAAAAGAGTCAAAGACCTTAAACTTACTTTATTTGTCTGACATGTGATTCTTTCTTTACATCTTATTTGGTTAAACGTGTCTGACTCTTGGCCCTTTTTTATACATATTCCATCCAATTTTTATGCAAGTGAACATAACACGCAAGCCAGACGTTTGCAGATGAGAGTGACCCAAGAATCTGTTTTAAAAACCTTGAGAATTTAGGGATATATATATTCATTGGGCTTTTTGATCCTTTATTGCATAGTAGCAGCTGAAGAGTGACAGGAAACTGGAAAGAGAGAGAGACAGACAGAGGGAATGACATCAAATGGCCACAGGTCGGATTTAAACCCAGGGACTAAGCCTCTGTACATGGGGTGCCCCACAGTACATGAGCTGACCAGTGCCCCATACTAGTGTTATTTTACTTACATTGTTCATCTGATAAGAATATTGACACCTTTCAAAAATAGGTGTTCAAACATTTCATAGTTTTGAGCATTTCCACGTTCACGTGGGTTTAAAAGTTGAGTTCTTTCTTGATCTTGAGACAAATCCAAGTCAAATCTTACTACGATAGTCACTGTTTAATTTCAAACACAGTCTGCTGGAGTACAGAGCGGCACACAGAGAGAGAGAGTTCAGTACATGTACTGTATGTCAGAATCAGACAAAAGATACACACACTGTGCAAACAGCTCCCAGCTATTTCAACCGAGCGATCTAATTTCAACATGACGGAGATCACTGTCAGGCATTGTCAAAGGGATTTGAACTGAGCTTTATGATCTTTTGTCTTGTTGCCGCCTTTAGAAGTTTTTTTTTTTGGATGTGCAAACCAGGAGGAGCTGGAAAGTGTTGGCGTCTGGAGTGCCCTGCTAAGCCTGCAACCCGACCCCCATAAGCGGAAGAGGATGGATGGATGGATGCATGGATAGATGGATGGATGCATGGATAGATGGATGTATGGCGCACCCTTTGCCCTATTTATTAGTAATTACATTGCACCTTAACCTAGTCCTAGTTGGGGAATTTTGTGCAGTGACTGTGCATTCTCCTCTCATGACATATTTGTCACGTGTCCTGTAATGAGTGCAAAGAGGCCTTATCAAACTATAGATATGAACTACACCCTGGAAAACCTTTGATTGCCCAAGGTGGAGCCATAGGGAATGTCCCATATACCTTCCAGAGAAAATTCCAGGGTCTGACTTCAAGACAAATCCCTCTTTGTCCCTACTACAGCACACACTGTGAAATCTAACGGGACTGGGGTTACATTCTGGAGTATTTCCCATGCTCTCTGTAACGAAATGCTGGCATGCCAAGCGTTTGATTTCCTGTCCGCTTTCAGCTGCAGTTCATCAGAGCTCCACCAGATAGAGACATTGTTGGGTCACATTCAAAACGCTTGGAGAAAAAAAAAAATTCTTCCAATCCTCTGGTTTTAAAGGATGAAGGCTCGGTATTAGACAAAGGGGTCACAATGTCTTTCAGTGTGTGTGAGCATGTGTTTATACTCTATAATTCTATACTCTATAATACTATAAAAAAATCACACAACAACAAAAACATCCGTGTCTCGCTACAGACAACTTTATAGGACATCAGTGCAGTGACACAAAGTAGGTAAGGTAGATTTAAAAGCTAAGATAACTTCTTCCAAAGCCAGATGCTGCACTAAGCAAATCGATTCAATTTGATTTATATAGTGTCGAATCATAACAAAAGTTATCTTGTGACACTTTACACATAAAGCAGGTCAGACAGTACCTCTTTATAGTATTATTTACAGAAACCCAACAACTACCACCAGGAGCAAGCACTTGGCGACGGCGGCAAGGAAAAACTTTCTCGAGCAGAACCGAGCTAGTAGACTTTTCTAACTATTAAAAATGATTTAGTAACTAAACTAATAAAGAACACCAGTGGTTCAAAAGGCGAAGACGCCATACAAGCACCATTTCACCTATAACCAGCTTTGCGGGTTGATGCCATCCATCTTCATGCATTTTGCCTGCATCATGTGTGTTACAACATTCGATCTTTGATTTGGGCAGAGAAGGCTCATCACCTCCACATGTGTTTTTATTTTTTCCTGACATCAGAGATTGTATGTGTACGTTAAATACCAGAATATGGATTTTTAGGTTGCCAGCAGGGATTTAATACACGTGCTGCTATAGTTGCATCGTTTCTTAGACAGTCTCATGCTTTGAAATCAAAATCTTGGTCACTAGTAAATCTCAGTTACAGTAATAGGACGTGTGACAGTAGGAAAAAGTTAAAATATCCACATTAATCAGCTTCTCTTTGTTTTTAGGGTCCTGCTGAGTTTCATATTTGAAAGTAACATGTTACTATAAGTGATTCAATTTAACTAGGCTAGGTTACACTCAACCGCTTCACTATAAGACATATAAAACCACTTTTGAATGAATTATTTGTGCTTATGCACCCACAGCTGCAAAGCACAGTCTCAGTTATTAATTTGGTATCAAACCATAATTTATATATATTTAAAAAATAGGTTTATTGTTTTAAAGCTTACATTATGAGCTCAGACTTGGTCTTGAATTTGTTTAATAACTTCCAGGATTAATTCTAGAAAAAAACATAATTGCACAGTTTCATTATTATGAAAGTTATTATCACAGGTGAAAAATAAATATCTTCCCAATCTTTATACCAATCCAAACCATAATATCATTGACTTGTTACATGAACGGTGTGTGTGTGTATGTTTTTTTTTCTGCTTACGATGCTGCGGTCTCTTGTCCGTTATTGAAACTAAAGGCATTTACCGACACTCCCTAACAATTTGCTGAGAGTCATCAATTATGCAGGGTAGCCGCACGCACTGGGAAGGAAGATAGCAGCAACAATATGGCGACAGCCGCAGTTACTCTCCACTCTTTTCTACATCTGCAGTTCAGTGACAGCTGTCTGGATTTCTGTTAATGCGAGAAAAAGTAAGTGGACTATCTGTTTTCTGCTTTGTCTCATATTTTGTGTCGTGGGATGGATCGCAGTCCCACTTTGTCGACTGACTGCATCCCAGTGCCGCAACGCGGTCCCTCTCTCTCAGCATCTTTTTCCTTAGCGTCTGTGGAGGGGGAGATAGAAAGAGAGGGGTGATGGTGGTGGGGGGTGTATGGGGGGGTCTTTGCCAGTACATGGGCTAAATATGTAAGAGAGGCATCAGTTAGAAGTGAGGGGGAGGAAAAATGTGATTTTTTTATTTTTTATTTTTTAGAGAACAGGGGGGATAAAACGCGGATTTGTGATGCGGCGTGCTGGAAAACACACACACACACACACACACACACACACACACAGAGAGAGAGAGAGAGACAGCTGCTTATTTTGGGGTGTTGGCCTGCCGCTGGATGGAATGACATTTCAATGTGTCGGTATGTGAAACATACGCATATGGGATGGAGAAGTGCAATCACGAGCAAACTTCTTCTCCTTCTCCTTCTCCTTCTTCTTCTTGGACTGGGAGCACGCACAGCATCCCCGACATATATGCACGCGAGTGCACGGATAATGCGTCGCTTGCAAAAAAAAAGAAAAGAAAAAAATCTTCTTTTTTTTTAAGGCAGCAATTTTTTTTTCCTCTCTCTCTCTTTCTCGCCACCATCATTTTATAACTATGATAGTTTAATCCACCCCTCCTCTCCTCCTCCTCCTCCTCCTCCTCCCACCCTCCCACTCCACCTCTGCGCCCCCCCTCCTCCTCCTCCTCTCTCTCCTTCCTCCCTCCCTCCCTCTTGCAATCTCTTTGGAGACTGTATTGCGTGAGGAGGTAGGTGCGTCTTTAGTTTGGCAGTCCTCATAGGGGCCGCGGCACCCCCTGTTTTTTTTTTCCTGGTATTTTCACGCAGTCTCTCCCCAATTATTATTATTATTAATAATAATAATAAAAAACACAATTTCCCATCATGCTGTTGATATAAACCTGCATTATATAGATGCTCTGTAGCCCAGACGGGTGTGGTGTTTCCTTAAGGCCGGTTTAGTTTCTCTCTCTCTTCTCTCTCTCTCTCTCTCTCTCTCTCTCTCTCTCTCTCTCTCTCTCTCTCTCTCTCTCTCTCTCTCTCTCTCTCTCTCTTCTTTGCTGTAAATAATTTCACCCTTTTTTTTTTAAAGGTGTGATTTTGTGTTGTTTGGAGTTGAGGCGAGGGTCTGTGGATGAGTTGTCGGGACATGGCTCGGTGGATTGAACTGACCTACTATGAGTTTGTTAGTTAGAGCCTATATAGCAGCAATAAACCACACTGCAGTATTTTTTAGGCTTTGGCCCTATAGGACAACGGCGCGCCTCGGTATAACACAGTGGACTTTACCGAGGCTACAAATCAGTGTCAGGCAAAGAATGGCGCTTACATGATCCAACACTGAAAGTCTGAAAGGAAAGAGGGGATGGAAGGAGTGTGTGTGTGTGGGGGGGCTTCATCCCATACAAGTTTATCTGTGCGTAAAATGCTTGATTATAATATATAATTATCACAACTCATTACATTTGCCAGTCAGGGCGTCATAACTTAACCTGAAATTGACTCAGCTCAGACCCTGCTTCCCTCCCTTCAGTATAGGGTTATTTGAGGCCTCTTTAATATTTGGCTGGACTCTGGGCTCACCTGCTCTCAGTGATGCTGTGTGGATTCATCTTTGAATTTAAGAGACAAGGCATTAAGACATCACTGCAGGAAATGAAGGATGTGTAAGTTCTTTTTTTTTTTTTTTTTTTTTTTTTTTTTACCTCCGGGCCCATGTGACTCCTGATGCAAGTGCCCTATACAACCTCCTCCTCACTAAGCAGTGCTGCCGCCGCGGTGTCCGGTTATAGATCCCCCCTCCACATCAGATGTCAGGTCATCATCAGAGTGCTTAGAGCAGAATAGAAGCAGATTTTTTATTTTTTTCCCACCCTGCAGGTGACGGGACAGAAGCTGTGGCGCGTTTGGATGTCTTTTCCTCCGCGCAGAGGACGCAGCGTAGGAGGACTTTGCTTAAAAAAAACAAAAAACGCTACTCCACCGGACAATCTTATCTTTTTCTTCTCTGGGAGGCAAACGAGGTTGCCGGAGTTGTTAGTGTCATCCATCAGTTTTTTTGATTCGTTACGGATCTAAGCGTTTTATGGGCTTTGCGCGCTTTTGGTGCCGGTTACATGCGCAAATATGATTCGCTGTATTTGATTTAAGAGTGACCCGAGCTGCCTTTCTTTCTTTTCTTTTCTTTTTTCAAATTAAAACGTGTCAAGATTCTTGCTTTCTCTTGTGACCTAGTGAGTTAGTGGACACCGAATCCAAATATTTCCAGCAGTTTCTCTCACGTCGCCTTTTTTTCTTCTTCTTCTTTTTTTTAGGACTGTGCCAGCGTTATGTGTAAAGTGCACATGCACAGCTGGCCATGCTATTGCATGCTGCTTTGAATCACCTTGAAAGGTAGATCAATTGATGTAGCATTGGTGGAAGGAGACTTGGAGGTTGTGTCGAGGTTGGGTTACTTGAATCGGACTTTCATTCCTCTTCTGGTTTGGCTTTTTTTTTATTCTCTCTCTCTCTCTCGAAGATACCGGGGCTGTTGGACCGCTACCCGCCTGTGGATGTGTGTGACTTCCTTCTGATTCATTTCCAGGTCTGTACCCTTGTCATTGTTTCATTGAATGTTGCACACACTGTCTAATTTGATAGCCTGAACTGTGACTTGACTGTCAAATATGTGGTGTATCAAACAGCATGGCCATCAGCCAACTGTGGGGAGGGATATCCATCTATTGTAGGAGCCTGGACAGATGCATATGATAATGTTATTACAAACCTTACTGTTTAACCAGTGAGTCAGAAGTTCAATCATTTCAAGCAATAACCATTCTTATCTTTTGAACACTTTAGAATGATTCATTATTGGAAATTATTCATTTAGAATACAAGCAGGCCTGTGTTGGGTATGATCTGCACGGGCCAGGTGACAAACAAGGTTTTAATTTTTCTCAGGTGGAAGGTTTGTCACGCAGAATAAAAAACAAACAAACTCATTATCATGTCAGTAATATTTTCATTCCATGAACCCCACCCATTCTTCTCTTTAACACAAATCCTAGTCACGTTCATTTATGTGCTTCATCTGTAATATAGAACACTGGATAAACAAGAAGACGGCCGAAGCAAACTCCAAAAACAGATTCGCAGCAACGAGCTTTGATATACGATATCAGCTTACGCTGAATATGTAGCACAATGAACCTGCTGGCTTTACTCATGCATTCATCTGTGTCTGTCCTTTTTTTGTTGATTGGCTTGGCAAATTTGTTTATCATTTTGCACTTTTTTAAGATAGCAGGGTGTGAGCTGGTGTGCTGAGAAAGCCACTTTCCTACTTATTTTATAGCTATCGCCAGAGAGAGAATCAACCCGTAGAGTCTTCCAAGCCAAAACAATGAGCTAAAAGCTGCATTAAGCTGCAGACTGGATGTTTAGTCGTTCATTCAAATGCTGCCTTTTTTTTGGCAGGGTTAGATACAGAGGAAAGTCATCTACGATTACTTGTGAAGGAGAGATTCAGACAGTCCACCGTGTGAAGAGAGGACTTGAATTCAATCCTGTCTCCTCTATGTGCTGGACACCTGAGTTTAGCTTTCTGGGGATACAGGAGTTTGGTGCTTTGGTCATTAAGGTTGATGGAGGAAGCAGAAATAGTGCCTACTGGCCCATGTTCCAAATGTTTGCACTTTTTCCAGCTTTATTTTGCTTTGTTTGCTTTCTCCGGCAGAACTAGTAAATTCCATCTGTGAGGCTTTGAGCAATGCTGAAACTGAAAAGGGGGGGTGCAGAGCAACTGGCCTGACAGCCATTTTAATCATAACCCTTTGTTGTTTAGTCAGTATTATGATTAAAGTCACACTGGATTAAGAAACTACATGATTATTTTTAATATTTAATGACTATTTATTTCTATTTTTTATTTTATTTTGTTTTACCTGTGTCTTATTCTCACTCTTCCTCCCTCTGTGTCCCTCTCCTCTCCTCTCAGAGCTGGATGTTTGGGATGGAAAACAAATAAAGAGGAAATAGCTGCAGGATGAAAACATGGCCGCACCTCTTCTTGCACCCCCAGGACCTGACAGCTTCAAGAAATTCACCCCGGAGTCGCTTGCTAACATCGAGAAGCGCATCAATGAAGAAAAGAACAAGAAGCCGCCCAAGCCCAGATCAGACAGTAGTCACCGCGACACGAGTGACGAAAATGAGATCAAGCCCAACAGTGATCTGGAGGCTGGGAAGAGCCTGCCCTTCATCTACGGCGATATTCCTGATGGAATGTGGACCACGCCGCTGGAGGATTTGGACCCATACTATTTGAACAAGAAAGTGAGTTGTCACACGGGCCGAATGCACCACCGGTTGTTGATAATACTTTGTATAAAGTATTGTAGAAACCCATATAGATAGTGAGAACTTTAAAGTCTTGTAAATCTAAATCTTTACATTTATCCTCACTGTAAATGAACCATGTGACACACACAAAGGTAATTTCAGGTTTCTTATCAGTTTCAGTCAAATTGGAAGTTATTGCACTCACAGCAGTGGTATGGATATCATGATAGCAAAGACGACCTTGAGGTATTTAAAAGCTTTTGAGGTCCTTTAAGTCACAGAGACTATCACTGCATTGTTACGGCGCACAGGCACAGATCATATGTGTGTATGTGTATGTGTACAATCAAAGCACAACAGAGGCTCTGCTCCTGCAACACCGCAGGCCTGTCATTGAACGCAGGTCTCGGACAGATGTAATTCTCATGAAGGTTTCTGCCTTGTTGATTAATTATATGCGTTAACGAATGGTAAAGGTGATGTAACAGCTGTTTGGGGGTGACGCCTTATGTTTATACGCCATCGGTTCTACGGCTAATTTAATTATTTTTTCCGATGATGACACGTGCCCTGTCCAACAAACTGTATTTGCAATGATTAAACAAGGGACCAGTCCAACTAAACACAGCTGTGCGCTAAACTAGACCCAATTTCTGCTGACCCTCTGTCAAAATGAACACAGTTTCAGCTAAACTGAAGTTGGACTGGATGATCTAGCCGCCCAACGCAGGGGTGTCGGAAAACCACTTTATCGTGTATTGCACTCAGAGTAGGTGTGTCTGGGCAATGGAACGATTTTAATGATAATTATTGTTATTATAGTGTTGCTGGTGTTGTCGTGAACTGCATTGTGCTCTGCCACGTTTCTACTATTCCCATTTCCACGCTGTTGTACAATTGAATCAATACGAGTGAATGGAAGTGCACAGAGGGTGACGTGTTCGCATTTATTGAGATGACAGCGATCTGATGACTCAATGCAACATTAAATTTAGTCCCATTAATGAGTCACATGAAGAAAGCCAACGTCTCCTCGCTAAGCTTCCTACGTGAAAACCCGAAAAGCAGCATCAATAACCTGTCTAGCTTACTCTGAAACCGTGGCGGGAATCGGCCTGACGATACACTGTGATCATTCGCTTCCTGTGATTTCTACATTACTGGCATTACTGACCACGAGACAGGCACTAAATGTGTGGCCATGCATAATCAGTAAATGGTTTGAGGAACAAACGACACCTTTTACCTGTAATTTAGTGTAAGTTTGCCACTTCATATATCGTTGCCTTGCCTTTTTTTTAGGAAATATAAGCTGTATAGATCTGTCCTTATACTGAACTTACCAGTAAAGCTGATGCAGGGTTCAGATAAACCACAGAAACAGTGACCACTACAGGAGTTAAATGATTCCTACAGGATACAGCCACCGGGTTGGCTTAGCTGGGAAGCCCAGTCAGCAGGACTGGCGGTCTCAGCCAGCAGCACTCCCTTATCGGGCGGATGAAACTATCAAATGTATGTGCCTTTTGTGACCTATTGATCCACAGGCCTAGTTCAGTGGTGGCTACAGGAAGGGCTGTGCTCTCGTCTTAATAATCCTTCCCCACTTATCGTGTCTTAACCTCTCCTTTACTTTCCTTTGGCGATTGAAGGAAAGTTGCTGCAGAGTTGTTCATCCACTCGCATGTCTCCTACACAAGAATATACTTTTAGAAAAATGATAGAGCTAACAAGGCATTAATTAAAAACATGTTAATAACATAATGATGATGTAATAGTTGAGTAGAGCATTACAGATTGTAGCTAAAATCTGATCCAGATAAACAAACAAACAGAAAAGGGGTCACGAAGCTTTCCAGCACGTTGCTGAACAAGTTTAGTCTTTGTGCACAAAGATTCAAGGCCCTGTTTCTTTATGTAACGGTGCATTGAATATAAAGAAAAGACATTCTACATGATAATACATGAAGGTACAGTTGATTGAATGTCATGCACACATTATCTCCATGGGACTTGAACCTAAGAGCCAGTGCTGGATTGTGAGTTAAGTGATGGTCAAAAACCTTTAGGTACTCGTCCGCAGTCTGCTTATATAACTGAATATATCACATTCAAAAAGCAGATTAGATCAGCTAAAAATGAGCAGCTCTATAAACACATATTGTTTGTTGTTTAAATAAACTCACATACACATTAGCCGCCCCCCGAAACTTAAACACAATCAATCAAACAATCAAATATACTCGCGATTCATCCCTTTGCTCAAATTGTTATTGGCAAGAATTGTGGAATATGATAACATCGACCTCGTCGGCGTGGCAGGGTTACACTCCATAACAGGAGATACTTTGTTTTATAAAACGAATCTGGTTTTTGGTCAGAACTGTGCGCCGATGGTTGCAAAATCCAACTGAATCATCGATTTATGATGATGGATTAGATCCATTAAAAGTCAAACAGACTTAATTTATGTTAATCTAACCTAATCATCTTTAAACGGTTGTTCATTTTTAAGTCATGCAAAATTATTGTTGTATACACATAGACCAAAATCCCATCATGGTTACAGTCCATTATTTTCTGGCTTCCAAACAGCTTGGTGCCTTGCTCATGGGCATATTTTTTTAGGGAATTAGGAAATGAGGGGTAGTCAGACCACCAGCTAAATAGCTGATCCACCAATAAGCTCCCGCTTGCCCAAATGTGTTATATGGTTCATAACGTCATCATATCCATCCATGTGTCGTGTCAGCAAGTTCAGTAAGAGTCGCGGGCTAAGACCTCATCTTCCCTCTCCATCTTACTAACATTGATATCAATCATTCTCCTAATCCACTAATGTGTTTGTCCTTTCTCACACCTGAGGAAGTGCCTCCAAGTCTATTCACGGTTAGGCGTCCATTCCTCCTCTCTCTGTCCTCACCTTTCCAGGCTGCTCGTCTCCTCTGCCCGACCGACGGTCATCCTATCGCTCACCGTTGCACTGTATGTCAATGAGTGAGGCTAAGTGTGTGTGTGTGTGTGTGTGTTACCGTCAGCTGCAGGAAACCTGATCACAGCACTCATGCATCAAAGAGAGGAAGAGGGGGCAGCGGTGAGGAAGAGAAATGCAGCGTTGCAGTTCTTGTTTTCCCCTGTGATGAGGAGAGGACTGCCTGGGCTTTTCAAACGTCTGATGTGATTAGGCAATGTTAAAGCTGCTGTGGTCATACAGGGAGAGCAGGACGGGATGGATGGATGGATGGATGGATGGATGGATGGATGGATGGATGGATGGATGGATGGATGGATGGATGGATGGATGGATGGATGGATGGATGGAGAACGTACTAGCGTTTCGTGCACGTGCCCACACCTGTGTTAAGATGATTCAGCTGGAATTGTCTGCTGTATTTTGAACAGCTTTCAGGTTTTTAGTTTTTTTTGTTGATGCAGAAGCGTCATCCTCTCCCTGAATGTGCCGTTTTGTCGGTCGTGTTACGACAGGAGTCACTTATGCTCCGGGCTAATAGTGAGGCGCACAGCACAGGGGTGAGCTCACGGCTAAAGCAGCAGTAGCCTCTGAATCTCATCACGTAACACTGTACACACACCATCATATTATTTCCCTCTAGCACCGTCTCCGTCTCTGTGCATGTCTCTGTCCATTACCCCCCCCCCCTCTCCCTTCCGCCGCCCCTCCTCTTTTTTTTCAGGGTGTAGTAAATTAGAGCGAGGGCCAGGCTTTAGTGCTCTGTCTGAGTCCTCAGTCTCTGATGACACAGCATCCTCCTGTACTGGGGCTGAGTGAGGAAGGGAATAAGGGGGGGTGGGGAGGTTTTTTTTTTTTTAGTGTGCTTCTGCTAGCCAGGTTGGTATAAAGGAAGAGGGGTGGGGTGAGGAGAGAGAGGAAAGTGCAGCACAGCACACACACAGGTGAAGAAGTGGGTTGATGCATTTTTTTGATACGGTATGATATGCAGAGGGATTAGTTTGCGGCCGTGCTGGTTTCAGTGAGCGGTCCTCACTGCGGTGAGCTCCAACAGGAAGCACGCGAGAGAGGTTTGAGGATGTAAAGCTGTAAAACGGTGTCACGTTAAAGCTCCTCGTTATGTTTCGTCACAAAGAATCAAAGTTTCACTGTGGAAGTTTCTCTGCAAAGATCGGGCTGGGTGTGTGTGTGTGCTTATGAAGGTCATTTCAGGCTCTCGGCTGACAGTTATTTGAATTATTTTGCCGTTAATCTATTAATTGTGTAGCTTGTTAAATATTATAGAATGGTGATTAGAACAAAGATGAAGTTTCTCATTATCTAATCGGTCTTCTGTCCTATGTCAGGCCGCTGTCCTGGGATGATTAAGAGAAGTACGACGCCTCCTCGTCGTGATTTAATCTCTATTGTTTCTCTACTTACATCTCACTCAGGCCCCCCCCACCCCCACCCCACCTCCTCATCATTTCATTCTCAGTTTCCCTATCTGCTGCATGCCTACCAGGTCCTCCTCCCTCCGTCTACCCATCCATCTCAGGTTTGGCTCTCTCCCCTCTGCAGCTCTCTGGCTTTCTGTTCTGCATCACTCCCCCTCCACCCCCTCATCGCTCTCTCTCTCTCTCGCTCTCTCTTCGGCTCTCTTTGCTGCCGTCCCTTACCCCTGCAAACCCCTCTCCATATCCTTGCTCCACTATTCCTCTCTCTCTCTCTCTCTCTGTCTCTCCCTCTGTCTCTCTC
This sequence comes from Collichthys lucidus, assembly GCA_004119915.2. NCBI lineage: Eukaryota > Metazoa > Chordata > Actinopteri > Sciaenidae > Collichthys > Collichthys lucidus. The sequence continues at coordinate 31,746,730 of CM014082.1, read as the reverse complement.
TTTCTTTCTCTCTCTCTCTCTCACACACACACACACTGTCCTTGCAGCTGCATTCTGCCTCCTGATTCTTGCATATGTGCCTTTTTTCCTTTAACGCTCTATGGAGAATTAGGAACATTTCACCAGCTTTGCAGCAAATAAACCTTCCTTACAGTGAAGCTCGCTCTGCTGAGTTGTGTATTTATGTCTGTGTGTGCGCGCGTGTGTGTGTGTGTGTGTGTGTCATCACGTGGGCGGATCAGTGTTTTAGTGATATGCACGCGTGTCATCGTGTGTTTTGTGTGAAGCACTCCCAACACTTATCGCGTTACACATACACAGTGCTTTGTTTCCCTAAGCTCCAGTTCACTGTCTATCAACTTACTTTACAGAGTTTGTCGGGAAATTAATTAAACAGGGGAGTAATTAGTTAATCAATGGATCAGTGTTAGGAATTTAAATAATCAAGGAATATGTCAGTACATTGGGGGACATTGTACAAGTGTGGCTGGACTCGTGGTAAATGCCATGTTGACTATGAATTACCGCGGTCGGAGCCGATGATGCTTGCACAGTTTTTCTTTTGTATATTGTTGCACAGTGAAGTTGCTGCTCATGTCGATAACATGCTAGGGGATTTGAGATTATCTAAACTAATAAGCATCAAGTTCCTGCAGATTCACTGTAGCTCCCCCTGGAGCCCATATTATTGTTCTGCTTTGTGTAGACTGCAAGACCTACTTGGATTTTTGGATTTGGAATTACTTGTTTTATATTGTGTCTCTGAAAAGACCCCATTGGAAATCCTGCATTTAGTGCTTATATTTCATAGGAAGTAGGCTGTGGCTGTATGCCTGCCATCGGTCCACTATTTAAGCTGATACTCTCCTCCCCTTTCCGCTGTCCTCCGACAAAGACGTCCAAGACAATTTGTGACGGTTTACAGAAACACAAACAAGCCACGAGTTTCTTTCACCCAGATGATGATGGTCTCATCCAGACTTTGCTCCGTCGCTGGCACAGCGCTAAAAAAACAAAAATGTGGAGATCTGGGTCTGGCTATGCGAGACTAGTATTTTATAAACTTCAGCGGTTGATCAGTTATTGATTCATGTGGCAGACGATCAATTAAGGAAATTGCCTGACATTTGCATCCCTTGTGCCAGGTTGCCAAGTTTGCGTCAACAGCAGATTTTTCCGTCTCTAAATTCGACACAGTTCCTCGAGTAACTGAAGCCTCTTTACGGCTTAAATTGTGAATCTGTATTTCCATCCGCTGCAGAGGAGGATAACCTACATTGAAACCTTGTTTTAAAAAAAAAAACCCTCTACAAATCCATAGGGTTTATCCAAGGCAGTAGGCTTCGCATTGATTTAACAATGGAGCATACTTATGTATGCAAGGCATCTGTAAACTGCTAATGAGATATTGCTCATTTTACAACCACCTCCTCCTTCCTCCATCCACACGCTGGATTTGCTTGGTCAGCAAAAAACACTTGAGTTGACCTCTGGGAGAAAGCTTTGCCCCCCTTCGAAACACTCTTAAGATGCCGTGTTTTCCTGTTCACGCAGTGGTGATTAGGTATGGATCATTCTTTCCTCCGTGTGACAGGAAAAATAGTGAGGGGATATTTTAAGTAGTGCAGATGCTCTATAGGCAAAAAGGAACAGGGAGAGAGAGAGGGAGGGGAGAGAGAGAGAGAGAGAGAGAGAGGCGTCTTTATGATGCAGAGAATACATTTTGTCTATCCCCAGACTGCGGACACTATTTTTAATTTAATTAGATTTCAGGACACCACTTGTCTCTGGACACTTCTGGTCTCTTCTCCATCTCTTTCTAGTGTTTCCCGCGGTGTGGACCATGAACTCGTCGTGTATTTCTTTTTTTTTTTCTAGTTGTGTCACACGCATACAAAACACCAAACGCCTGAGTGCAGTGATTATTATTATACCTGAACCGGACCTGCTGTGGTTTAATGCATGCACTCTGGTGCACAGTATTTCTATATCTGTTCTTCGGCACTGCTCACAAGCAGGACGTGGTATGTTTTCTGTGCAATACTGGACAGACAAGATTGGTAGTGGCGTCATAAATATACATGGGAGGGGGATGTGTTATAATACAGCAGTGTGTGCATTCTTAAGTTTCAGATTGTCATCCAAAGCATACATTTTTAATTGTGAGTTTAAATCCTACAGATATATAAAAAAAGGAAACTGGAAGCCCTGCTACCAAGTTAGTTGTACATGTAATGTATCCCAGTAGTGCTTGTGAATAACGCTCATACCTCTCACTCTTCTTGACCCCAAATTGGGCACAAACATCCACAAAACCCACGCACGAGTACACACAAACAAATGCACACTGCTGCCTCACCCCAGTGCCCAGCCCCACTTGGCCCAGTGCTGTTTATGGGGTGGGGAGTGGTTGTTGAGAGCTTAGAGTCAGCAGATCTGCCTCTGATCGATGACAGCATTTGCGGTTCTCTTCCAGTAAGAGCTTTAAACTTTGGGGCGAAGAGAGTCGTTTGGCGCACGAAGAGGGGAGAGCTTCCACCCATGCACCCGTCTTTCCCCGAGGCAGCTCGCAGAAAAAGCTTTGCCAGAGACAGAGACTCTGCGTCTGATGCAACCGGGACAGAGTTGTCAGCTGTGCTCCTGGTGCTCGGGTGGCTGGCCACAGAGGGAGTGATGTCAGTGGAGTAAGACAGTCTTTTGTCCTTGCTGCCACTGACTACACGCTCTCTTCTATACCATTCTACTAAGGCCATTATAACCAGGCTCACTCGCTGTTTTAAAAATAGATAACACAGTGATACTCTCACCATAATATTCAAATGGATTTTAGTGTCACCTGCACTGTGTTGCCGGAGTTAGCCGCGTATTTTAGAGCGGAAACGAACACGGCTGTGCCTCATGACTCAGAGGTGAGCTCAGGACTCACATCAGCTACAGTCATCTCTCCCTTTTTAAAAATTTATTTATTATTATTTTATTTTTTTAGAACAAGATAGCGCTAAGGTTTGCAGACCATGTACTGAATCGTATGTGCCAAATATAAATTGTTCTGAAAATGTTCTAACTGTCGTGTTATCTCCCTCTCTCTCTCTCTCTCTCTCTCTTTCTTTCTCTTTCTCTTTCTCTCTCCACAGACATTTATAGTCCTAAACAAAGGGAAAACAATCTTCCGCTTCAGTGCCACGCCCTCCTTGTACATCTTAAGCCCTTTTAATTTACTTAGGCGAATAGCTATTAAGATTTTGATACATTCATATCCTTTTTGAAGCAGTTTTTATTTCCCATGCTTTACAGGGAGTGTTTGATTTCAGATGTTGGTACATTAAAGGTGCAGTGTGTAAGATTTCGGGGGGCCTTTATTTTTCAGAATAAGGCAGACATGGAATATAATCATGTTTTCATGCATGTATAATCAGAATCTTTTTATTTTTTGTTACTCCTTTTTATATCTACAGTGGGAGCGGATACTTTTTTTATGGGATACAGATACTGACTCTAGACAGGTGTTGTTTCTCCTTTACACCAGGAAGGCGAGGGTGATGTGAGGAGATTGCAATGCATCGATTACACCACTAGATGCAAACTAAATTCTACACACTGGACCTTTAAAATGTATTGGGTGTCATGGGGTAGTAGCACTTTTGAAATTTTCCTTAACTTCTGTCCTCTCACGTTATTCAGCATGATCATCATGTGTACTATTTTGACCAACTGTATATTCATGACATTTAGTGACCCGCCGGAGTGGTCCAAACAAGTAGAGTAAGTACACATCCACGTTTTTCCTCAGTTTTTTTCATATATCCTCGTTTAATGTATCTGTCCGACGTTTTACCGTCATCTCTCTTGTTTTTTTTTAAAGGTATACCTTCACGGGTATCTATACGTTTGAGTCGCTCACAAAAATTGTTGCGAGAGGCTTCGCTATAGATGGCTTCACCTTTCTCAGAGACCCGTGGAACTGGCTGGATTTCATGGTCATCTCAATGGCGTAAGTATTTTAGTTCGTAATTAGTAAGAGGGGGAAAAAAAAAAGCAAGAAACCACAAATGGGATTTCAACAAAAAAACACATTTTAGCATGTGGATAGAAGATAACAGCAGGTAAATCTATAACTGAAACACAGGTGTGATCAATCACTCTCATTATGACTATATCCCATTCAGGTGTGACAGTCCCAGAGCTATTGTGCACGCTGACTCTCCGCTGTAGCCGATGAGACATATTAGTGAGACAGTCATTGAAGTTATTGGTGACACCTGTGCTTTTTACGTCTACAAGAAAAGTCTGAATTTATGAATCTGGCTCCAGTTGATCGATGGACTCGGATACACAGAAGAATTACATTAACAGGATGCATGTTAATAGATGAGGAAGAATCTGTATGAACGAAATCCCACACGTTGAGCCAGTTACAGCTACAAACACATTTCTGTCTAACTCTACAGTGAAGGGCAAACACCGTTTTTCTTAGCATTAGGCAACCTTTATTAATTTCATTATTTTTCTCTTGACACATCTTTGTAAGCTCAGTCTAGTAGTTACATTAAACCCCAAACTCTTGAGAAATATATCAGTAAATTAGAAACTACAGTCGCAAAGCTTAATCTGAGTTTGGGTCATATCAAACACTTTGCATTTCTTATCCAAATGTATTTCAGGGCCATTATTTTGTTTCCTGTTACCTCCTCTATGGATGATTGTGGCCCTTGTAAAGACTAGACTGAGTCATGCATGTGTGATTGACAGGTGTGCTTTCTTTCCCTAACCTGATTGGTCTTTAGGACTTTTGAAATTTAATGATATATATCAAGAGATGTGAGGTGAAAACAAGATCTTAAGACTCTTCAATCCACATCAGTCCATCATAAACGTTGATAATGCTTATGAAGATATCATGTAACAATCTATTCTTTCTTTCCTTCTGTTTGGGATGGCTACTGAGTAACTGTATCTGATCCACCTTGCAGGTATATAACAGAGTTTGTAAACCTAGGCAATGTGTCAGCTCTGCGTACGTTCAGGGTTCTGAGGGCTTTGAAAACAATTTCAGTTATCCCAGGTAAGACAGTCCAGGTGTTTGTGTTTGCGGGTGGGCGAGTCACGGGGTTGATGTTAGGTGTGGTTTTGTTTCAGTCCCTCTCCTCTCCTCCTCCTCCTCCTCCGTTCTCTTCCCACTGGTTCGGACAGGCGCTCTCTCTCTCACCGTGGTGTCCCCTCCTGGTCTTCGATGGTGGTGCTGGTGTCGTGCTCTTGCGCGTACATTGCGTGCGCGTGTGTGTGTGTGTGTGTTGTTGTTATCGTGTGTGTTGTGTGTCATGGGGTTCTGTTCTGTGTGTCATCCTACCTTGTTACAGATATATAACAGAGTTTGTGGACCTTGGGAATGTCTCGGCGCTCAGAACGTTCAGGGTTCTCCGAGCATTGAAAACTATTTCTGTCATTCCAGGTGAGACTCCCATTTAAACACTAAGGCTGAGCTTACCTTCCTACGACCTGTCTTTATTTCTATTATTTTGATTTTTTTTTCTTTTTTTAAAGAGGATGTTTTAGAATTTCTACATTATTATTTTGTTTTTCTTTTGTTTCTATGACAATCAAAAATGGTAGCAATACATTTTTGATAGGCTTAGCAGTCTACTGGCAGTCTTGTGGGCTCACACGTCCCATATGGACAGCTGGGGTTATGCAGCAATAATAACATATTCAACAGCTATTTGTACATTTCTACCCCAAATGAAACATACATTCATGTCAAAAACAGCGTGACAACATAAGGGGAAGAGTTTAGATATTATATCCAAGGACTTTCAGGATGATATCAACTGATATCAGCTGATTTAAGGGGAAAAAAAATGATCATCGCCTCTTTCCACATCTGGTTTGTGTTCGTTTTTATTTCATACATCAATCCAAATTCTCACAAGCTATGACACTGCCTCCTCGTTTCTGAATTTGACTGCCAAGCCTAATTTAACAACACATCGACGCTGCATGAAGCTTTGAGACATATGCTTTTACAAGTTTGGCTTTAAGGGGCTTTTCTTTTGAATTTTTATCTTTCAGTTCTAAGAGTTATTTGATTCAGGCTTTTATTTGTTATTGTTTTTTTGTTTTTTTTGAAGATCTTTGTCCATCCTGGGAGTGAAAGGGAAAATAAATAATGAATAAATATCACAGATAAGTAAAATTCTGTGCATATGCGTTTCTCTTTTCCTAGGGAACACAGTAACATACATTTATATATGCAACATATTTGGTTTTAAGTGAGAGCCACATGAAAACTAAGTTACTGTATTTCATCCTGTACAGTATACACACATGCACATATATCTTACGTGCATACACACACACACTCAGTACAATAGGCTCAGCCTCCAGCACTTAGCTGTGCTCTGGGCTAAACCAGCCTAAGGGCTCGCCCAGCAGGGATGGATGCCTGGGATTGGAACGGTTCTTCAGTTTAAGTCAAGGTCACCATCACGGTTTACAGACAGGTGATGCTGACACAGAGTCAATTCCTTCAGCCTTGGCGTTTAAATGACCTGCATGCCACCTCTCATTGCCCCCCCCCCCCATCCCCAACCAACTCTTCCTCGCCTGTCCTTTCTTTCTCCTCTTCACCTCCCGCTTCCTTGACCGAGCCCAGTTTCGGCGCACTGTTTGCTGTTTGTGATGCTGCTGCGTTCAGCCGATTTGTTGGATGCGGCATAATTATTAACTGCAGTTGTTTAGGAATGTTCCCATCGATGGACACGAGGAGTAGATAGTTATCTGTGATACAATTTTTCCTTCTCCAGACCGATCCTAAATCCGGCTGCGGAGCTGTCTTTTCTCCCTCAGTGGGGAAATGCTTCATAAAATTAAGATTTTTTTACAACACATTTCTATAGAACTGTTTACTTACATGGGGTAATGTGTCTTTCTGATGGAAACATCCCAGACAGCTGCAGTGTTTGTTGTGGTGTTTTGTGTTTTACGAAGAAAGAAAAAGGAAAAATGAATGTGATCTTTATGTCTGTGGTTCAAGTTGAATGCACTATTATCATTGAATAGGTGTGGTGTTATTATTAGATTAGATTTTTATTGATGTCCCTCTTAAAGACATCGAGAACCACAAGAAATACATCAATCTAATCCCATTAAGTGCTGACACTCCGTACATGAATACTGACATAGTGTGTATATCTGCTCTGGGCATAAAACTTTTTTTAGTGCCAAATGTCTCCTTCTCCAAACATATGTTACATTTTTTTATAGAATACAGTGTTCAATGTTTGGAGCTAGAACATCCAGTGTTGTTGGCACGTCACAGGATTTTTGTCTTTTTTTAAAAACCTTTGAAAACTTGGCTTCAAATCCTAATCATTTTTCCAAAACATCAGTCATGACTAAATAAGCGACGGTCAAATTTAAAAGCATGAAAAGAACATCCTTATGTGTTATTATTTAAGAGTTCAGTCAAAAAGACTGGGACCGTGTGGGTGTGGTTCGATCAACTTTTAAGTGATCCTGGGACCTTTTTTATTAACTCCTGAGCCCCACCCACTTAAAATCACAGTGTCAGGCCGGGATTCAAAAGAGGACTCAGATGCAGAGTTTGGCAGAGAGCTGTTTTATTCAGTTCACAAACTTCCTCGACTGAGTGAGGCTATGAAAAAAGGCCTAAACTAGGGTAAACAGAAAAAACTCTAAGCTACTCTATTTAAGATTAACAAACTCAAAATCACTCCAAAGGAGGAAAAACAAAAGGCTATGAAATTTAAACTTAGGGCGCTCCAACGAGGCTGAAAAACACTAAGCTATACACAAAGAAACAAAAAGGCTAGACTACAAAAAATCACTCTTTCGAGGAAGAAAAACAAAAAAAACACTAGAGCTATGACGCTAGGACTGTGGGCTATGAAAATAAGGCTTAGGTGAACGCTACGAGAGACGAAACACTTCGGCACGAGACAAAGGGAGATGCAGACAATATATACACAGGGTGATGGGGAACAGGTGGAAACAATCAGGGCGGGGAAGACAATCAGACCGGTGACACATGAGGAAGGGCAAGTGACCTGAAACGAGAGGAGAGTTATCTTTCAAAATAAAACAGGAAGTGACAAGACAAGACAAAAACCAGCTTGACCTCACCGCGGTGTGACACACAGACAAAAACACACCTATAAAACTCCCTCACGTGAGATAAACACAACTGGTAAAAGTTTTGAAAGATGTATGTTAGGGTACAGTCAGTCATAGTGAGAAGATCATGCAGAACAAACGCTGCAAGGGCATTTTTTTTAATGCAGGATCTACTCTTAAAGAGACATTTAATTGTTTTTTGTTATACAATGAGATGCACATTTGCAAATCATATGCTCAGGCCAGCATTAGAAGACTATTAGTCATTCTCTAAACCAAAAGTGCTCACAGGTATGGCGGTGTACTGTATATAAGCATGTCAGCCTTTGATAATGCTGAAAAATAATTACGGAAAACGAACAAAACTATGTTCAGCAAAGCTAAAATAAAACGGCGAGAACAATTTTGTAGGTTCTAGAAGCTACTAATAAAGCATATCATATTTATTCTCTTTAATACACTAAAGATTGAAATGTACTTCTTTGACACAAACATTCAGCCATGTTTCTTAAATGATATCACGCTGATTATTAAAACTTGGAGCTTAAAAACAGAGGTCATGATAACAGTACGCATAATTAGTAATAGTAACGTAGGTAAAGCGTATCCAACTGAGCATGTAAAGAGAAAATGCAAGTCAACAACAAGAAAATTAGCACAGGAAGGGAGTCTCCTCCCGGGAGACATGGAGATGCAGGACAACATGTTCTTCTGCCTCAGAGCCGCAGGGTTGTACCTGCAGACATGAACACACACACACACACACACACACACACACACACACACACACACACACACACACACACACACACACACACACACACACACACACACACCTTACCTTATCGGAATACCTGTGCCATTATTGGACTGTGTGTGACTTACATTATTTATGTATGGATGTCAGAGAATTCCAATTTCTACGCTGAATATCTTTCACACCCAAACTGGGTTCTCAGCTTTCTTATATGAACTCTCCACTGCTGTGTTGTTATTACAACGTAGTAGCATAACATTTTAATAAACTGTCGCCTGAATAATAATCAACGTGTTATATTGATTTACAATCATTCAGATAATACAGTGCAGAGTCATCGGTTAACGCTGCAACACGAAGAGCTAAATTTAAAAATTAAACACACATGTGGTTACCTCAGTCAGTTTTGTCACTATAATTCACTATAATTAATTAATTTTTTTTTAGATATATTAGCATTCGGTATAATTAAAGATCAAAATGGGGCCCCTATTTACCAACTCTGATTATTTTCACGTGTTGTTGAGGTGTTAAAATTACAGTCTCTCTTTAGGCATAAAACATATAATACACATACAATATGCAAAGCATCTATCTGAATAATTAAATATAAACAACAGCCTGAACTACAGATTTACATCAAAGTAGGAATGACAGGAACAACAACAACAACAACAAGCACTGTCCACACACTGGTTTTATACTTTTTATACACTGAAAGTCAATTCCTGGCAGCTCTAGACGTAGGTGCTCAAGAAATAATTCTGATGCTTGCCAAGTTTAGATTTATGTAAGAGCCTGCACAGCACAGGGTTAAATACAGGATTAGATATATGTTACCTAACTTAACTTTACAGTATTATATGTGACTTCAGTCAGCTCTGAATTGCAGCTTAAAAAAAAAAAAAACTCAGCTTGTGCAAAAAGTTGCAATTCTTTTTATTTGTGTCTTTCTGTGTGTGTGTGTGTGTGTGTGTGTGTGTGTGTGTGTGTGTGTGTGTGTGTGTGCATTTGAATCTGTATGTTTGTGCGTATGTGTGAGTTTGCCTGTTTTCGTGTATGTGCATTCATGCACATTTGCGTGCTTGCGCGTATGTATGTTTATCGTATATTAATCGACAGGCCTGAAGACCATTGTGGGTGCTCTGATCCAGTCTGTGAAGAAGCTGTCGGATGTGATGATCCTGACCGTCTTCTGTCTCAGCGTCTTTGCTCTGATTGGACTGCAACTCTTCATGGGGAACCTGCGGAATAAGTGTGTAATCTGGCCAGTGAACATGACCGACCGGTACCTTGCAAATGGCAGCAGGGGCTTTGACTGGGACGAATACATCATGAATGACAGTGAGTGCTTACCTTGACACCTGGACAACTAGTTGCACATGATTACATCTCTTTGTATTGTGTTAAAATTAAGACAAAATTAACAAACACAGTGACTAATCACGCTTATGCACAGTTTTGCCCAGTAGCTAATGTAAGTGTTTTTTTGTTTTTCCATAGCCAATTTCTACTTCCTCCCTGGTCAGCTTGATGCTCTACTATGTGGAAATAGTTCTGACTCAGGGTAAGTCTTTACTTTACTCACTTGATGCATGCTCCCATATTTATGCCTTAATGTTTGTGATGTTTTTACATTTTTCTGTACTGTAGTTTCTTTTTAGGGCTTTAAACATTGCCCAAACCAAAGCTGCATCAACCCTTGCCATCAGATCATCAGGCCCTAGCTTGTGCTCAGCTTTGATGCCTTTTATGCAGCATCCGTGATATTGCTGAGCTGTCCCGTGATGTCAAAGAGCTGCCACAGATATGCCAGGTCCTTCTTGTGCCTCTCACTCCTGTGTGCTTAATGCAAACCCTGGAGGTACCTTGGTATCTTGCCTTCAGCTCCTCCTTTAAAATCCAGGCACTCTCTCTGCATAGTCTCCATTCTCCAACGTTCTCCTTGACGATCCTCCACATTTGCTGAAAGAACCTGGGAGACCTGCTCTAGACCTTATACACCACTTCACTAAAACCTGGGGGCTTCCATGCTTGTTCTGGTGCCCTGCTGACCTCCTGGATCGCTTTCAAGGTTGAGTTGTTGGGTGATATCAAAGCCACAGCCTTTCAAGTCTTGGTCCTTCTCTACATCGTTGTAGCTGTTGTTGAAACACCTCTTTGGGTCATTACAGGTGGCCATTTGGTGTCTTTAAAGTGGTTTTCCATGAATGCCACTTGCTTTCTTGCTCTCTCACGGCCCTTTATTTCACTCCACTCTGTTATACTGATGAGCTTCATCTTCTTCATGATGTTCCAAAGATCTGCCATGGTGGTTTTATCCTCCTGGCTCTCTACTTTATATATTTCTCCTTAGAGATTTCAGCTTTCTTGTCTGACTGCTTTTGCTCAAGGCGTTTCCTGTCACCTGCTGCTACATATAAAACTAAAACCTTGCAGTAGGAATATTGACAATAATAGCTGACATTAACTGGAACCTAACTGGTCTGGACTGCATCATTCCTGGCTGTGATTTCAAAGATCCCATCCACTTACTCATCAAACTGGAGCCACTTGAACAATCTGTGTTCAAGCATCTAATTTTAGCCTGTTGGCCGCACAGATTTTTCAAACTTTACCATACACACAAAAAGTGTTAATTGGCATCTAAAAAAGATATTTCTGTTATTCAAAACAAGTTAATTATCGTCAACATAGAGGCCAATATTCAGGAAAAATTTTATATTTTCTCAGTTTGGCAGGTTTGATTCATTTAGATGTTTCTGTTGTATCTTTCACTGTCTGTGATGCCTGTATCTGTATACCTGTAACTGTGCTGACGCTCATTTCAGTCATTTGTTAAGTCACAGTTTTGGTGTTGCTGTGTGTTTCCTTTTAGACGATGTCCAGAGGGATTCACATGTATGAAAGCAGGAAGGAACCCCAACTATGGTTACACCAGCTTCGACAGCTTCGGATGGGCTTTCCTCACTCTCTTTCGACTCATGACCCAGGACTTCTGGGAAAATCTCTACATGCTGGTAAAGCAACGTTAAAATCTGTGTTGTCCTTAATTCCCTATGTGTCTTCTTAGTCACGTAAAAAAAAAAAAAATGTCAAGAAGAATCGACAAGCAGGCCTGTACATTCTGTCACGGTGTGACCTATGAATGAAGTCTTTGACCCCTCTTACACCTGTTTTAGAGGCCTGTTTTAAAGCCTCTCCTGTCCCATCCAGAGAAGTAAAACACCCACTAAGCAAGTACTAATGATTTTGTCCTCACTTCATCATAAAAAAATATATACATCATCATCCTAATACCTGAATGAATCAGCAAAAGTGCCTCTCAGCAGCCCCCCCCCCCCTTCAGTTCATTTGCCCTCTGAATAACAGGGAAGGGAGGACAGCTGATCAGAAGACTATGAGTGTGTGACGAGCCGCAAGATCTTTTATTCAGGGGGAAAAAATAATTCATGAATTATGACACATTTTGGTATTTGTACTGACGAACATGAAACATGAATCCATTCTTGTTAAATGATCTTTAGATCAGTCCCATTCGGTCTCTGTCTTCTTTAGTCCTCTCATTTGCTGTCGTTCTGATAAAATATATATATAACATGTGCACAGATATCTGTATTGCTAAACTGAACTACCATGACACAGCACTATCGCTGCTTTTCTCCTCCTCCAGACCTGCACCACGCAGCCATAATAGATTCACTTCATTTGGCAAATAGGCCAGTCACTGTTTTAGTGTATGTGTGTGTGTGTGTGTGTGTTTAAAACTGGGAATTCCTGCACTCTACGGTTTCTTTCTCATCTGGAGGTTTCCTGAAGAAAGCCGTGAACCGGATATAAAGAAGAAGAAGATATACTTTATTAATCCCACAGTGGGGAATTTTTTTTTTCACTCTATTTTTTATTTTACATGCATTTTTAATCCGGACACATGCAGTACACGGCATAGACATGCAAACGTGGAGAGAGATGGTGGAGTGATGGGCAGCCAGCCAGACCTAGCGCCCAGTGAGCAGTTGGGGGGGTTCTGTGCCTTGAACTGGCACCTCTGCAGCTACCAGCCCACCTTCCATATTTTGGTCCATGTGGGACTTGAACCGGCCACCCTCCGGTTCCCAAGCCAAGTCCCTATGGACTGAGCTCCTGCCGCCCTAAAATAAAACCACCAGCAATGCTGACACAACACAGTACAAACCCATAAAACATAAAACAACTGCTTTACCATTTTTAAGATGCAATTTATGTCTCATCAGTTGGACAATGTGTCCATTTAAAAAAGATTTTCCATGTTAAGTCACCCTCAGCGTGTGATGAGTTCTCATTGCTTTGTCCGTTTGTATCTGTTAGACCCTGAGAGCTGCAGGAAAGACCTACATGATCTTCTTTGTGCTCGTAATCTTCGTGGGCTCCTTCTACTTGGTGAATCTCATCTTGGCTGTGGTAGCCATGGCTTATGAGGAGCAGAACCAGGCGACCATTGAGGAGGCAGAACAGAAAGAAGCTGAATTCAAGGCCATGCTGGAGCAGCTCAAGAAGCAGCAGGAGGAGACACAGGTTGGCGTTGCTCTTTTTTCACATATATATATAGACGTTTGCCCATTTTTCATAGTTTATGATTATCACGTGTCCTTTTTTTTTTTCCCTCAGGCTGCTGCCATGGCGACATCGGCAGGTACTGTATCAGAAGCCGCATTAGAAGACGAAGGAGGGGGGCACTTGTCCCGCAGCTCCTCTGAGGTGTCCAAGCTGAGCTCCAAGAGTGCCAAGGAACGTCGCAATCGCAAGAAGAAATCGCGTCAGAAAGAGCAGGAGAAAGAGAAAGGAGACAGCGAGAAGGTTGTGAAGTCCGAGTCAGATGATGGCAGCAGGAAAAGCACCATTCGTTTTCCAGGAAGCCGGCTGGGTAGGAAGACATCCATCATGAACCAGGTAAAGTGAACCAGTGAAACTAAACTCGTTCACTGTTTGATTTGCGTAAATACATCTACTGATGCTTCTAACAAATTATAAGTGGTGTTACAACAACTATTGGGTGTTACAGGTCTTTGAACATTATTAAATGTTCTCCATGTGATCATGCTGATGTAGGTCAGCTATGGCCTCGCTGTTGCTCTTGAGCCATATCCATCTTGAGGCTATTCCTGCTGCTTCAGTGGTCTTGCTGATCACTTCTTCAAGCTCTGGCAATAGATCAGGCTGCAAAGGCCCTGCATCCAAGTTCATCAGGCAGACCTTGCTCTTGAACCATGTTTCCTATACTTGCAGACCAGCCCCTCACAAAGGCTTTATCCAAGCAATCCTCCCAAGGTCATTTTTCTCTCAAGGGCATTGTTTCATCTTGACCAGGTGCTCTGCTGTTTTATTGCCACCACCGCTGCCCTCACCTTCTCCTGAAATTTGGAGATAAGTCTCTCTGTTGTTGTAGTTGTTGTTGTTGTTGACACTGGAAGTTGGGGATCCAAGTTCTATTCTGCCTTGGGTGGTTTCATCACCCTTGACTCTTTACGCTGGAGCACCTACTCTGCAACCTTCTTACAGTATTCACCTGAGTGTCAGATTTTGACAGTGTTTACTCTCATCCTTTCCCCCCATCCTTGCCATCTCCAATTCTTCCTTCCCAGAGATGTGAGGGGTAGGTGTGGCTTGTTGCTGTGCCTGTCGAATGCGACTCCTAGGTAGATCGCCAAGGCTTCGGTGGTTGAGGCAACAGGATTCATGACCAAACTCCAGTTTGGTACAGCCATGCCTTGACTGCTCCATTAATTTCAGCTAGCCCCTCAGTTTCAGTGCAGGTTGGTCAGATGGATGTTGAGTCTCTCAGGATGCTGTCAAACACCTTACCTATCCTTTTCGGAATCTTTCAATCATGGTGGCTGCAATGTTGAAGCTGTCAGAACGTCAACATTGTCTTTCTTCAGTAGCAGACATCAGGACTTTGGGTTCACCATATTAGCTTCTCAAATCCACCAATAGTCTAGTGGTGCAGGATCTGTGTCAGGTCCTCCATCGTCCCTCCGTCTGGTGCCTTCTTGCATTCTAGCTCCGCTGACTGGAATCATGTTCGTCGCCAGAGAAAACCAAACGGGAGCGAGGTTTACTCCACTGTGATGTAACAACTCCAGAGGGTACTCTTATCCCGATGCTGTTGTAATAGTGAGTAATGAGTTTTCTGGTTCTGCTGGGGGACATGATGCTTTATCAACTCGAGCTTGTTTGAAACTATTTGAATTTCTATTCGCACCTTTTCACTGGGGTTCTTTGATGAACCCTTTGAATGCTTCAGGAATCCTGGCATTCCTTAGATGCTGGACTGATTTATCAATGAAACTATTCTTGATGGAGAAGGTGTCGAGTATCCACAGGCAGAGCAGAGGTTTTAGTTCCTGTAGACCTTTCATGTGATGTTGCATAAGCCTGGTGGTTTCCGGATAACCCATCTCAGAACTTCACTGCTTAGCTTGACCAAAGGTTTGCAATCTACCAACTCCCGCTATCACAAAAAACTAACCTTGAAATGAGGCTCTTTCTCCTCCGTGTACCCCAGCAACTCCTTGTAAAAAACTTGAGGCGATTGGCAATGACTATGACGGCTCCTCTTCTTCTATCTGCATGTATTAGCACCTTATGTTCTTGATGATGTTTGCCCCCCTGATGTGGTTCTTGGAGAAAGGCTACTTGCCTCCTCTGCCCTCCTTGACTCTAAACCTTTCACTAAGCTCACTGTGATGATCCGGACTTGTCTTACCCGGATTGTGGGTGCCTGTGTGTTGATTTTTGGCAGGTCTTTTTATCCTAATACATGGACGTCATGTGCAACCATGTGGATTTCTCTTTGTCCCCAGAGGAAGAGATTCTCTGTAGCTATTCTAGTCCATTGGATATTATTTTAGAGTTATCATAGTAACACCTTGTTACGCTTCTTGACTCATCATTAGTGTTGTTCCAGGAATAATCTGGTATTTTTCTGGCTTTCACCAGTGTACAACCCCAATCCATTTGACTTAAGTAATGGTTGATGGCCTCAGGTTGTGTCTAAATAGCATGTTAGCTCCCCCCGTCCTCCCCTTGGCTCTCGCATCCTGAACTCAAGCCATCTTAAGGGTTTCCCTGCAGCTTCACAAAGATGCAGTTCTCATGTCGTGATAAACAAAATGGATGTGTATAAGAAAACTATTGGCATAGCCCTGATATCTGCATATTAGACAAAGGCTAGCAATCTCTCTCTGGAGAAGTCGATATTTTACCCCATACAAAAGAATGAAACCTGTATTGTCGTGTCGTGTGCCGTTATCTGACATACTTTCCCGTTTGCTTGAGATTTACTCATTTCTCTCTGTCCCTCTGCATCTGTCTTTGTGTTCCACAGTCACTACTCAGCATCCCAGGCTCGCCGTTCATGTCGCGCCACAACAGCCGAAGCAGCATCTTCAGCTTCAAAGGCCGCTCCAAGGACATGGGCTCGGAGAACGAGTTTGCGGACGACGAGCACAGTACAGTAGAGGAAAGCGAAGACCGCCGAGGCTCCCTGTTTATCCCTTACCGCCGCAACAGCTACAGTGGCTACAGCCAAGGCTCATCACGCATCAACCCCCTGGCACCCCACTCTGGAGGGAAGAGGAACAGCACAGTGGACTGCAATGGCGTGGTGTCTCTCATCGGCCCTGGGCCCGGCAGACGGCTTCTGCCTGAGGTGAAAATAGATAAGGCAGCCACTGATGACAGTGTAAGGACGTCCATGGGACACCAATACAGTTTAGGCATGATGGTGGTGGCCCCGATCTCTGCAGCTTCTCCTTCACAACCTCTCCTCCCCTTGGCTCTTGTTCCTATTTCCCTGAACTCAGTAGCTCGCTTTTCCTTTCCCTGAATATCTAGATTCTATCTCGTAATTTCATCTTACACTGCCACTTACACTTACACTCTAATCTAATGCTCTTTTTTTTCTGCTGTTCCTTTTTTTTAACAGCTCTAGAAGGCACTAACCAGCTGAAACAGTATCCACAAAAATCATTGCTTTACCAGCATCATAACAAATCATTTCATTGATAAATATCCAATATTAGGCAATCTGATATCAGCCCCTTTAGCTCTCCTCACAATTCTATCGCCGCGCTTACACATTGTCAGTCATAAAAAAAAAAACAACGCTATCAAGACATTTTACAAGAAGAAAAACTCTTGTTTTCTTTTTTTTAGGGTGTTTTTTTCCCCACATCAAGTATTTTTCATTCTCTTTCTGCATCTTTCTCTTTCCTCCTCGTCCTCATTTATCCTCCTGAACTACTGGATGGTGCAAGAACAAATCTGAAACTTTTTTTTCTGTAACAGTATTTATCCTCATTCTAGCTAGCATGGTAGACCCCTTCTTTAATTCTCAACCAATCTACCTGCTTTGACCTTTTTTTAATACCTTCTCTTAAAATGTAGCATGGTGAAGTGAAGAGTGTCTTGAATTCCCTTCTGTTTCCTGACCAGCATGCAGTTGCATGCAGTTTAATGTTGTTTACCTAAGGGATTGTAGCTTAGTTATGTTTTGCATAGTACACGATAAAGGGGTTTAGAAAGTTTTCTTGTAAATTCTCAAACAAAAGCCTTCAATGTGACCTCTTACTAAAAAATATATATATATATAAAAGGAGAAAACCATAGAAATAGTTTAATTTCTCTCTGGTGTGGTAAATTAAGGCAACATTTTGAGAATTTGCAGTATGAATTTGAAGTGTGTTGTATGATACGTTGCAGGAAATGCTTAAATTGAACAAATGTGGTAAATTGGGGGAGTCATACATTGTAAAATATATTTAATGATCTTCCTCTGAGCTGCATTAATCACATCATCTGTTGAGCAGAATTTATTTGATTTGGATATCTTAGGGAGCATGTGTTTCAATATATGATGTTTGCGAGCATGCATTCATGTGAGTACCATCACTGACTGACATCGTGTCTATCTCTGAGTACAGACTACTGACGTGGAGATTAAGAAGAAGCACTCTGGCTCTCTCATGGTATCAGTGGATCAGCTCAACTCCTCCTTCAAAGGAAAGGACCGTGCCAACAGTCAGATGAGCGTAGTCACCAACACACTGATAGAGGGTACAGACAGTGCATATGTTTCCTTTACCATGCTTCCTTCCTTCCCATGAGTTGCATTTGATTTTCACCCGACTGAAATCGCATCTAGATGTGCAGATGCAGATCGTGTCTGTTGCTCACCAGGAAAATTTGCGTGTGACGTCAGGGACTCACTACCTTCTTGTTTCTTCTTTGTCTCCTCCTGCAGAGTTGGAGGAATCTCAGCGCAAGTGTCCACCCTGTTGGTACAAGTTCGCCAACACGTTCCTCATCTGGGAGTGCTTTCCAATGTGGCTGAAGATCAAGCACATTGTCTACTTGATTGTCATGGACCCGTTTGTGGACCTGGCGATCACCATCTGTATTGTCCTCAACACCCTTTTCATGGCCATGGAGCACTACCCGATGACCCCACATTTTGAGGAGGTCCTGTCTGTCGGCAACCTGGTGAGAAGCCGCAGTTGTTTCTTTTTTCCTTTCTCCATTTGTCTTTGTAAGTTTTTTATGTCTTGCATGAACCTCATTATCTCTCTCAGGAGTTATACTGTTAGAAGCATTGCAGGTTCAGTTTGCCCCACCTACATAACCTCAAACCAATACATCAATGCGTCATTTGGTATGTGCACTTAGTAATACACACACGCAAAGTGTATATAGGACTCTGATGGGGTCTCATTAAAGATTTATTTCCATTTTAATGCAGCCAGCCAGCCTGCTCCCCAAACTCTCATCACCCCACTCAGGTCACTCTCCTGCTTCCGTTGCATCTTGCCTACCTCAACTCTACTCAAATCTCTCTCTCTCTCTCTCTCTCTCTCTCTCTCCCTCTCTCTTTTTATTTCTTACACAGACACACATACAGTAGCAGTCATAATAATGAGGCTATAATAAACTGATCTGGTTTGACAAAGTACATATTAACCAAATGTACAGCAGACATTTTGATATGTCTGTGCTCTGCCCTTGCTGTCAGATATCACCGTAGCACAGCTGTCTGAGAGCAGCAGTATTGGCACAATGTCATTACTAAGACAGGAAATGAGGTCATAGGGATTGGCATGCTGTCAGGAGTGAAACAGGAACTGAAGTCAGAGGAATCGGCGTGATAGATGGTGCAGTATGAATCATTGGGTGTTCTCTGCAGCACTGATTCGGCACACGATAAAAGCTGTTGGCTGGACATTATAGGAAGAGCTCAGAATACTACAGCTCCATACAAGTTCTGCCGGGCGCCGCGGCTGCGTGACCTTGCCCTGTCAGACGAGTCCTCACTCTAAGCAGATTCCAGTTCGTTTTCAATCAGCATTACATCCATATAAAACGCAGTGTAAGCAAGTCAGTGTTTTGTTCTTCACTTCAATTTTCCCTTCAGACTTTTAGAATGAGGAGAGGACTTATGTATGTCTGTATATTATTGGAGCTCTTCAAATAGATAAAAAGATTTTCTTGTCGAAATTTTGGTTTTTATTAAGTCACAGTCTACCGAAAACAAAACCACAATCATCTTTTACTCTTACTTTCTGAAAACTCCAACTAATAAAACAATCACAAATCTTGCTGAAATCTCACTGGTTTACACTTTAGATTCATCGATCACTGTCTACATCCTCCCATGTCTCACCGTAAAATGTGTAGTGCAGTTTTATCGGACCTTTAATTACATTTCAATGTGTCGGGGGGAAAAAAAAATATATATATATAAATATAAATTCAATCCTGAATTTTAGGGAATAACTATGATGTGGGTCTGCAGGTTTTCACAGGTATCTTTGCTGGGGAGATGTTTGCCAAGCTGATTGCCATGGATCCCTACTACTACTTCCAGGAAGGCTGGAACTGCTTTGATGGTTTCATCGTGACTCTGAGTTTAGTGGAGCTGGGACTGGCTGATGTGGAAGGTCTGTCAGTGCTCAGGTCATTCAGATTGGTAAGTGAAAAGGAGGCTGTCAGGCTAAAAAGACTGATTATGACAATATTCATCTTTTAACTGTTCTCTTCATTACCGTCAAATTAAATCTTTAACCCTCAGAAATAACTCCTCAAAACATTATTAGTTATATGATGAATGTCCTCTTTAAAAAAAAACAGGATTATAATTATTTTAGGAGAGTTACAGTTCATTTACATATTTAAAATACACAGATCACACGAGGAAATCTGTCTCTGTTGCATCTGTGTCCGGCTCCCTCAAAATGACTGAGAGTGCCTCTACATGTCATGTGATATGTTGTGATAACATGAACTCAATAAATAGTTTCATCTATTAAAACCTAAAACTTAAAACTGAGATTTGCGAGTCTGTGGTTTCGAGTTTAACCACCAAAGACCATCTGTAACCAGCCAACCAAACAAACTATTAAATTATATTAAACTTTTTAGACCGCTGTCCTAATATGAACGTTTCCTGTTTTGTCTTGTAGTTAAGAGTGTTCAAACTCGCCAAATCGTGGCCCACCCTCAACATGCTGATCAAGATCATCGGTAATTCAGTGGGTGCTCTGGGTAATCTGACCCTGGTGCTGGCCATCATCGTCTTCATCTTTGCCGTGGTGGGCATGCAGCTGTTTGGCAAAAACTACAAGGACTGTGTGTGTAAGATCGCCCGGGACTGTGAAATGCCTCGCTGGCACATGAACGACTTCTTCCACTCCTTCCTGATTGTGTTCAGAGTGTTGTGTGGGGAGTGGATTGAGACCATGTGGGACTGTATGGAGGTAGCGGGACAGACCATGTGCCTCACCGTCTTCATGATGGTCATGGTCATTGGAAACCTGGTGGTAAGAAAAGACAAAGATTGT
This sequence comes from Collichthys lucidus, assembly GCA_004119915.2. Taxonomy (NCBI): domain Eukaryota; kingdom Metazoa; phylum Chordata; class Actinopteri; family Sciaenidae; genus Collichthys; species Collichthys lucidus. The sequence continues at coordinate 31,725,970 of CM014082.1, read as the reverse complement.
TAGAATAAGATAGTTGCCCACTGTCATTTTCACATTTGTCAATTATCCATTTACTGCGAGTGTCATTTTTTTTCTTCTGAGGTGTTGAACCTGTTCCTGGCCTTGTTGCTGAGCTCATTCAGCGCAGACAACCTCGCTGCCACAGATGACGATGGCGAACCTAACAACCTCCAGCTTGCGGTCGCCCGCATTAAACTGGGGATTGCCTGGTTCAAGGTTAACATGCGGATCTTTGTAGCCACAGTGCTGAAAAAGGTAACACGTCATTAAACATCTATACGCACGGCCAGTTCTTGGCGCAAATACGGTCGTTTAAGTATCGTTTTTGTTTTTTTTTGTCTGTTCTATTTTCAACAAGCAGCCTATCGAGGATGAACAGAAACCTTTGGATGAAATTTACGACGAGAAGCTCAACTGCATTGCAAACCACAAAGTGGACATCAACCATGGACTGGACTATGCTAAAAATGGCAATGGCACCACCAGCGGCATTGGGAGCAGTGTGGGAAAGTATATGATTGATGAGGACTACATGTCCTTCATCCACAACCCCAACCTCACTGTCTGCGTTCCTATCGCTGTTGGCGAGTCGGACTTTGAAAACCTCAATACGGAAGACTTCAGCAGCGAATCCGATGCGGACAACAGTAAAGAGGTGAGTAATGAGGACTGGTAAGAGTGTAAGCATGGAGTAGTAGGTGTTTGGCGGAGAGAGGACAGTGGTGATGTCCTTTGCTTAAGAGGTTTGATGGTGATTTGAGTAAATTATTGCTTGTTGGAGGGAGATTATAAGGTGGTTTTACTTTGGACACTGTTTGTTATAGATATATATTTCAGGGATATGCAATAGCTGTGATGTTCCTTGCGTTTAATCGCTTATTTACAAGTTCATAAATTTAGCTTCCCTTGTGTAAATGTGTGCGTCTGCTTGTACCCATGTGGAATCTCTCGATCCATTAATCAGAGCTGGTATGACCTGCCGCACGAGACATTTAGTGTACCTGACATTTCCGAACATCCACTGAGACATGAGAGCCGACCCTGCAGACAGACAGACAGACAGACAGACAGACAGACAGACAGACAGACAGACAGACAGACAGACAGACAGTCCTGACGAGACGGCAGACAGAGAAACATGCTTGTCTGATTTATAGTGTGAATAGTGGGGAAAAAAGAGCAAGCCAGACAAAAAGCTTGTCGAGAAGTCTGATGCACGGGTCACCTTGACCTGGTTTGTAGTAAGAAAAGAAAGGAGATAATGCAGCAGCGTCACTACTGTACCTGCACCAGGTCCATATTCCACTGGGCTCCCTCAACCAACCACACAACAATCTTCCCTGCACCACAGCCAGCCACAGGGTACACTGCAGGCAGCAGACACAGACAGAGCTGCTAACAGCCAATCAGAAAAGCAGAGATCCATCTGGCTGTAGCGAGGAAGAGAAAGGAGAGGGAGTGGAAGAGAGTGTGAATGCGGTGCTTTGCTGACGACTTAAGATTATAAAGTGCAGTATCATTCTCTGGTGAATCGAATTGGCTGAGTGTCTGTGTTTGCATGTGCTGTATACTTTTGCAATAAGGCTTCTGTTATGCTGGTGTTTTACTAGTTTGCCTCGCTTCACCTTGACCTATTGTTAAAATGTGACATGATTTATTGATACCAAGCCTAAATAATGGAATATTTCACATACATCTTTACTATTCCTTACAACTCTGGAATTCATAATGTAGTTGTATTTTTCTGCTGCCTGCAGTCCAGATTTCCCTTTTTTAGTTTGTTGACTCATTTGCTTGTAAAAGTATTATTTTCATTCTTTCATCGCAAATAAATAAATCACTGAGAAATCTATATTTATGCATGACCATCATTACCAATGCAAGCAGTCACTGGCCATGCTAAATTACTTCCTTGTAAGTCTATTAATAACTCTGCAAAACAGGCAGTGGCAGAGGGAGATCTAGCTACACTACATGGCAACAACATGTATACCTTCAGCAATAAATCATGTCACGCATACAAACCCAAAGGGACATTACTGTAATGGCTGTACTGGCAATGTGCCGTAGCCATATGCTTTCAGCGTCTCACTGCTGAGCCTGTAATGTTCAGAGAGAAAGCCAGAGGTTGAACTGATCGCTTTTGGTCCTCTGTTCGCCCTAGCTGGATGACACCAGTTCGTCTGAGGGCAGCACGATAGACATCAAACCTGATGTGGAGGAGGTGGCAGTGGTGGAGGTAGTGGAGGAGTACCTTGACCCAGACGCCTGCTGGACAGATGGTAGGTGGTAAAAAAATGAACAGACTTGATTATTATTGACAATATACGTGCTATATTAACACATTTTTCATCGTGTCTTCTTCCGTGTGTAACACCCTTATCTGTCATACAGAGTGTGTGGCCAAATACAAGTGTTGCGATGTTCCCATCACTCACGGCTGGGGCAAACACTGGTGGTTCCTGAGGAAAACCTGCTACCTGATTGTAGAACACAACTGGTTCGAAACCCTCATCATCTTCATGATCCTGCTCAGCAGTGGAGCTCTGGTAAGAGCGCACAAACACAAATATGTATGATACTAATGATTCTGATTATGATTATACGGCACATATTAAAACAGTGTTGCTCAGTGCTTTACAGAATGATGCCATAAATGTAAAAGATAACATGCAAACTGAGAAGAAAAACAAGGATGCGGTGTCTTCGTTTCGAAGAAGTGAACCTCATAAAGATGTCCACGAGCGAGATCGTCTTCTGCTTTTCTTCTGCGACTGCGCTTGATATGATTGTTGTTAATGGACAGCAAAGTGCTGTAATGCACCAACCTTTCAACCGGCAGAATACAGCTTAGGTTTGCAGTTTTCTGGATGGGGGGGAGTGGTGGAGAGGCCTGTGGCCAAATCAAAACACTTATGTGCTGAAGAGTGGATACAGGCGATGGAGAACGGAAGAGCTAAGGGGGGAGGACGAGTCCAGTTTGACTTGGTTTGACTATGTAAACAAAACACATGAGCTGCTTTACAAATAAAACATGCAGAGATGAGAACAATAAAAATCCAAGTCAGTGACATTTAAAAAATACGTCTTTGTCTGTGTGATGACTCTCCGCTGCTCTTTAGGCCTTCGAGGACGTGTACATCGAGCAGAGGAAGACAGTAAAAATCATTCTGGAGTATGCTGATCGGGTTTTCACCTACATCTTCATCCTGGAGATGTTGCTGAAATGGGTGGCCTACGGCTTTGTCAAGTACTTCACTAATGCCTGGTGTTGGTTGGACTTCTTCATTGTGGATGTAAGTACATTTGCATACCGCTTAACTATTCCTCATGATGATATTTAAAAAGAAAGCATGGATCTGAAAAATATTGCTCAGTTTGACCATTAACGTAACGTTTTTTAGGAAGAATCCACTTCTTCTGGATTCTTTTAGCACTGAAATTAAAGAAATATATATATTTTTTGGAAAAAGCCTCTTTCGCACAAGTGCACGCATGAATGATTAACAGCAGAAATACACATATTATTCTGAACTAGATTTGTTTCATGCCAAGCAATCATGTCAGAGATAGGGTTGCTGCAACAGTATCGGATTTTCACGGTACGATAACCGAAAGTGCCGTTACAGGTTTCGCTGTATAACATCATCACTGACCCCAACAGAGGCATGCCATTCAGGAAATAAACCTTTGAATATACTGGATGAAGTCTGAATATATGGAATAAAACTTTGAATATATGGAGTGAACTTTGAATTTCATTCAATATATTCAGAGTTTCATTCCACATATTCGGACTTCATTCCATATATTCAAAGTTTCATTCAATATATTCAAAGTTTCACTCCATATATTCAAAGTTACATTCAATATATTCAAAGGTTTAATTTCCTGAACGGCATGCCATTATATATATATATATATATATATATATATATATATATATATATATATATATATATATATATATATATATATATATATATATATATTAAAAAAAGACAGTGACCTTTTATCACACACTGATAGTGACCTTTTATCACACACATCAGGCTCTCCAGGGCAAATGGTTTATTTGGTAAAACATGGATGAATTTTTTTTGGTCTATATTCTCGAATTTTATTTCCAATGTATATCACCAGGCTTCGCTGCAGTGCTTTGTGGACCATGCAGTCATCAAAATGCTGCAACTTTAAATGTTACTGTTGTAAATGGGTGGCATCGGGTGGTAATGGAATCACTATGGTGTGTAAGCACCAGTTTTCACCTAAATTTAGACAGCAAAAGTAGATATATAATTTAGTATTACCATTAAAGCGATAAGAGGGCTATGTTTTATACTACTATACAGTAATATCTAGTAAATATCTATAAATCCTCATATGTTTCAGAGCTCCTGTCTACAAAGCTCTGGACTGCTGAGTCATTCAGTGTTTTGCCACTCGACAGTTACAACTGCGTACATCCCGTTTGTCCTCTTCTGTCATTTGTGCATGATGAGTTTCTCACTTGAATGTTCTTCCCGTGGCGGTATCTAAAAAAAAAGGAAGATATACATTACATGACGTGCTTAAAGGCCACATGAAACGAGGTCCATACTTTCTTATAATACAGCCAGACTGAACATGGCAAGCTGGGCAAAGCTGCTGCTGCTTCACAGAACAGATGATACGGGATGGGCAGGAAACATGGCGACGACGTTCTAATAAATGACGTGGCACCTGGAAGGTGTGGTGCAGCAACCAATCGTGTGTGACGTTCATCAAATGCAGCTTGTTATTTTCTTGCTGACATAATTCACTCGTAGCTTTGTGAACTGCAGACTGCAACAACTACAGTAACACTCGACTGCATTCGGACTGACAGCATGATTGATCTTTCCACAAGCAGCTCAAGTGTTAGTGCCGTCTGGCAGCTTCACCATGTTCTGTCTGGCTGTACCCTTAATGTGATGTATTTCCTGCAGAAACAGGAAGTTGAGGTGGAATATAAATAAAACGGGATAAGATATATAATTTTTTGACAAGCACTGGGACATTTTATGTTCATACGTACCAGTGCAGACGCTTTTTCAGGAACTTAAAGGCGCCATTTTCTTGTGTCATTGTTGTGATGTTGTCATAGTCTGAAGAGGAATGGGGACACGTAATAAAATTATACTTAAAAAAAAGTCAGAAGAGTCTTGCAGTGTTAAAAATTGACTTTCTTATACGGCGTAGTCTGGAATTTTGTGTGTCCGCCATTTTGTGTAGAGTGTGTGTCGGAAAATCCCAAGTGAAAATAATTGTGCCCTACTTTATAGTGGACACAAATTGCAGCATGCCGCCACACACACAAAGTAAGAAGACGTGAATAAGTAGTGGTTACTAACAATGTACCGCTGTGTCTGCTATCGTGCATCGTGCATGACGTAAAACAAAATCAGAATTTTTTAACTGCACATTTTAAACAAAATACAGCCTCTGACTTTTTTCTCAAAATTCATGTTCTGAGAACTCCTTGTTGTCCTCTCACGTGTATTTGATGTGTTTTATGTTGTGCATTTACCGGTAAGTCATCTTGACCACCACCATCTTTGACTGTGAGGTGCAAAACTGTCTGTGAGTCAATATTAACATCCTTATCATGTGTCACATGATGTCACATGATAGGGATGCACTAATGTGTTGGTTTTCTGAACTTGTCCGTGGGTCCCCAGTACCAGACAACAAGCATTTAAAGGTACATCTGAGCTCACCGGGACTAATCAAGACAATTTTCATGTGATGAACAAACTCATCTAAAAGCAAGCAGGTCTACTTTACATAAAAGTTACATAACATGATATTATTTTGAATGGTTTACGCCTGATAACAGTTTTATGTGTCTCATTATGAAGATTATAGATTGATGGACTGTTTTTTTGCGCAGTAAACCGCAACAATTGTGGTATACACCTCGCCAAAGTGGGATTGGGGTGTGGAATCAAGTCTTTTAAACATGAAACACACTTGCCCACCACCTGGCAGCACAACAATGGAAAGCATCCTCACAAACTGAATTAAAAAGGGTTTATCCCCTTGAGAAGATGTAATTAAAAATCCCGCAATTAGATTATGAGATTGTGTTGTTGACATTATAGCACAATGGTGGCAGCACGACAGGAAAGCTCGTGATACCTTCAAAAGTCGAAAATGTTTTTGACACCGGTCCAACTCAAAAACATTTATCCTCAGGGAACCATGAATATTCAGGGAAACTTTCACTTTGAATGCTTCAAAATGACCTTTAATGGTAAATTAAAGGTTCACCTGATGTAAATAGTTATGTGGTCAAAAAAATCATTAGGATTTATTGTCTCGGGACTGTGGACATGAATGTATACCATATTTTAGAGCTGGAAGAACAGTGTGTGTTTATCACTGTTGTACCCGGTGATGGTAATTTCTGAGATCTTAGTCTTGTCGCATCAGAATGCATCATATCGTAAGGTGTTTTTTGTTCATTTGTCTACCTGTCTCACTGTATATAATAAAAAATATTTTCTAATTATCACCGAAAGGAGTGAGAAAATTACAGAACGTAGAAAATAATTGTAATAATTGTGATTTGATTTCTCTCCTCTGAAATAAAAAGGAATACACGATCTTATTCCCAGTGGTGAAATGTAACTAAGTACATTTACTCAAGTACTGTACAGTTTTGAGATACTATATTTTTGCTACTTCATACTTCTACTACATCTTGGGGGAAATATTGTAATTTTTTGTTTACCACTACATTTATTTGACAGCTATAGTTATATATAAAGTAGATTAGATTAAAACAAAAATTTAACTAATATTCAACAACAAAACCAATAATTTTATGATATTACAGCTTAATCTACGCAGTAATGTAAAAGTAGCTTTACATTTACCAGCAGCATTACCATTAGTAATACCTACATATCAATGCAGAGATAATTATTATAATAATGCCATATTTATGTACTGAAATAGGCCATTCTGCATAATGAGTACTTTTACTTTTGGTACTTTAAATATATTTTGATGCTAAGGCTTACATACACTTAAGTTGTACTTGTAACAGAGTATTTCTACACTGTGTATTTTAGTAATAGATTTTTCTACCGCTAGGTACAGCCCCACATTTATTGTTGGATGTGAATATAGGTAGTGATAGAAGACAAAAGAATCCTCCAAATTCTCCAGATTATGACGTTGGCTCCGTTACACCTTTTACTAATTCTCCGACAGAAAACCTCAAATACGCAGAAATGTCAGTATTTGACTGTGAAATGTCCAATATCCTGCCTTTACCATGCAAGTCTCTACCCTAATATTGACCTATCCTCTCTCTCACAGCAGGTGCCTATAACTGTGTCTCTCTTTAAGTTAAGAGAGACATTGTGCAGCTGGCGAGAGGGACTGAGGGCCGTTGTTTGAGGGTCCAGGGTAAGGTTTGTGTGCTGTGTTGGGGACTCCTACTTTCACAGGTTATCCTCTCTCTTCTAACCCTGAAAGTTGTCCTCAACCTTCTGCGTTTCTCTCCCTTCTTTTTTAAGTGCGATGCTCTCTGGTGTGGAAACTGTACTGTTTTGTATTGTGTACCGTGCGTATATTATCGTGTCACATTGATTTAGTGTTTGTGAATACATCTCTCCTCTAATTTTTTCCCTTTGTTTGACTCTTTATCTTCTCTCCCTCTCACTGTGTCAACCACAAGTTTCTTTCCAGGTGTGCTCACTGTGCTGTAAAGCTGGTTATCACGCCAGACTGGCTTGCCAAACAAACCAAACACAAACATAAGCAAACAAACACATAAAAAAAAAAGAAGAAAACTTGGGTCATGTACACTTTATTGACCTTTGTCTATTGTAATAACCCCTGTTTACCTTATGTTATATAGATACATATAATTACACATATAGAAACTATATATGTACTTATATATATCTGTATATAACCATTCAGCCGTCCTTACAGTATATATATCTATATATATAAAGGGCCCACCTTTCTCTCTATATCCCCTCTAACTATGTGGGTCCTCTCTTCCTTTGCCTCTGTCTTTCCCTCTCCTTCTGTCCCTATCTGTGTAGGTGTCTATAGTCAGCCTTATAGCTAATGCGTTGGGCTTCTCCGATCTAGGCCCGATTAAATCACTCAGGACACTGAGGGCCTTGAGACCCCTCAGGGCCCTGTCACGTTTTGAAGGGATGAGGGTAAGACCCAAGATGCCAGACAGCTGGTCCTTCTGCATGCCGATTTAAATTAAAAAAAAAAAAAAAAAAGCATTAACGCATGCTAGAGATGGCAACATAGAAGATTGTAAAGGCAAATTTCTTTAGCTTTTTTTTTATCGATGAGAAGCTTTTTTTGCATGGATGCAGATCATCTCAGATGGTCACAATACATCTGATTTGATTTATCATATTTCATTTCATATATATTATAAATTTAGTGCTATGTTGAGAGAATTTGCAATGATTTATCTATTAGAAATATGAATAAAACACCTTAAAAAAAAAAATGTCCCGTGCCTTATGAAACACAAGACCATAACAGGGATTTCTGACCTGAATGAAGCAACACGTTATAATAATAACTCCTCAGCTCTGAAGTATTCAGTCCCAGCTGAGAGAACAACTAGAGGTTGGCATGAAACATCACACAAAAATATTTGAACTGAATCACAGGACACGGTTCATTTAGACTGAAGTTATGCAATCTGAGCACATGCAACTTTAATTGGTTCAGTTGTTATATGACAGACAAATTGATATATAAATTTGTGCACATGGTTAATTCAACTCTGAGTTTTAGAGCATGCACACACTTGATCGATCTGTCCTGCACCGTGCGTACAGTTTATTTTGCTGGCGTACAATGAAAATCGGGTTCTCCTGATTATTATTTCAGCGTGTGGTGGGTTGGATCAACCTCTGGTTGTTGCTGGGCAGAAAAGAAAAATAAATAAATAAATAAATCTTGTCAGTGTCTAAGCTCAGTCATCCTCTGACTGTCCCTCTGCCTCAAGTGTCCTGTTATCTGACCTTATCGCAGTTTGGCTTTGGCATTGTCACACTGGAAGATCAACAAACTTCTGGTTGCATACCCCCCCTCCCCTCGCCATTTTTGCTCACCACTCCTCAGTGAATGTCATAACCATAATTTACATTATCACCGTTTTGCAGTAGTTATATTAACTGATCATATTGATGCTTTGTCTATATATGTACATTGATATTAAAAGAGAACCTAGAGAGTTTTGACATTTGATGTTTGCCTATATAGTTTTGGTTTATTTGGCTTTTTGTTACCATGGCTCCTCTGTGTTTGGAAATGCACATTTATATCACGTCCTCCTCAAGCTTTATCTCCTCCAACATGCCCACACTGCTTCAATGCAGAACAGTTTATATATAAGTCACACTTATATGCTTATATCATTTGGCAATATTCGTAACCCTGTAGCAGTTACATACAGTCATTGTTTGGGGATACTGCACAATCCTATATGTAATATTTGGATATCGAGGTAAGAATACTATATATATATATATATATATATATATATTTTATAGGGGTGTCACAATACATCTTTGCATAATACATTGTGGTACGAAAATGGCATAATATAGATGTGGAGCTAAAATGAATTGCAGTATAATCAGTTAAAAAATTAATGCCAGAGGGTGCAGTTAAAGGCAGAATGAGTAGGATTTCTTCATCCCTGGCCAGGGGTGGACTGGGACCAAAAATCGAAGCGACCCCCCCGAAGCGACCTTTTCTTCTCGTGCACCATAGGTGCGCCGTGCGCCCTAGCCTAACCGGCCCCCACCCGCTCCGGCATGGCCCACATTGCCCATCGCTAAGCACAAGAGTGTCTTTGGGGTGTGGGATCTACTCGTTAAATATATATATCGGGAGTTGTCGGCCCAAATAGCACGTCGGCCCACCGGGCAAATGCACGGTATGCCAGATTGCCAGTCCGTCCCTGTCCCTGGCTGAATAACACCATAGCTTCCTCTTGGATGCATGCTTACAATCTGACACCTGGTTTTAGAGCCCAGCCCTCACACCCCGCATGGTGTTATTGGCTGGGGGTTAAAGTTGTAGTCCAGGAATGTCCCAAACACAGCAGAATAAGAACATACAGGCAGAGAGCTGCTGGGTCTGTGTAGATACAAACACCGCCACACACTTCTAGGGGTCATAAGAGAGAGATTATTTTTGTACAAGTCTATAAATAGCTTCTTTTTTTTCTTTTTTAGGGAAGTCCCACTCATTCTGCCTTTTAAGTTTCATTAACACTGAAACACTGAAGCTGTCTCAACTGCTGCGTGAAAATGTGACAAGCCCTAAAGATCGGCCTTGTCCTCCAAATCCAAAGTGGAAACATTTCGTATTTTCTCAATTTCATTTTGTCTAGATAAAGATCTCATTCTTAATTTTTTCCCAATATTTCACATTTCGCAGCAAAACTAAACTAATAAAAAAACAAGAACGATTCGACAATAAGTCACAGCTGGAGAGTGACATTTTGTTTTCTCTCCAACTTAAAGAAAAATCATGAGCGCATCAAACCATGAGCTCATGATGTCGTGCTGACAGTATTGTTACACCCCCTTGTATTTTTTCGTGATGGGCTTCACTGTGTGCCAAGAAATCAGATATCATCTCTAATGGAGGGAAAGAATGTGCATTTCTATTTCTATGTTTGTGTGTGTCGATGTTCTTATGTGTGAACATCTCCATGCAAGCTGGCGCGTGATTGCGAAGTCACAGTGGCTCTTGTCTCCTTGCTTGTCCTCTTCAGGTTGTGGTGAACGCCTTGGTGGGTGCTATTCCCTCCATCATGAATGTGCTGCTGGTGTGTCTCATCTTCTGGCTCATCTTCAGTATCATGGGTGTCAACCTGTTTGCTGGAAAGTATTACTACTGTTTCAATGAGACCGCCGAGGAGTCCTTCCTGCCCGATGTAGTCAACAACAAAACCGAGTGTTTTGCATTCATTAACGCAAACTATTCAGAAGTCAGGTGGAAAAACGTCAAGATCAATTTCGACAATGTGGGTGCAGGATACCTGGCACTCCTGCAAGTGGTGAGAAACCTTTGCTGTCACTTCTCATTTCTCGTTTCTCTCGAGTGTCGAGTATTTAACCTGTTTTGTCACGTTATGTGTGCCCACTCGACAGGCGACATTCAAAGGCTGGATGGACATTATGTATGCAGCAATAGATTCTAGAAAGGTAAGCGTTTTTGCATTTTTAAACTCCAACTCCGAGACCAGCTTGCTTTTTTTTATATATGTTTTCACTTTCGTATAGGTGGAGGACCAGCCTATCTACGAGGACAACTTGTACATGTACATCTACTTTGTCATCTTCATCATCTTTGGCTCCTTCTTCACCTTAAACCTCTTCATTGGTGTCATCATTGATAACTTCAACCAACAAAAGAAAAAGATAAGATTTTTCTTCCTTAACTTTCACCTTTCTCGGAACAATCTGCTTTGACGATTCACTTTCTAGATGTCAAGACAAGATGCTCTCATTTCCTCAAAAGGATTATGTAACTTTTAGACACAAGCCAGGCTAGCAGTTTCCTCCTCTTTCCAGTCTTTGTGCTAAGCTAAGCTATCTTGCTGCTGGTGGTAGCTTCACATAAATGTACTGTACAAGTTATTGGCAAGAAAGCCAATATGCTGAATTATTCCTTTAAGCTTTTGCATCTGAAACAAATATTAGGCACATTTTTGTATTGCTCTTGTCGATAAAACAATCAAATTAAGCTACAACTGGGTAAGGACTAGGCTGAAAAGTCGAAATCTTTGCAGATTGTAACCAAATTGTTTTTGTCCATTTACTTTGGAGGTCAGGATATCTTCATGACTGAAGAGCAGAAAAAATACTACAATGCTATGAAGAAACTAGGGTCAAAGAAGCCACAAAAACCAATACCCAGGCCTCAGGTAAGTATCTTATATCTAAATCTTCACGACCGATTGCAATATTGTATATTGCATTGCAGAAAATGACTGAAAACATCTCTCCTTCAATCCCCTCCCTTTCTCCTCAGAACAAATTCCAGGGCATGGTGTTTGACTTTGTGACGCAGCAGGTTTTTGACATATCCATCATGATCCTCATCTGCCTCAACATGGTCACCATGATGGTGGAGACGGACGATCAGTCGAAAGAGACAGAGGAGGTGCTCTACTGGGTTAACTTCTTCTTCATTGTGGTCTTCACTGGCGAGTTTTTACTGAAGCTCTTCTCGCTGCGTCACTACTACTTCACCAACGGCTGGAACATCTTCGATGTGGTTGTGGTCATCCTTTCAATTGTGGGCAAGTATTCAAAAGAGTTATTCATGCATGGGGAAAAGAAGTGTGAGGCACCGTAATTGGAAAATGGCTCGGACATTGTCCATGAATAAATTGGTTTTAAGGGCACGCTGGGATGGTTTAAAGGGTCACTTGGTGTTAAAGCCATGCAAGTCTCTTGGTTCCTGATGCTCCCCCTTTATAAAAGAACTGACTGCAACCTACGATGCTCACAACGTCGAGCGGTTACGTTGAAATTCAACAGCTATGAAGCTCCAAAACAGACAAGACACAGTAAAAAGATCAGATGAGTCTTGAATATATCATAAATAAAAAGGTTTTGCATTATTAAAATTACTTGTTTGATTGACTGACTGCTTTTTGACAGTTTTGGGGCTCCCGTGTTCATCCAGACACTGTCAGGCCGGGATTCAATGAGGACTCAGATGCAGAGTTGGCAGACAGCTGTTTTATTTAGGTCGACAATATCCTCGACTGAGTGCGGCTATGAAAATGGCCTAAACTAGAGGAAACAAAAAAACACTCCAAAGGAGGAAAAAACACTGAACTACTCTTCAAAATCACAAAAAGGCTATGAAACTTTAACTTAAGACGCTCAAAAACGAGTCTGAAAACACACTAGGCTAAATACAAAGAAACACAAAGGCTAGACCTGGAAGTACAACAAAAAAATCACTCATACGAGGTAGAAAAACAAAAGATCAAGAGAGCTAAGATGCTGTGACTGTGGGCTATGAAAAAAGGGCTTTGGTGCACGCTACGAAAGACGAGACACTTCGGCACAGGACAAAGGGAGATGCAGACAATATATACACCAGGTAATGGGGAACAGGTGGAAACAATCAGGGCTGGGAAGACAATCAGACCGGTGACACATGAGGAAGGGCAAATGACCTGAAACGAGAGGAGAGTTATTTTTCAAAATAAAACAGGAAATGACAAGACATAACAAAAACCCAGCTTGTCCTCACCGCGGTGTGACAGACACAATATTGTCCATTCCTCTGGATAACCTACAGACTTTTTCATTGCACGTACCTCTTGCAGAATGGCGGATCTTTGGTTATCCTGATTTCTTCTTCAATTTTAACCCAAACTATCAACGTGCTGTTCTTACTTATAGGCATAATCGTGTAATGTGTCTTGAGTAAAGCAGTAACTAAATCCTCTATATTTTAACCAAATGTATGTCGTGTCTCTTTTTGCTTCCTCTTAACTTTAGGCATGTTTCTGGCTGACCTGATCGAAAAGTACTTTGTGTCACCGACACTCTTCAGGGTGATTCGTCTGGCTCGAATCGGCAGGATCTTGCGTCTCATCAAGGGGGCCAAAGGAATCAGAACTCTACTGTTTGCCCTAATGATGTCACTTCCTGCCTTGTTCAACATTGGCCTACTACTTTTCCTGGTTATGTTCATTTTCTCCATCTTTGGCATGTCCAACTTTGGCTATGTGAAACACGGGGCTGGAATAGATGACATGTATAACTTCGAGACCTTCGGCAATAGCATGATCATCCTGTTTATGATCACAACGTCGGCTGGCTGGGATGGCCTGTTGCTGCCCATTCTTAACTACCCTCCAGACTGTGATCCCCTACTGGAAAACGCTGGCACCCCTGCCACGGGAGACTGTGGCAACCCGTCTGTGGGCATCTTCTTCTTTGTAATGTACATCATCATTTCTTTCCTGATTGTGGTCAACATGTACATCGCCATCATCCTGGAGAACTTCAGCGTGGCCACAGAGGAGAGCGCCGATCCGCTCAGTGAGGACGACTTTGAGACCTTTTATGAGATTTGGGAAAAGTTTGACCCGGATGCCTGCCAGTTCATCACCTATTCCAAGCTTTCTGACTTTGCTGATGCACTTGAACACCCACTCCGAGTTCCCAAGCCCAACACCATTGAACTGATCGCTATGGACATGCCTATGGTGAGTGGCGACCGCATCCACTGCCTGGACATCCTGTTTGCCTTCACTAAGCGTGTACTGGGCGACAGTGGCGAGTTGGACATGCTGAGGCAACAAATGGAGGAGCGTTTTGTGGCGGCCAATCCCTCCAAGGTTTCTTATGAGCCGATCACCACCACTCTGAGGCGCAAGCAGGAGGATGTGTCAGCCAGAATCATTCAAAGGGCCTACCGTTCCTACCTGGCTAGGCGGGGGATTTATCTGTAAGCGCAAACCAGCCAATAATAAAGTGGAGAATGGCGCGAACAATCAGGAACAAGAAAAGAAGGAGAGCACTCCCTCAACTGCCTCCCTGCCCTCTTATGACAGTGTAACCAAACCTGATAAGGAGAAACAGGATGACAACAATGAGGGCAAGGGAGGGAGGAAAGAGAAAGGAAGAAACCAAAAAGACATCAGGGAATCTAAATGTTAGAGCGTTGGAATAATAATCACAGTAATAACAATAAAAAATATAATAATGTAACTTCAAGCAAAGCGAGAGGAAACTCACCCACACAGATGTACAGATTATTTCATTTGCAAGTCAGAAAAAATAATATTCAATAATTTTGTTTACAGACTTCATTCTTATATTGATGCAGAAGGAAAGCAGCTTGGTCTGTTACAGCTTGAAGACTCTTGAACTTCAGTCAAACCAAACATAATCAGCATACTGTGTGACATTGTTGTATCTGGACTACTGATTACTTAACAAAAAGGAATGATAAACAGACAAAAGGAATGTCTGTGTCTGCTGAAAGGCAGACTGCTCACTGCCACTGGTCTACAGATAAGACAGGAACTCTACACCAAGAGGTAGAATGGAAAAAAAAAAACACTAGAGGAATTCGGCACCTGGATGCGAGTAATGGATTCCTATGGAAGACAGTGTTGTGAAGGAAAAACAAGGATGCTGCTTGATGCTGAAGAATTGTTCCTCTTATAGCAGCCAATGAGTGTTTCTGTGTCATTTAGTACCGAATTGTATAGAGAAGCAAAATGACACACTCACTCTGTAAGAGCAAACGGAGGGATGACTGGTGAGTGAAAGACACAAATGACAGAGAGCGTTGGGAAAAAAACTTTTCTGTTTTATTAAAGCTAGAAATTGTTCATTTGAGCAGCAAAAATGCAAACAGACAAAAAAAAATATAATATAATATTCAACATTTTGCCCATGTCACTTAACTCTTCTACTCATTTTATCTTTGTTATACCCACATCAAAAACGCTTTTTTTACATGGGCTTTCACACCAATTGGTTAAGGGTCTGTTTATTATGGGGTCAACTCGGGCCAAGGGCTTACATTTACTCAGAAAGATTTCCAAACAAATACATAAATAATTGTGCTTGTTCAATGCATAGAAATGACTTGCATGATGGCATGTTTTGATCAGAAATCTTGCATGAATTATCATAGTCCACAAGACACTAATACTCAGACCACAACGGTGGCTCGAACTGCGAGATCGAGACATTGTCAAAAATTTGAAAGCTCAGAGTTCAGAGTAATTTGTTTAACAAAGATAAGTGATACGGGGGGTGTGATAATCTAAAAATGGAATTTGTATCTCATTACTCGACACATTTCAAATGATGATGATGTTTAAATTGTTGCCTCTATAGAAGACAGAAGAATGGTATATGTTGGTAAATGATGCCGCCATAGTGGATCGGTGGGTGAAATCCAAACAATTATTTGCTGCTCTGGAGATTTTGAGTGTGTAAGATGTGTGCGTATCATGGGACTGAAATGTTTGTTAATTTGGACTGAAATCTTTT
Organism: Collichthys lucidus; assembly: GCA_004119915.2. Taxonomy (NCBI): domain Eukaryota; kingdom Metazoa; phylum Chordata; class Actinopteri; family Sciaenidae; genus Collichthys; species Collichthys lucidus. The sequence continues at coordinate 31,709,897 of CM014082.1, read as the reverse complement.
CAGGAGGGTGCAGCACTTTGAAACTACAAAAGCTTATATTTATAATTTGTATGCACCTGTAATGTAATGTTCCATACCATCTGCCTTTAGTTTTGTGTGAGCGGGCATTTTGGGAGTCCTACAGTCGGTTTCTAAGTGGTTTGTGGGGATTTCACAGGTACGGCAAACTCCTTTCTATTTCAGATGTTTCTCTATGGATGGTTGAAAGGGCTGAGAAGAGTTTTAAATGTTGTTCAATTTACATAATTTTATGTCATGTAGCTTATTTATGTATGTATGTGTGTGTTTGTTTCTTTGTTTTTTTTTCTTTGTTTGTTTTATTCCCTGATGTATTTTTCATGTTTTTTGGTGGGTCATGAATTTTATTTTACACACTTCTACGAGCCACATCAAAGATGATGTCGAGGGAAATGGTCCTGTGCTGGAGCATATTTGTCGGGTGTTGGTCGTATCCTATTTTATTGAGAAACAGAAAAATGATGATTGGGTGATGAGAACATTGTGTGTGGAGAAGCCAAAGAGATCTGCCTTGTTATCCCTTGTTGCCCTTTGTCCATGGAGTGGGATTGGGTGAAGTATGCCCGGCCCATTCAGTTTTTTCGCTGTCATTATTCGACAGAGAGACCCTAGAAATGTATGCAATGCTTGAAAAATCCATCCCTTTTTCTCAGGAGATATTATAGATGTACTATTATGAGCTCTGCAACAAAATGCAAGTGAATGTGATGGGAGTATTTATGAAATCATGTTTTACTCTTTTTGTGTTTTATGCCATGTTGATGGACAATGATCTCGGCTGGCTGCCTCAGTCCGGCAGCCGCCCGGTCAGGGGCCAGTTTGGCGCTTCCTGCTTATGACGCTTAGAATTATAGGGCTAGAAGCATCTCAGTGAAACAGCAACATTTCGCTCGCTTGTAATGGCGGCGTTTATATTGATAGCAGATTACATTTGTGGTTAAGTCATTATGGACTGTAGTCTGGTCTCAATTAATTTCAGTAAACAAATAATAATAATTTCCACCCCGATAGCAATCACAGATACAGGAAACACTGTGAGGAGATGTCATGAAAGTGAATTGGGATATGTCGGTTTTGAGCAGCACACTTAATTATTTCCGAAGCAGCAGTGGCATGCTCAGTGGATAGGCCCCAGGATTTCAGTATTTAACAACAAGTGCTCTGAGCCTCTCATTTGCCATTTTTCTTCATATTGCTCTACTGCATAACAAATACCAAATAACCAACAGAGCACTGGATGCATTCTTATGGTACTGTGAGCCTAAGCACCACACCATGGCTTTTGCACTTCCTGTTGTGCAGTGATGTCACTTCCTGTTTATGAATAACTCCCTCATCCGTTCTCAAGTTCTATGGTCCAGTTGCTGCATGAGATCTCCAAAATCAGTGTGGGTGTTAACTTGAACCAAATAAACTCTGAATGATAAGCATAAAAGCTACTGCCGTCCATTTTCTCCAAGATCACCATGGATACACAGATACGTATTACAGAGAGAAAACTTAAAAAAAAAAAAAGAAATAATAATAATAATAAGACACACAAACATCCATTCGGAAAAAGAAAAAAAAAAACAGTTCAGGCTATGTTGTATACGGCACAAACTGCAAAAGCTAAGAATGGACTTTTTAAGAAAACTATAAATAATGTAATATATTATTTTATTTTAACGGCATGTGTAGTTTTTTGTAAATACAGGATTACTTAAAAAACTACAGCTATTAATCTAACACTAAATATAATAAACGTAAATAGAATGGCTTCCAGCTGACACCCCTTTGTCACACTTGTTAGGCTGTGACACATTTTTTTAGACGGAGTAGTAGATTTTTTGAGTCACTTTTCACAAAAACGAGGGGAGTAAGCTAAATACTAAAAAGCAGAAAATGTATTTAAAACTGTATACATCCAATGCATACATATACAGAGCTATATTACATATATATATATTACCATATATATTACATATATGGTAATATATATATTTATATATTACCATATATATATATAATATTAGATATATATATATAGATAGATATTATATATGATATAATATATATTAATAATATATATATATATATATATATATATAGTATATATATATATATATATATATATATATATATATACTCTCCTGTCCACTCCTTGCATTGAGGTGATACCAGAACCACAGAGTGTAACTGATCATGCTTCTTTCTTTGTGTGGGACGTTCAGAGAGAATAACCAAAACTCTGGCCCTGCCCAGGACTTCTGCATACTGGGTACCAGCGTACAATGCATGGTGTTGTACTGGCTGCTTGCTGGGAATTGTGGAGCCTGCATTGGTGAGAGGATTGCACTACCAGCATACCCTTTTGTACATGTGTGAAGATGTCTTGCCTCCTTATCGTTTCCTATAACGTACACGCAAAGATTACTACAGACAGACACATGCACACACCTGCACACACACCATAGCCTTTCGTATCACAGCTCACTCCGTGTGACAAATTTTGGCTCGTTTCAGCTCTAACCCTCCTCCATATTCCCCCTCCTCCTCCTCCTCCTCCTTGACACACTGCTGCATTTTGGAGTTGATCTTTAATTTTGCTGTCACTTTTCGATATGATATATCTAATGATTTTAAGGGTTAGTTGTCTTAACTGTCTGTGTGTTTGTTTATGGTGCAATATCTCTTAACGGCACGTGCCTTTTTAGCTTCCTATTTAGTCTGTCAATAAAAATCAGCAATGAGGATCTCAAAGCCCATGGGAGTGAATCAAAACGGAGCACGATAGAAACGATGTATTGAGTTCAAATTTTAACTTGTAAACTGAAAAACTCACCACCTAGATTAGACTGTCTGGACTAACATCTTGTAGAGTCATGTAGTACAAGTGCTCTCTCTGTGTGTTCTGTTTACTGGCTCTTTGGGCTAGTAAGAGAACAGCTTGCCTTCTGTTTTACACTTATGTTCATTTCTCCAAATGTTGGTTTTAACAATCGGTATATGAGGCCATTCTTTTGTAGCATGACTGAGATAAAAAAAAAAAAAAAAAATCTTTTCTTTCCTGAAAATAGGCTAACTGAAAAAAGAAAAGAAAAAAAAACAACTTTTGACTGTCATTATCTCTTGCCACTAATACAGTCAGAGAGAGGACGTGTGTTGCACAACCACATGGGACAATTAAATGAGAATCAGTGAAAGAATATCTTCATTTGAGCACGAATCTATTTCCAAACAATAAAGCAGCCTTCCAGTTACACCTCTGACTGGTGTCTTTTTTGGATATAACATTTAATGACTGTTAATATGTTCCAGCATGTCTGGCAATGCATGTTTTAGTCGCTGTTTACCGGGATAACTAAGAGTTTAAGCTCTTTCGAGCGTCGTGGTGTACTCTTGACAAACTGAAGAAGATGCTTTTGTTTGTGTTTTGCACCAGTAATCATTATAATTGCTTTTTTTTTATATATATATATAAGTTGGGAGACATTAGGAGACAGGCTGCTTAGGCGTGGAAACAACAAAAGAACACTTGACCGAAATGACATGATCTTTGTTTATGTTTTAATAAGACTACTGTTTAAGTCGGTGTGGTAGGGTGTGTCATGGTGCAACAGCACTGAAATGACTGTAAAGGCAGGTGTGTGTGTGTGCATGTGTGTGTGTGTGTGTGTGTGTTTATTTCCTCCCTTGCCTCCTCTGTGTGTGTGTGTGTGTAAGGTGGCGCACTGAATAAGGGAAGGAGAAGGGAGGGAGGGGGTAAGCAAAGACAGCACTGCAGTGCAGATAGATGAATGCAGTGGCCTGGGCTGAGTCAGCAGCATGTTCCCAATAGGCTCAGACTGTACAGTGCACTGTACAGCACCTCCTTACCCACAGCAAGCAAGCAAGCAAGCAGAGGGAGAGCGAGCTACAGCAAGAAGATGAAAAGTAAACGAGAACAATGAACAGAGGCGCACAAAGCAAAAAGCTTGTCTGTTGCTATGGGTTTCTCCTTCACATCCTACCTGCAGTGCTGCATGTGTCCGGAGTGCATCCCTTCTTTTGCACTGACGCTGAATCTCATTATGGATTCTAAAATATTGACATACACTGATATCTTCCTGTCTAGAGAATACATTTTAGAGGATTCTGACACATTTACTGTTCATTTCATATGTTTTTATTGGCTGTCTGTACATATATTCTCGTTCTCTGTGTCTTAATGTGTGCATTTCCTCCACAGACACCATCAAAATGTTTATGTGCCGCCCCCAAAACACCTTTTAGGTTTCTGTCCTCCTCGAGTCCATGTGAATCGCAGGACACGGTTGCAGCAGGGTTGAGACATGGATTAAGTAGGACGTTGGTGGGATCTGGAAGAGGAGGGAGAGACTGTGTGTGTGTGTGTGTGTGTGTGTGCGTGTGTGTGTGTGTGTGTGTGTGTGTGTGTGTGTGTAAAAGGGATACAGAGAGGGGGGTATTGTATGTCTTAAAGGAATCAATAACATGCAATCTGCAACATTGCTGCGATCAAATATCTGGGTGCGGTAGTGGTTCACTTTGTTCACGCATAGTTTTTCTAGTCCTGTATCAGGTCTGCTCCATCATGCAGAAGATGAGTGGAAAGGCAGAGGGTGCACCGTTTAAATATATCCAAACAGACCCAGTTGTGTGCACAGAGAAGGTGCATGGGAGCAGGGGTCTGATATTATTATTATTGTCTCATGTTTTTTATAACCTAACTAGGCATGTCATGGTTTATGTTTTTTGGTTCAGCCCTCAATGCGGCAACTACCCCATCCATCATCCAGCACGGCCCTCTCCACCCTTGTTGGTTTAAGATTTGTGTTTTCCATCACTGTTAAGTGTCTGCAGAGATCACAGCCGTTAACTGCTGCGTTTATTACTGTAGCTCCTCCAGCAGACATCAGTGAAGTGCCTCGGATGACTTCTCACAGCTATCTTACACCCTCTAGTGGGACTTGAAAGGAATTAACTGAAGACGACTGTGCCACTGACTGCAAGTCTAAAACTTCACACACACATTTTACATTCAGTCATTCAGCTGACGCTTTAATCCAAAGGGGAAACAAACAGTGCGTCGAGGACGTGTCAGTGCTATGAAAACTTTACAAATTCATGTTTTCTCCTGCATAAATCTCTTAAACTACATCAGCCCTGCTCAAAACTATTCAATCATTTTAAGGATGTTAACCCTTTGCATGGCATGTGCTGTTGTTATTTATGAAAAAAGCAAAACAAAAATATTAATTTGTAAAGTTTTTATAGCAGTTTTTTGTTGGAAGTTGACATTTTTGTCTTAAGAGGGTAGTATATTTTTATTGATGTATTAGAGAAATGAAAATTGACTTAAGCCCTTTTAAAAGATGAGCAAAAGACCACAAAAGGTCTAGATAGAACAAATAAAAATGATTGAGTAAACGTGATTATAATGATCCCATTTTTCACTGTATTTATCCCTGTTATTCTTTTTTTTGTTTTTGTTTTCCTGACACGTGTTAGGTAAAACCCAATGACAGTGTAAATTCAGATGTGTTAGATTCTTTGCTCAGCCTGTAAGATAATGTTTCCAAACTAGGTAATCTGTTTTTATCAAACTGCTTCTGGTTCAGATTTGAGTTAGATTTAATTAACAGTAATTTAATTACACAATTAGATTTAATTCAAATGGACTTAAGTCGAATTTCCTTAATTTACCCAGACAAACTCACCACCAGCCGCCGGTCTGTTTCTGAAGGCCTCTGCCGTCTCCCAGCCCTCGTGCACCGGATGTAACAGAATCCAACACCGGCTTCGAGTGATTTGAAATGACCACGCCAACCGGTAACAGCTTTATGTTTCCTCACTGATTCAATCTATCAGTGCATTGGTTAATTATTGACCAAAATAATGTGGCCACATCCAGAGCTCACAGCCACAAATATAAATATGAGATCCCCCTTTTCTTGATATTGCTTGTATTTATTCCTCACGGTACATTATTACCCATTATATAATCATCTATAGTTACTAGTAGTACCTCTACAGATTTTAAAAACCTACGTTCAGCTTTCAAAGGTTCAGTTTGTACGATTTTCTTTGCAGGAATTTAATATAATATTAATTAGTATGTTTTCAAAATTAGCCCTTTGTATCTACAGTAAGAATGGGAACATATTTTTTTACAGTAAAACAACAACAACAAACTGCAACTAATCCAGATATTGTATTTTGCTTTTTATGTGAATTGTATTCTTTAAACTACAGTGTTTAAAGTTGATGAAACTGGAACTACTCGACCAACTTCAGCGTAACAATAAAATGCTGCCTACATGTTGATGTTAATGCAATGTTGATTTGATTTGATGTTTCAGGTGACACAACTTTAATGCTTGAACATAGAGAGTTTGATCCCCCTCCTAACCAGCAGCAGTACAGTATCAACCAACACTGGGTAAGATCCCAAAACATCAGTGTGACAGTGTGGACTTCATTCAGGTTATAACGTGTATAGTATGCACCATATTTAGCAACGGTGAACTTTTTATCCTTACATTTGTTTTGTACAAACACATACAGTGCAGTACAGCCTACCCTTTCTCAGTTAAAGCTACTATTTTCTAAGTTATCCTTTATAATATGGTACTTCTTAATAAGACCCTGTAGGTGTCACTGTTGGACTTATCTGACACTTGTTTGTGTGAGTTGTAAAGAAATTGTTAGAAAGGCAGAGACACTGTATTTTGGTCAGGTCAAATAAATGTTCTATGATAATCTTTAACATATCTGAAATAAATTAAATTTACTCTGAATGTCTGCAGAGCTGAGGCTAACAGATGCGAACAGAGGGTTTAGCAAAAGGTTTTTACTGAGGATGGCTGCTGCCTGGAATGTGCCGGGAATGTGGTTATTGTTTAAGATGCAGGGACCTCAGGGGGTCGATGATAATGACCGTTATAGTTAAAGATGAGTTCAATGTAAAAAACGATTTTTGGGCAAAGAGGGCTTTGCTGGTAAATGCTTCGATATTGCAGCAGGGTTTGAGTCATTGTGGATGAAAGGACAAAAGTTTTGGACATCTGTCACACGCCAGCGCATGCCCTCCGCCCTCCAGACAATAAAGCTGAGGATAGGGGGTGGTGTCCAGTGGAAGAGGGTCAGGATCTTCTCCACTCTCTCTTTTCTTTTATTCTGTGCTCTCTTGAGCTTCTTATCCGGTCTTTACGTGACACAAATGGCCCTGTAGTTATCACAGTTTTAAGATTTAGAGCTTTAGATTTTAGTAAACTTTAAATTTTACTGCATTTCTAGACATTTCACTGTGTAACATGGTGCAAACTAAATAAAGGCCCATTCTTCTGAGTGGTAGTTAAATTTGTTTAAAAAGCAGTTGTTGCTCCCTTCAAACCCAAGTAAAAACATATATATATAATCATTATATTATTATAGATATATAAACTTTACTCCTCTTGTATTTAGAATTGTATGTTTGTTTGTAGACAAACTGAACACTTTTGCATCTTCAGCTGAGAAGTAAATAAAAAAATAATCATCATCAAATTGGAAATGTACTATCGGAATATAATTAATAGTACTGTATATGTAGTAGTATATTAGTAATACTATAATAGTACTATAATAGTACCAAAATACATATTTCCAAGAAACTTCATTGGAAAATCCTGTGGGAATAGTCATGAAAATAAAGCTTTACCAAGATTTGAAAATTACCCATCAAATAAAAGCTCTATTGACACGAATATAATATAATATATGACTGTCACTGAAGTTACAATACTGAGTGAGAAGAGAAGTGCAGTCATACTAGGTGGATATTAATTAGTTGGTCGGTATATTCGTGTATATTTGTAAGGAGAAGACGTCCGCACTGCTAGGTTCTTGTCATAGTATATTTAGTGAATGACAATGACACTCAAACATCAAACATTTTTTGGGGGGATTTCACAGACAAAAAGACCAAAAGTCAAAGTTTGGTGTAATATCTTCATTTCCATGACACAACAGCCTTTAGTGAGGTAGACTATAACAGGTCAAGAATTAGAAACAATGCTCCTTTAAAAACTGGCATGTGAAATTACATGAAATAATAAATATTTCCATGTACAATGTCTTCAAGTTGAGGTAGAAATGGTTACAGAGAATGTACAAGATACAACAAAAGTACAACAGATAACACTGAAATGCCATTTTCCATCTGCGGGACAAAATTCAACTCCACTTTACTTCAATGAATCAGAGTAGCCGATAAAGAGCGAACGCTGTTGCAGTGTGTAGATTAATGGAGAGCACATTCTTTTTCCATCGAAGAGCATTCAATTGTTGAAGCTAAGCGCTTAAATACTTTTTTAAAAATCTGAGCGTAAAAATACGTGATTATTTGCTGAACACCCTTTCATTAATCTTTTGAAGTCTTTGTGTGGCGAGGGTTGTTTTTTTTCCCCCACACTCAACCACTTTCGGAGTACACTTAAATTTTTGAATGTGCTTATATTTCCAAAAAGAGGCATTCGAATACTTACTCACATTGAATTTCAGACTAAATCTGACGCTGCGTTTCAGCCTAATTTCTAAGGGGATCCACTCTCTGGGCATGCCTTTAGGCGAGAGTTCGGTTTTGTTACAGCCCCCAAAACGTCTGCTATTTAATTATGGAGGAAAAAGATCAATAATTTTTGTATGGCACAACTTATGAAGGGATGGCATAATGGAGCAACAAAGCTACGTCTCTGGGACAAAAAAAAACTGAATGTATTTTTCCAACAGTGCACATATTTAATATTTAACTTCATGTCAATTCATGTTAGAACTAAAGTCGAGCTGATCGACTGGTGACACTGTGTCAAGCAGTTTCACAATACTGATATGGGAAATGGAAATTGGACACATTAAGACATTTAACAAACATATGGAGCATATACTGTAGCATGTGTACGTCTTGATATGTCAAAGGTTGTTCATCAGGAGTGCTTTGTTCTGATAGTTTGTCCACAAAACCGTTTTCCCCTCCACTAACTACACTAACACTTAACATGTCATTCATTTCTCCACCAAAACTTATAAGAGAATTACATCTATACATGAAGAAAATATGTTTCATATATCTAAAAACATCGATGTACATTATGGCATGTAGTGTCTTTAAAAAAAAATATCTGAATTACATTCAACATTTCAGGCCTTGGTACAAAAACCTCAAGTTTAATTTCCCAGAGCTAAAAAGCAGTGTGTGTGTGTGTGTGTGTGTGTGTGTGTGTGTGTGTGTGTGTGTGTGTGTGTGTGTGTGTGTGTGTGTGTGTGTGTGTGTGTGTGTGTGTGTGTGTGTGTGTGTTTTCTACTGTTCGTATCAAAGGCCTTGTGAGTTCATCGTTTTCCCTGAAGTTTTCAGAGTATGTTTTGCTCTTAATAAAAGCCATGGCTCCGTTTTTTTTTTTTTTTCAATCTCGCTCCGTAAAGCTCCCTAACAAACACCCTAAGGTAATAACATACATTCTTATTTTTATCATTCTGAGGTAACAATATTCTTCCTGAGTATTCAATAACACAACTATAAATCATCCTTTTGAGAGGCAAAAGTAAAGAGAATGCATAATTTTTCCAAAAACAAAAAACAAAAAAGAGTAAATCCTAGCAGACAAAGCGGGTAGATCTTCATGATGAATGTGATGTGATGTGTTGAGGCATATTTCCTCCACCGCAACCTGCAAGCGTCTCAGTTTAGAGGCGACAATCTGTTTGCTCTGAGTGAATTTTAGTACGCAAATGAGAGCATTTTTGTTTTCGAGATTTGTATAGTTATTATTACAAGGCATAAGCTGGATCGGGTGTTACATTATTAGAAAATATACCTGCCGGATCAGCGAAAAATCTGCAAGTAAACAACACGCTTTGAAGATAATCTGCTTATACTAGTGTCAAATACATTTTTAAATGAACATAAAATCTTAGATTATCCCCCCCTCCCCCAATCTTTCTTTACATCAAAACAATTTAAAGGGCGGCTTCATGTATACTATGTAATCATTTGATAAGCAGCTTGTTATGTGTAAACTGGACAAAAAAAATCTGAGTTGAGAACAAGAAGCAGGACACCAGGATAGATAAGATTAAAGACATGAAAAGAAAGAAGGGGTTAAAGGGAAACTGAAAATTCACGAGTGAGTAAAGGTCAAGGGGAAAGCACGGGATGAGCTGGGAAACATTCATTTCTCAAGGCCGAGCGACGCTGAGCTGTGTAAAGTAGCAGTGATTGTGCTGAAGTAGTATGGCAATCTCATTTTAGTTATTGCTCTCCTTATTTTTTTGGTCAGTAATGATTTTTTTTGTGTGGTGTGGTATTGCAGTCAAAGGCCTTTTACATACATAATGGCCACAAATAATTACACCAACTTCTAAAACAGCAATGTTGCAGTACTGCTGCTGCCACGGCAGCAGAAAAGAAATAAATAGGATCCTGAGAGAAACAGACACTCATGCTGTCTATGTAGAGAATGCCTTCACCTCACCCCTAAGACTTACCTCAACCTCACAGGGTACAGTGCCCCTGTGAATCTTTGGAAAAAACATGAATAATTGAAACTGGTAAAGACGCACAAGAAACTGTGCCTTCTTGTGTTCTATCATGAAATTAAACCTTTCAATGATAAATCCAAGTTTATTTCCGCGTGTCTGTCTGGATTAAGAACCCTGGATGGTTTTCGAAGAGTGAAAGAATCCTTTCAAATGCCAGTCAGGTTTGTCAGCGCCCTCCGGTGGGGTCCTCGGAGCGTGCGTGCGATGCAGGTATCTTCATAGACATTCTCTGTTGCTGAGGAAAGTTGTGCTCCCCTGACACACTCTCTCCCGCTAGGCCTGATGGTGGACTGTAGTCCCTTGCCCCACCATAGGGAGGTGACATCAGGGGCTTTCCAGGTTTGAAGGCCTGTGGGTCTGAGCTTGAGCCGCTCATATCGTAGCCATTGCCGTGCCCGTTGCCATGACTTTTGCCATGGCCGTTGCCATACTTTCTGTAGCGTGATCCCTCCTCCTCTGCTCCCTCCTGTCCTTCCTCTGTCATCTCGAAGGCCTTGCGTTTCAGTGGCACCCCTGCCTCGGAGCTCCCTCCGAGGCTGTGAGATGGGTAGCTGTAACTGCTCCCCACCATGGTGGGCCTCGGCACCAGAGGATTGGGGGCGCTAATCCCGGAGGGCAGGTAGGAGGCACTGGGGTGGCTGTATCCAGAGGACAGGCTGGTTTGGGGGTAGCACCCGGGAGGGTAGTTGTACACAGGAGTGCTCGCGCTGTAGCTGGGCACTAGAGTGGGTGCTGCCTGTAGAGTGTGTAGAGGGGCAGGGGGAAGTGCTGCGCTGGGCTGAGGGCAGTATCCTGAGGACAGGTAGGTGCTGTTGTAGGCAGGAGGGTATTCCTGAGATGACGGGGCACTGCATGGTCCGGCACCACTATAGCCTGGCTCAGAGGCTAAATTACTCACTACTGTCACACTTCCTGTTGCTGGGATCCCCACAGATGCAGAGCCTACCTTGGCACCAGTTAATGCCTCCAGTCCAGGGTAACACTCCTGGGTAACACCCAGAGCCCAGGGCTCGGGTTCAGTTTTCAGGAAAGTTCCAGGCTCTGGGTAGGCCCCTGTAGGAGGACGTTCATAGGACAGTTCCAAGCCTGAGTATTTCTCAGCATAGCGTTTGAGAAGAGAAGAAGCGGTAAGGGCTGATATGTCATCACTGGCCCAAGGGTAACCTGCAGGGGCAAAGCTGCGGCGAGAAGCTGTAGAGTAGGGGTCATGTTTGTGGGCAGACGGTGGTGAGGTGGTAGAGGTGACATCTAGGTGCTGCTCAGGCCACTGAGATAAAGGGGCGGCGTGCTCCGGAGACCAGTGCATCTTCAACAGACCTGACAGAAGAAAAATCAAAGAATTAGACCACCAGATATCAAATGTTTTTTACATTAGGAGTAGCAACAGTAGGTTGCACATTTGAGGCTTCTTCTGTCTGAGAGTCTGGCCTCATTAATATTTGCCATAATCGCCTTGACTCTTTCCAGAATCATGTCAATGCTCAGCCCGTGGTCTTCTACACAGTCTCATCCAGGCAAGGGACAACTGTTCCTAATCTTTATGTGAAGCCGGCAACATAGCCCCCAGCCTGGTCTCCACGGCGATAAGCCTCTATCAGGCTGCGCACTGCCCTCTTGCCTTTGCCTCTCTCACATTGGGACCATTGTTGTCTCTCTTAGTCCACAAAGCCACCCCCACCGAGCGTGTGATCTAATTCGGCCCAAACCTCAGGGATCTGCTGGACAAGGGGGAATAGAAGGAGGGGGTGGGTGGTGCATGGAGCATTTTTTTTTTTACCATACTACACAGAGACTTGACCAGTACATCTATGAACACTTTTACAAAGTGTACTGATTGATTGACCGGTCAAAAAAGTCACGTACCATGTGTGATTATACATGCACATTTACACAAACAGAGTAATCCGCTGGTTTAGTGGTTGTGGTCTTTTGCAGGCCTTGTCTTTTTGAACAGGCATTAGCCTGACATTCCAGGCATTGCAGAGTATTATTAAACTGTCCTGACCCCAGGCCTTGGCCAGAGGGGCTTCCCTAGAACAGCACTGGAGATATGAAGAAGCTACTGCCTCAGTTTCAACAAAAATGTTGGCGATAAATTGGCACCAATGTCGTTGTATGTTCTCTTGGAGTATTTGGGCATAATTGTGTCTTTCCTTTTGGACTATTATCAGAATATAAAATGCCATGTGAGTTTTGGATAAATAAGTTATATTATTCACCCCTTATAATAATCTTTCTATCTTAGAGGAATGTTTGAACACCATGTACCGTGAATAGTTATCTTGTGTGACTCACTTTGATCTAAGACTTTGCAACTCCAATTATTTCCAATATTGATTAATCTGCCAGTAATTGTTTTCACTAATAGATTAGTGGTTTTGTCAATAAAATGTAAAACTTCAGTAAAACTCCAGAGCCTAAGGTGACATCTTCAAGTTTTGTCCATCCAACAGTGAAACCAATAGATATTCACTTAGAGGGAAAACTAGCTACTCTTATTCACACGTCCACAATTAATCAGTGTCTGGAATAATTGCTAATTCATATTTTATATATAAGACTAAGCCATGTTTGGAAACTTTAGGGGCAAAAGCAGAAAATGGTAGCAGCAGTGGCAGGTGTTAGGATTTATTCATTATCACACACATGCATGTGGATTAGGCCTGGTTGTGTCACATGTCCAATAGGACCACCAGATGGGCCTCAAACAGTCCACATGTTGATCCCTAAATTAAATGATCCTTCAGCCCAATAATCCCGCTCATCCAATCCAGGGATCGCGGCGCTCTCGGCAAGCACGAGCTCCACCCTGGATCATAGCAATCCCTACGCTCCTGGGAATTCTGATTGGTCATGGTACCATCCCGAGCACAAAAACATTGTAAGCACATGCCGGAAAAAAAAGGCTTATATTCCCAACAACACCCATTCATACTAGGTAATCACAACGGTAGAGAGCCACCACAAATTCTCAACAGGAGAGAATATGATACTCCAAGGCTAGAATCCAAATGACTCCATCAAGACCCAGAAGAATACTTAACCCTGACAAGAGGGTGTTGATTCATTCTATTTCACAGTAAATCTACAGATCGTTGTTGGATTACCCAAGGCCTGGGCACAGATTTAGGGTAATCCAGGGGTTAGGACCTAAACACCCTAAACCCTAACCACAGTGCCTACTATAAAGCGATTCTTATTAACATTACAGAATCAAAGGGTCCATTCATTTAGAATGTTTTAGTTTCAACATAGACTGAATACTAACAGACTACTGAGAATTAAGTTTGCAACTCTTCACAGACTTAAGATGCATACACAATATTAAATAAATACAAACATGGTTTATCCTGCAGACTTACAGAACAAAAACCTACAAAGAGAACAAAATCGATCATGAAATGAAGAATCAAAACCGTCTCCTGCACGTACGCAGACACGTACAGGTAGTCATGCTGATCATCATTTCGCCGCTTCGTCTTCAAGTCTACTCCTCTCACCTTGTCTTCACTCGGTGGTCTACATTGCGATCTATCCAAGGCATTTTCGACCATAATAATCTAGTGTCGGGATTTCTCATCAGGATTTTTAGCGAACGGGTGTGATCGTATGGAAGGATCACACTGAGATCAGACGATTGACGAGGTAAACTGAAGGTCCTGGATGGGTTAAAGACTAGACTGAGGAAAACCAGACTAATGAAGGATTAGAGCACACGAGGCTTATGGGAGTGTACTTGGTGACAATCTGACAGTCATGGACAAGAATTAAAGAGGCATCACCACTAGTGAGCTTACTCCTCATCCTCATAGTAAGCTTGTAGGCTTTATTCTAAAGAGATGTCTCAAAATGAATGTCTTGATAATTATTTATATAAATATAAAAGGGAATAGTGTTTTGTGTATTAATGCTGGTAATCATTCTAGTGTCAAATGTCCATCTATTTCAATACATAGATCTAATAAATAATAATATGTAAAACTACATTGCTCTCATATTGAGCTGACCATTATAAGGCAGTTCAGATTTTATTATGGCGGCTTCTTAATGTGACATTTTAGAAGATAAACACCATCACGTTTGCCTCGTTTCCGCAAAGTCAATTCTTGCGACAGATTAAACCCTCTTGTTGTTAACGAGTGCTGCTGCATCAGACATCTGTGTTAAATAGAGGATATTAGGGAGCGGGGTTTTGGGGTATTTGGAGGGATAAAGTGAGGGAGCCCCTAACCCTAATCTAGCACCTCATGTTGGCTTGGGGCTTGGAATCATCCCTCCATTCTTGGCCATGCTTGGCTTACCAAGAAACAAAGATGAGTACTAAGCCAGCTCGGCGCTATGACAGCTTCCCGTAATCATTATGATTATCATAGTGTCGACCAGCACCAGTGTTTTCCTCTTTGTCCTGCAGCAGTTCAGCTACTTGATGCATCGAATAAATGGAAAGCTCACGACAGAAACAGAAAGAAAGAAGGCCAAACCTTTTAAAACCAGATTTTTATCAGCAGTTCTGCACAAAAATTTGTTATAACTTCTTCCCTCTTAAGAATGATTTGCCCATTTGCTTCCATCCAGTGGTTACAGGATTTCCTGGGTTCCCGCTTTACTCCCTCCATTTCTGCAGCCTCCTCCTTTTAGTAGTATTTAGGAGTAGGAGTAGGAGGAGTACTTAGGACTCAGTGTGAGTTCTTGTTCATTTAATTTGTGGGTACCTCAGGGTTTATCCAGGCAGCTTGTGAATAGATTACTTCACAAGCTGGAGATCTGGTGAGAAAATAGGAATAACATCTGCATTTAAATACAATTCTTCTACAAAACAAATGCTACTTATTACTCGACTGTACATCAGGACATCGAGGGGGATCGCCTCTGCCTTGATGGTGGTGGTGGGGCATGTGAAAGTCTACGTTTGCAGCTTTAGAGTGGAAAGTAAATTTAGAGTGGAGCACCTGCTGATGAATATATGTTTACATTAAAGTGATGGACCACCCAACATCCATCTTTTTTGTGTCAAACATTCACTGCAGGTAGCTCTAGAAGGTTTACAGTTTTGTCACTGGTGGGGAGAGTAATGTAGTAGTCGGTAGTGATGTTTTAACATACGGAAAAATAAAAAAATATCCAAACATCCATGGATATTTAACAACCACTCCTATAACATAACACGCTTTCCACTGTCTCCACTGTTTCCCTGCTCAAAATGTTTCAAAAATGTTTTGCCCCAAATCTAGTTATAATAGATACACAAAAGCGATGTATCTAGAGAACACAGTGTGCCTGTTCTTTTTGAAATAAATGAGAATGCTGCATTTTTGGACAATGTTGGAACAAGGCCTGAACTTTTGTACAGACGTAGACAACTTAAGACACCTGACTTATAGCTTAGGTGAGGTGATACTTTGATACAGATTCTCAAAATAAAAAGACGTTTGTCTGCAGCCATATTTCTGAATAATAACGTGCCAGCGGCCGACAATAGATCAAACTTGGTTACATTTAAATGATGCTCTGTGGTCGTCCCCAAATGGTGGAATGACCTACCAACGGCTACAAGAACTGCAACATCCCTTTCTACCTTTAAAAAACTTCTAAAAACCTTTCTGTTTCGAGAATGCTTCCCTGCCTAACAAAACTAACAAACTACTCTGTGCTCCTTTACACCTTTTCAGCTTATGTCCTCCTCTGTAAGTCGCTTTGGATAAAAGCGTCTGCTAAATGCAATGTAATATAATAATATAATAATAAGCTTGAATAAAAGCTTCACTGTAGCTAACAGAAGATAGATGGCAGCACCAAATTATAACAGTGCCATGCGTTTATTCCAAAACCAAATGCAGTCATGTTTACGTACGTCTCGTCACAGATCAGTGACAACGGTGGGGAAGAGAATGTTTACACTTTGCTTGATGAAAAATAACTAATGTGTGTAGTATTACTGAGAGGAATTGGATAACATCAGAAGAGGAGATGGCCTGTGAGACTACTGAACATGTTGAGGCAAGAGGGGATCAAGCAGAATGAGGTTAGAAGGAGATACTTATATCCCATGCTGACCAATCCTGCAGACACTACATGTAATTTTATATTTGAAGAAACGCTATGACGTCCACCCAGTGCAGGAAGTTATGTAAAATCACTCTTTCTAAGCCTGTTTGCATCAATGCTGCACACTAACAAAATAGTATGTGTGCAGGGAGTGGGGTCTAATGCATCCATTAAAGAGATGGACCCTTCCAGCTCTCTGTTGAGCTGTCAACAAGCACCACTAAAACCGGTTTCAGTGCTCTCTCTCTCTCTCTCTCTCTCTCTCTCTCTCTCTCTCTCTCTCTCTCTCTCTCTCTCTCTCTCTCTCTCTCTCTCTCTCTCTCTCTCTCTCTCTCTCTCTCTCTCTAAATGTTGCTTCTTAATGAGGGTTGTCGTCCATATACGCGGCGAGCTCCTGAAACACACCAAATGATTTGCTCTGTCAAGCAAACACAATTATGCAAGTCATGGATGCTGGAGTTGGAGGCTGGTTTTACTTGTGGTCTGCCTGCATGGTCAGTATGAGTAATTAGGGGTTAATTAGATGAAAGTACGTGTGGGGGAAGGGGGCTTGCCTGGAATGGGATTTGGGGGTTGTGGAGCATCAGAGGCGGCTGGTTGGCTGGATGGGGAGTGGAAACAAAAATCACCCCGGTGGAACTGAAAGCTTCTCTGTTAGTGCTTCTTTACTCCACTCACAATAAACAAAGACTTACATTTCCTGAGGATGGACAGACACTCAGAAATACACTCAAGCTCAAGCACTCCTGCTGTATTGTGGGTTTTTTCTCGGTGCAGGGTTTAGCTTCAGCTGGCCAACAGGCAGACCGGCTCTTGGTCATCTATCGGATGAGTCAGGCTGCTGGAATGCCAGGAATCTAACCTGAGATCTATTTACAAAGCACATATCCTCTCCATACGCTCAACACACACTGTCCACTCCCAGGCCTTGAAGGAAGGGAGCAAGCAGAGAGAGAAAAAGATGCTTACTTACAATGCTAAATGACCCTATCAGCTGTTTGCACATTATTAGGTGATTTGTATTAGTTACAGTTAATTCACCACGGCTTGTAAGATCAATACAGGACACATCAGAGGCAGGGTGGGTGTGTGAATATGCATGTAGCATGTGCACGGCGTCGAGCTGTCTCTGTGTTCCTTTGCTTACAGAGTAAATGAGGGTTGGATTGTTATGTAAGCACTGACTAAAATCTTAAAACACTGAGCTCGGAGCCAGTGTGAAGGAGGATCTGCTGAGGAGAGAAACCCTCCCTCTCCCTCCTCTTTCCCCTTCCCCCCCCTTTTTTTTCTCCAGGCTTGCACAGTCCACCAGGCCACGCCGCTGTCAGCCAATCGGCTACTGTACCATATCTGAATCGTGTTTTACACACATCTTTATCGTACGAGTGGTTGCGAGCCACGGCAGCTGAAGTCAGCGCGGCTTTTCAGCTCCAATCGTGGATATTTCTCACCAAACACTGACTGAAAAAAGCTGGTTTACTTTAAATCATTTCAATCATCCTTAAACTGTCATTTAAATATTTTAAACTTTTACTTTACTCTTATTTTCATTTTATTTTTTTTTCTAATCCTCCCGCCTTCCCTTGGTGTGTTGAAGCAAAGACAGGACCGTGTGTCCGAGCCTGTGTGGTCAGTTTCACCCTCCCCCACTTCTTTAGCTCACACACACACACACACACACACACACACACACACACACACACACACACACACACACACACACACACACACACACACACACACACACACACACACACACACACACACACACATATGTGGCAGAGGCTATAGCCTGGCCCCTCTTTGCTTATTGTGTCCACTCATATATCAGGCTGCAGCTGACCAGTCCCTCCTGGCGTCCTCTCCATCTGCCCTTCACTTTGCTCTTTCTCTGTCTCCCTTTGTCATGTAGCCACGAGTTTTAACTATAACACCTAATGGAGGTGGGGAGGGGGCTACAATTTGCTTAACAAGCTTCCATAATTGCTATGGTGAACTGGTGTGTGTGTGTGTGTGTGTGAGAGAGAGAGTTTGTCCATCTATACAAGGCCTAATGAGAAGCCGACACCAGGTTACCAACGATCTGGCTTTCATTCACGAAATCACTTCACCCCGGTAACTGGAAACTAAAAAGGGCTAAACCTGCTCGTTACGCTCTTCATCATCATTATGGACAGAGACCATAATGATGTGTGGGTGATTGTGATTATATGTTTACTTGTTTACGTGTGTGTGTGTGGGTTGAGTCTGTGAGATTGGATGGAAGCTGCGGTGACTGTAAAAATAAAACACAGCGCACACTGTGATTCTTTTTCAAAGAGGAATGTCACATTCATACGTGACTGAAACTTCTGTTTGCTCAGAAAACTCCTCTTCTTTTTTTTCTGCTTCTGTTTTGTCCTGTTGGTTTATTCGTGTAGCTCTTTATTATACAAAAAACAAACTAGAAGTAAATCCCTGTTGCATTATTCCAATCAGGTTAGCGTTGTAATCCTGTTAAAGCTTGGTCTAATCAATACCCAGTCAATCAATATAAGCATATTCATCAGCCTGGATAGCAACCTCTCATGATTAGCACATATACAAGCCAGGACTCAAATGCGATGTCACGGAGATTTATGTGATTTAATCTACTTTTTACATACTAACACATAGTATGCAAACAGAAAACGTCTACTCTGATAACACTGGAAGACTGCGCGTGATGTTTCAACACAAAAACACACAAAATGAGTACGTTTGAATCTAAGAGGCAGTAAAAATAACCCCTGAACCAAATGCTCTAATGGTGTCCAACATTGTATATATGTTATATGTATATGTATTCCTTTCTTATAGAAAAGCTCTAACTGCTCGACTGTATATCTTCATGTTCGTGCGGCGCCATAGAAAAGACACAGCCGTGCTTTAGCTGCTCTGTTTAAACAAATTGCTGCCCTGTACTATATTCACAAGGAGGAGCTGAAAAAAAAACAACGACTGAACACTTTCTGTGAAATTCCTCAATGCAAAGCCTGGAGACTCAGCTGTTAAAGCCATTAGCATATCTGCCTCCTCAAAATGACTTCTCAGAGACCACCCCCTCTCTCTCTCTCTCTCCCCAGACCCCTCGCTTCCCTCTGCTGAGCCACAGGAGATGAGTCCTGGACAAAAGAGGAGCCAAAAGAAAGAGAGTGTACAGAAAAACAGATTCAACCTATAGATCACATTGTTCATGCCAAACAGACCCATCACTGGACCATCCATCATATTAAATGCAAACATGAGGAGTGTATATGTTTAAAAAAAACAACATACTATATGGGGTGACTGGACTGAGCATTCTGCAGCCCTGGGCTCAGATGAAGAGGAGAGGACTGGCTCCACTTGGTGCTAGTGAGGACCCAGCTGCATGCTGCGGGGCCTCCCTGGGCTGCTGCTTCTCCTGCTGCTGCTGCTGCTGCTGGTGGTGCTGCTGGTGGTGGTTGTTGTGTGGCTGCTGGCTCGGCTAGTGACTGTCCTCCTGCACCCCTCCATGGTTCATTTCACAGTTCAAAACCGCTTCGACATGCTGCCACCTGAAGAGCACAAACATGCCAGTGTCAGAGCCACACCGAGAAAAACGTGACGCAAACGTGGGTTGTGTATTTTTTTTTTTATCTCATGTCGTCACTCAATGCCAGATTCTTGGATATTTATAGGAAATGTATAAAACACGGAAATAATCCAAAATGCCCTGGCTTGCTTTGCTAAATTCAATATTCCTATAAAAACGATTAAGATAACTTTTGGGAAATACTTGCAGGAAGAAGGTGATATTGACTTTTGCCTTCCTCGGTTTTTCTGTCTGTTTATGCACACACACACACACATGCACGTGTGTGTGTGTGTGTGTGTGTGTGACCGATCAACAAAACAGTTTGAATGCTAAATGCCCTGACAGAGAGGGAGCTTTTACCCTCTGACCACAAAACCGCACGGCCAGCGGAGACAAGTCTCTAATTCTTTTTGAACCCACCCACGTTTCAATACAAACACTGACCATAACAGCAAAAGGAACTTTGTACTCAGCAAGAGCAAGGAAGCAAGCCTCTTTAACATGATATACAAAGAAAAGAAAACAGCCAATCTGGGGTTGACGTATAGAGGACAAATGAATGAGAATGTCCATTTATGTGTATAAAGACAACAAAATCACACGTAGAATGGAATAAGCAGAAGGGTAACACGTAAAAGACATCAGATCACACATGAAGAGAGAACAGAGCGCAGTGAAAATGACAGGAATGTGCAAGGAGCCCCGCAGAAACATTGTCATTCCAAACAAAACATTTTTCAACAAGTGAGTGAAAACGGTTTTACTGACCTGATCATGCCTGAGGATTTTGCCCGCAAAGTGCTTCAATTTGAAAAAGTAATCCACTATTCACAAAAAAAAAAAGTACAACATGGGGGAGCCGATGTAAATGTGGATGTGTTACTGTGGAGTGTGTGTGTGTGTGAGAGAGAGAGAGAGAGGGAGGGAGAGAGAGAGAGAGAGAGAGGGAGGGAGGGAGGCTGGTACTCTCTTCTGGGACCCTATCCTTCTCTCCTACACTCCCTCACTCGCCCTCCAGCCCCCTTTCCTCCCCTCCTCCCTCCCTCCCTCCCTCCTCGCCTAGTGACAACAGAGCAGCACATACATCCCCTCCCCCAACCGCACCACCCCTCCCCCTTCCCCGCTCCCTCTCTTTTGTTAAAACTATTTCAGCAGGAAGGGAGAGAGAGGGAAAAAAAGTGACCAATCATGCAGTGTCAGAAGAGAGCTTGTTTCCCCCTGCTGTGCGTGTGTGTGTGCGTGTGCGTGTGTGTGTGTGCGTGCATTTCTGCATGTGTTTATTCGTGTATGATCTTTTTTTTTTTGCATGCGTGCATGCATGTTTTTATTTTATTTTATTTTATCGTAGGCCTTCGACGATGTGATGGATGAGCTCGCCGGGACACGCTACTTGAAAAATAGTGAATTTTCTCCTTCGCTGATCACATGAGAAGTTCAGTTATTGTCAATGACTTCTATTGATCTGCTACATTGATCTTAGTATTGTTGGGAGGGTGGGGTTGAACCAACCGTGTCAATATTACCTAATTCCTGTGGTACCCCCACCCCACCCCCCTCCGTACACACATGCATGGGCAGCAGCAAATGACCTCCACATTGGCCTCAAACCTTTGGCTAAAATAAAGTGGGTTAATCTCTTCACCTGTAATGTATCAATATCTGATATTGGATCTATCATTTTTTTTTCTTCCAGGTGGCGTATTTAGCTCCTTCACTCTGGACCCCCTATTTTGTTCTCACCCCAGTCCCTCATACATAGAAACACAGCTGTGCTTCTGCATTTAGAGTTATGGAGTAGGAGGGACAAGCTGGCCCACTCCTCATGTTACTCTGCTGTAAACACTCTAGGCCCTGCTGGACACACTAGGTCCTGTCCCAACCATACACACACACACACACACTCACACACAAGCACATGGTTGACATGTGTGAGCCATGTTTCAGGAGTTTTTTTGCTTACAACCCAAAATTGTAACTTTCCTTTATCAAAATCACAACCATGGTTACAAAACATCAGCAGTGCGGCGTCGCTGCACTCCTTCTGATTTATGGCGGAAACGCTCACCTCAGCCTTATTATCTGAGAGTACTATGCGTGTTAAATTGTCGCCGATAATAGCAGAGGAGGTGGTGGGCTCGTTACAAGACCTTTCATCAGGTGACTCAGAGGAGTAATGGCTAGTGCAGCACTCAGCTTTTTCTCCCCTTTACCTGCTTTGCTGACAAACACTGAAAAGAAAAAAAAACAGCCACGCTGTTATTCCGAGGAAACAATGCGTCCTAAATGTGCTGCGAGGGCTGTTCTTTTCATCGCAGATAAGTTAGGGCTGTTTGATACATTCGAAGTCGAAGCCCCCAGATGTGGTGTGTTGTTACGTCAGGAACACCTCCCCATGTGGGCGCGCAGGCCCTAAGCAGGTTACTGGGACAAGCAGAGGGGACAAAGGGCAGAGCTGATCAGACCAGAAAGGTGCGGCTGGAAAAAGCAAGTTCAGTAGAAGGGAGAGACGAGTGAAATTCCCTTTTCAACTCAACTTACTGGAACAGATACGCAACAAAAAGGCACACAGGAAGACAGAATTTTCCACATACACACACACATACACACACACACACACACACACACACACAGACACACACACACACACACACACACACACACACACACACACACACACACACACACACACACACACACACACACACACACACACACACACACACATTATGGCTATACTGGAAATTGGACATGGTAACTCAAACCCTGGGTCTCTTTGGCCCTGTGGGTGGGATAGGTCACATGATAGCACCCCAGAGAAGCTCAGCTGTTTGCCACTCTAATTCTGTCTCAAGCAGCTGAGCACTGACCCACTGCTCCACTGAACTGTCCCAGTAATGATAATTGTGTGTGTGTGTGTGTGTGTGTGTGTGTGTGTGTCCATGTGTATGGAAAGAGAGAATGGGGTTAATGATGTAAATAGCCGGACCGCAGCTGTAACTAAAGAGTTAAATAGCTGGAATACAAGTTTCATTCCCACATTTCCAAACATGTTAATGTGCACAGAAAATGATGTGACGGGTGAATTATGAGTCAGAGAGAGAGCAACATAGACAAAGAGGGTGAGAGAGGGCAAAACAGGAACAGGAAATCTTTGGGAAAAGGACAGGAAACGTGTGTATTGTCTCACCACATGCAATGTCAGTGTCAGCACAGTACCGGCCTTGTATTTAATAGATAAGTTCTGGTGATATTTTATATTTTTCTGACTGTGTAGCCAAAGCCTCATGTAGCTTATTTTTTGGTGCCATAGGCGTGAACATGGACTTAATTAATCTGTGGTTTAACTCTTGTTTGTGCAAGAACATATAGCACTCGGGGGGTTTTATAAAATTGCTGAGCCCGTTTTGAAAAATTAAACTATGAATGTGTGCTCTGATTTTTAATATTCATTAGGAATAGGCTTGGGGCCGACTGCTACAGGGTATGAATGTCTTTGAGAGATGTGTTGTTAATCTTAATTCATAAACTGTATATAAGCAGAGCGTGGACATGGAGTATATCATCATTATGGTGTTAATACTTTACTTTTTATTCTCTTTGTTGTACTGTTTGGAAAAACCTGATATCGACGCTCAGCCTCGTCCTTAAGAAAATCAATAAGGACGGAGCAGCAAAGCACACAGCAGCACGTGTACGCACACACACAAACTCATCATGTGTCCTTTCTTCTCATCAAGTGCAGAATGTCAATTAGCCAGCCTCACACTCAGAGACTGTATGTCTTTTCAAGGTTAAAAGGCAACACCGTACCAATGATTTCCAATTACAGCACAGTAAATGTCCGCCAGGAGTACAAGAAGGCAGTTAAGTAATAAAGAACAAACCCCGAGCCCAATCACATGAACTCACGCTGAACAGGAAAATGAGAAGATTTTATAGGTAATCAACAAAACAGTTGGAAAACCACCCAAGGAAGCGCGCACACACACACACACAACTGCACACCACACACACATGCAGCGCAGTGCCCCATGTTAGAGTGGCTTATTGTTCCCCGGCATAGAGAACACAATATCCAACTCTAGTAATAGAGGTTAGATTAATTGCTGACAAATCTGTATTCAGCAGTTCCCTTTCTCTCGGCTTGACAGATTTATGACAGAGATTGATGGAGGGGAGGGACGAGCGGAGAGCCGCCTCTGTTCGGTGAGAAAAGAGGACAACAGCTCAGCGAGTCAAACAGAAACAGAGAAAAGACCAAAAAAAAGAAAAAACAGGATTGATTTGGCTGGATCTTACACATGAACCAACAATTTTGTCTTTGAGCTTGTAGGAAGAAGTATTTTATGTTTCTCTAACCAGAAAAAATATTGTTTAAAAATATTGTTTAGTGTTTTAATCAATTAATAAATAATAAGAAGAATGTTGGTTAATTTAGTTCAATTACAGATGATTGTTTAGAAGCACCACGAGGCCTTTTCCACAGCAGACGCGTTGGCTGGTCATAGTGGGGTAAAACACAGGTGTTACTAATAACATTAACGATGGCTCTGTTCTATTTAAGTCCTGACAGTGTGTCCAGCATGCACGGCACCAGGACCCTGAAACTCAAGCAGCTAAATGATATGTATGAGTCTGTATGAAAAAAAAAAAAAAAAGGATAAGCCTGAAAAGGTTTTTAGTAAAAATGCCATCTGTTAGTATTTTAGCAAAACTCAACTAATGGTGAACAAATGGAAACCATACGCAGGATTTACACCTTCTTAAAAAAAGGAACAGCTCCACATTGTGGGGGGGAAACATGTCGAGTATTATGAGGAGATCATAACCTCCTTCACATTTGAATGGTGAATATGTAAGGCCAGTCAGCTTAGCTTATCATAAATGCTGGAATCAGGGGAAAGCAGTGCCTCAAAAGTTCATTTATTAATTAATGTGGTTTGTTTAGTCCATATAAAAAAGCAAAAACCATGCAACCGTTTGTTTCTAGTCCTTATGCTAAGCTAAGCAGTTGTTGGTGGCAGCTTCATATTTACGGTTCAAGAAGCAAGAGTGGTGTCGATCTTCTCCTCAAACTCTTTGCAAATTGAGACAATTACCCAATTTGTTCATTTAGTTGTTATGCAACACTGAATCAAAGACTACATAGTTGATTTAAATATCTTGTTTAACTATTTTAGGCAGGTACTTTGATTGTTTAACACATCAATAATGGCCACATTATTATGTCATTATCCATGTAGGTTCAAACCTGCATGAGCACAGAGCATATTCAAGGATTCAAGTTTTATTTGTCATTACAACACATGTAAGCATGGGATGCAACGAAATTGGTTTCCCCTGGTCCTGGAGCAGCCCAATATCCAAATATAAAATAAAATATAAAATAAAATATATATATATATACATGTATGTATATATAGAACATAAAATATAAAAAGTAAAGGCAAATTTAAATTTGAGAAAAAGTATATACAATGAATAGAAAAACAACAACAGTATAACACCATGGTGAGGTAGTGAGATGTGCAAAAAGTGTCCAGGTTGTGCAAACAACTGCATTGTGCAAGTATCATTAATATGATTAGTTACACCTGTGCTTTTCCTGCTATGACAAATCTCCTACTGCACAGCACACATTCTTGACTCAGCTCGGATGCTCCGCGGTGAATTAATGACACTGCAAACTATTGAGAAAGCCATGATTACCCACTAATCACTGCTAATCATTTAGCATTTTGTGGCAAGCCCCGCAGAGAAAGGAAACATGCATTCCAGTCTGCATTCCGGCTCCGGTTGGCTCCTTCACAAAAAAAAAAAAAAACCCACAGGACCTTCACATGAGCACAAAGGATTTCTTTGAATGCTTTAAGTCTTAGAAGAGAGACATTAGAGCCAGGGTATACCTCCTCAGCTGATTGGCCCCGTGCTGGCCATGAGCCACAATGACACTGGAGCCACATGATAATAATCAATGCAATACACAAACAGACAGGCTGAAATTACATAGCGGGTAAGTATGATGAATATTCTGACCAGCTGGTAACATTGGCTATGTGGGAGATCCAACATCTTAATGGATCAGCTCTGATTCAGTTGATTCAGCTCATGAGGTAAAATATCCCACCTTCCTTCCTCTCTTCACCTGATGTCACAACCAACAGCTTATCCGATTGGTTGAAGCCATCAGCCCGCCAGCTGTTTGTAATCAGGAGCATTTGGAAGTCAGGATCACATGACACCCTCAGGGCACACATGCACACATAGATATATACATACAGAGTGCACAGTGCATCTTTAACCTCACAGCCCTTCCCACAGGCTACTCCTTTGCGGTCGGGATCACCTCCAGATGTGCACAATGTGTTCTCACCTCAGGATAAAAACCGGGGGAAGGGTGCAAGCACAAGGAGGGAAGGTCAAACCCTAATAAAAAAAATGGAACAGCTCCGAGAGGTTGGGATGAAGGTGGATAAGAAGAAGAAGGAGCTTTAGGACGCCTTGTGTTTGGGGACTTTTTTAAAATGATGTGTTGAGTTTAAACTAATTGTAGGAGGGCAAAGTCCTCACAGGAAGACTGCACTTAAAGGATTGTGACTCTGTCGCCACCTAGTGGCACACTGCATTGAATACAACAAACATGTAAACATATTTCAGTGTTAGTACTGTCAATAAACAGGGTTCCCACAGGTGCTTGAATTCCTTGAAAATGCTTGAATTTCAAGGTTGTGAAAATGCTTGAATTTTTTGTGAAGTGCTTGAAAATGCTTGAAATTTCACAATTAGTTAAAAATCAAAACAGTCAATCTACCACCATATGAAATAATGCTAATTAGACCCATATTATTATGCCATACAGTGGCACCGCTGCGCTTCCTAGTAGGCTACCTATTTAAAGGTGCTGGAAAAATGGAAAAACTGGTGCTTGAAGGTGCTTGAAAAGTGCTTGAATTTGTTCATGAAAAAGGTGTGGGAAACCCTGAATAAAAGACACGATGCAAAAAAACTCAAACGACAGTTCATTTCAACTGGAAATATTTATTTTTTTCCATAATCAAAAATTAAATTACATATACATATAAAACAATTAGAATCATTTTGCTCAGGACTAATCATTCAGTGGTTGTAGAGACAAGGCATCGCTCCTTTTTTTTTATGGCTACCGCAGCACAGGTGCTCCTCTCTCTGAAAGCCTGCTCCTGCTTTCAAACAATAACTCTCTACTTCGTCTTTCATCCTTTTTTCCAACTTCTGTCAAACTGACCCTGTCCTCGAAAAACAGACACAAGCTTTGTCTTATAATCATTTGAAGGACACAGCGTCACACAGTGCACAGCTTTCACTTTTATCTGCACGTGAAAATGACAGTGGGGGGGAGTTTGAAACGTGGGTCTCTCGCTGCATTTTTATTCTAACGATTAGTACAAAATGGGAAACAAAAAATGTTTGACAGCCTGTGTCTCGTTAATAGGTTTTTAAAAGTTCTGTTTTTTGGTCAGATAAGGTAAATAAGTATGGTCAAAGGTCAGTGACAGCACAACAGGAAGTGGTTATGACAAGCACACATGTACAGCACATATATTTATACTCACATCCATTGAAATCTGTGACCTGTCTTTGTCACATATATATGCGGTAAACCTACAGCATAGTGAAGGCGTTACACTGTATGTTTACCAGACATTCACATACACATTAATGAGTTGAAAATCAAGTTTAAGACACATGATGCTTATTAAAATGACTACATAAGTTCACATATACAGTCATTGTTTTTTCACGATTTGGTATGGTCCATCATGGAAGCATTTCTTCATATTTTACACAGCGTTTGTTTTGCACTCTCTCTCGTATGACTTATTATATATATTTACACAATGGATAATATTTAGTCATGCCATTCATTAATTTAGTTATGGGTCCTCAGACACACAAGACTATTTCAACATTCAAAAGTCTGACACAGAAGTACATGAGAACAAAATAACTTTCATACATGTCTTGGAAGGAGGTATTACTGCATGTGATGTTACAGTGATTACTGTACTTGTGCACTTTAATGTCACTTGAATAGAAACGATGGGGACTGTGGAGGAAGTAGCCTTGAAGATGGTTATAAAAAAAAAGTCATAAATTGATATTTAGCTGGGCGGTAAAACATGAGTTTAATTTATTCACAACCTTAATGTGGAATCTATATTTCTTAAAGAACACATTCTTCATCTCACAAATAAATACACAATACTACAGCCTTACTTGGTCCTGTATGACTTTATAACTTTACAAAACTTACAGTAGATAGTGTCACTTTAAGATGCTAACAGTGTAATTTCAACAGCCATGGTTAAGAGTTGATGATGATGATGAGACTTTTATGTGTATTGTCCAATTAAATATCAATCCATATTTGAGTTATGAGCAGTTTCAAGGCTCTCCGTATCCTCCACTGAGGACAAAAGGGTTTAGTAGACAAACTCCTGATGTCTCCCATCAGAGCACTTTGCTCTTTGTGCAATAACTTAAAAAAAGGTATTTTATTTAATTCATTCATAAGTATATTAGTCATGTGCTGCATTCTTCAACCCTTCTCTTAGCTCATCTTGCCTATTATATATATACATAATGCAAAGAGAACACATTGAAGTTTTATATCTAAAAATATGATTGTATTAAATAATAAATATGTCATTATTGTAAAATGATTTCATTGCTTAATAGATCTCTTGAAAATAAAATATATCACAAATTCTTTATCTACAGAAAGTGCAACTACAAATAAAGTATTATTGAAGTTCATTCTTTCACGCCGTTATGTTGCCTCTCACTTTCGGCTCTCCAAGCTTTGAGTACTGCCCTAAATGAATTAAAGTCAACTGCCAAACGAGGGGGAGCTCATTACAGCAGAACCTTCTTCATCCAAACTGGCATGTCTCAGGAATCCACATAATGAATGAACGTGTGAGAATGTTAAGATATCTGTTATTTTTCAAGATATCTTTTAGTTGTGTATGGATGGTTGAAATGTTCTTGTTAGGATGTGCGATGAAGGTAATTATTCTACTCATGGATTAATAAAAAAAAGCTGCATTAAGATCAATTTGGGTTGGATTTTGGGTGAATTATTGCTCAAAAGAAAATTCTGTAGCCCCCCCCCCGCCCCTTTAAAAATTAACAAAATAGTTATTTTCCTGATACTCAAAGGGACAAACACTCTCTCTCACTCACACACAATCACACAACACACAATTTTTGTCCACTTTCCCTGACCTGACGTCACCCAAAGTGCCTTGCAGGAGCATTCATGAACTCGTCTGAGGTAAAAGAAATAAGACACTGCACGAACACGCGACAAAGATTCTGTAAGAACAACCTCCATCCCACACAATCGTTAGATTAAAGACGAAACGTCCATAAAGGGGAAAATTGTACGCCTCAAAAAACACATTAACATTATTGATGCCACTGCTTCAACTGAAGTGGGTCTTCTAACATTTACAGTTTTCAGTTTACATCATCACACAAAACTGACACAAAGTTTTATGCCTCCAAAGAGGATTTGTCTATGTATTACTGAACCTGCAATGTATTTCTAAAATCTACTAAATTATGGACCATATCACTATTAGAAAAAGAACACAGTAATGGCAGATTAAATAAAAAGAGACTGTAGTAGATTTAAGGAGTCATGACCGATAAACCTACTCGGATTATTAAAAAGAACCTGGTTTGTTTTAAAGGAGCGTTTATGCTCCGTCATATAGCATAGCTAAATGTACAGTGCGGTTTGAAACCTGTTGTTTCTGATGAAATGGTGGAAAAGAGGAGGTTGTTGTTGTTATGTGTGTGCTCTTCTATCTTTGTGAGGGGCAAAATACCTTTTTTTTTTGGCTACCAACAAAGCTTTATAGTTTGCTTAAACAGATTTTCTGGCCTGCACCTTTATCGTCTATTGTCACTCTCACCACTTAGTTTTTTAGCTTAACAGCTCTAAAATGTACTCCAATGCTTACTGCCTGCTATGCACCAAACAGTGACAAAATCATTTCCAATTTTCAGGAGTTGGCGGAGACCAAAAACAGAGCGGAGACCAAAAACAGAGCAAAAATAAGAGAGTGAATATTGCATTTACATTCATCTGGAGGCCAGAAGACGCAAAGTTGGATGTTGTAAATGAGAAAATTCACGCAGAAATTTTGAGAGTGACGAGTGGGCTGTTGCCCGGGGCATTAGCATGTAAGCAATTAGCATGTTAACATTAGCAGCACGCGCTAGCTGCTCTGCTGTCTCTGTCATTTTAGACAGACGAGTTCAAATTAAGTTCCAATAACAGCTAAAATGGCCGCCGCTGGGCTTCTGCCTGCCGGCCCTAATCAGCAGAGCAGTTACTGCACCTGTTAGAATGTCAGTTGGAAATGCTGACAGAGAGAGAGAGAGAAAATGCTGAGACCACCCCTCGAACAGGAAGGATTTCTGGCCAAACCGTGTTTCCAATCATTGAACCGAAATCACTGGGAGCATCCTGAGCCCTTCCTGAACGTCTACATAGTTATTTTGTGTTGATAAAGTGAAGAAATGTGACCTTTAGAGCGATTCAAAGAAGCGTTACTTCGGCTTTCCTCCAGAAATGTTCCCGCCTTTTTAACATGGCAGTCTATGAGGCTGTGGATGGGTGTTGCTCGCGCATCTTTGTGTGTTACATTAAAACTATAAGGCTGACAGCTTTAGCAGACGAATGTGAGTGAGGAGACAAATTTTCCTACATTTCTATGTATAAATCATGTCTGTAGTGGGGCATTTAAGGCCACGGTAGTCAAATAAGTTATATTTTTTTACTGACTTTTCTCTCTGCTCCTCACTCTAGCTGATGATGTCATCCACTCTAGCTCAAACATTCCGTGCAATACACACCCATTATAAACCCAGAAATTTGAGTAAAAACCTGCTCAACTTTGAGCCTTGATAGTTTAAAAACAGTAAAAGGTGTCGATGAGTGAAGTCAATCCCTGAAGAGAAGGCAAGAGTACCTGCATTTTAAAGTTTAAATGAAGTCTCTCGTTGAAAGTATGCCAGAGCAAGTCATTGCTTAAAATGTCTCCCGAATTTATTTATTTTTTCGGGCTTTCCCATTCATCCCTATGTAAAATTTTTCACAAATCTCTTGCAAAAGTAATAGCACGGGATTCGGGATCAAGACGCACGTTTTGATATATAATTTGTTAGGGTCCTCTCACCGCTATGGGTTGCATTAAATGACGAAAAAGGGCGGAAAATAAATGATAAAACTGCCATGAAACACGCAGAAGAACAATAGTTGACTCATGTTGTAGGCATGAGTCACTAATAAGCAAATGTTAGTTACAGCTATTATTGCAGATTTGAAATGGTTGGAAGATAAGGTATTCATTACACTTATTAACTTGAACGAGGTGGACAAAGTAATAGAAACACCTGCCAATATAATGCAGTAAAATTCAACAGTGCCACAACTTTATCTTCCAAAAATAATCATACAATTAAATAAACACCTTTATGAAACAGCTTCAACAGAAACTGGATTTTACAATTTTATATAACTTATAACAAGGCCATCATATTAGACTACATAGATGTATCTATATCTGTGCTAGGGTTGAATTCAATTAGTACGGCTAGTTCTAGTATTAAATGAGGGAATTTACAATGGGCCATGTCATTGATGCGGGCAGTAAAGTTATTCATAGATAAGCAACAGCTGTGTCCCCATGAACTAAAAACAAACTGTCCTTTTTGGACATAGAGCAGCAACACTAAAATTACTGACTGGAGGCTGTTGGAGACATTGCATTCAGATTAGTTTTAAATACATTGTTCTCAGACATGAATCAGCAAATGTCCCCATATCTCAGTGAAAACACCATGGCTGCCAGCAACTGGTACTGTGTCCTTGCAGTTGTTTCATGATTTACTGTGACCGTGAAGGGAGCAGCTCCAGGATTTGTCTCTAGATTACATTATCAGAGCCTGTCTCGTTGCTCTATACAAATTAATTAAAACTGAGCTATTCGATGTTATCGAGTTTTCACAGGGTGAATGCTGCCACAGGAAAGAGTTCATCCTGTAAATCATCCTTCAACCTCAACTAGGCTGAAAAGGCAAAGGCAGTATACTGGCCAGAATCTATAACGAAGGCCTTTCTTCCTTGTCTGGTTTAAGCTGAAAGTAGAAGACGATGACTGTGGTTGCAATCAAGTTTTTTCCGATAAGTAACTTGTTAAAGATGGTCAAGACTGCTAAGGTTGGTGCTAGTTTCTAGTTCAAGGGGTCAGAGTTAGAGTAAGGTTAGCACTGGCTTTCATTTTAGAGCTTTGCTTCAGGAAAATAAAGATTTTAAATGTATTCCTTGTCCTCACAAAGATAGAAGTTCATGTGTACGTCTTTGTATGGTCTGTGGACGTTATTATGTGTTTTGGGTAGCTGGTAGAAATCATCCAGACTTGTTTCTCTAAGCACTGATGAGGCTGACGGTCAGAGCAGCCAAATTGCAGTGTCCTGTGGTCCAGAACTATAGTCGAGTGACACAGCTGAGACTTCCAGGACTGTGGACATTCTTTACTCATCTATGAACGCGATCCCTTCAATCCTGCAGAGTGAAAACACACAAAAAACGGGAATTAATGTCATGTGAGCGCAGGGTAGCTGCCTTCAAATTGCAATTTTCTGTTGGAGCAACAATTGGAAAGCAGCAAGTGATTGCAATGTGCGGCAGGAAATATTTTCAGATGACAGGGGTGAGGGAAAATAAAAGGGTATATATATGGCCTTGCCTTCTTAGCAGCCACAGGACG
This sequence comes from Collichthys lucidus, assembly GCA_004119915.2. Taxonomy (NCBI): domain Eukaryota; kingdom Metazoa; phylum Chordata; class Actinopteri; family Sciaenidae; genus Collichthys; species Collichthys lucidus. Next base: position 31,676,876 of record CM014082.1, on the reverse strand, counting down.
AGTGTCCTTTTGATTGGAGTTGAGGGATTTCCACACGGTGGTTTTAGACATTTCATCGGATATGTTAATATCAGAGGGGTCACACCTGAGGAGCCAGGGAAAGGAAGGAAGAGGAGGAGAGCCAAAAGGAGATCAGGGATAAAGTGTGGGGGTTATTTGGGTCTACATGTTAGTTGCACAGGGTGTACCTGAAACCCATCACCATCCCCGAGGACAACAGAGGACAGAACAGGACAGGACAGGACAGGACAATAGTATATAGTATAGTGTAGTATAGTACATACAGACAGGAAGGTGAAACGTTTTTCTCATAATCTTACCGCTCCGATCATCATTTAATCGTGTGTACTCACCTGGGGTCATGTGCTTTTGTGGTCTGAGCAGGCTTGCTGCTCTCCATGGGAATCTGAATCGTATCTTCCTTTTTTTCACTCAGCATAATCTCTGATTCCTAAAAAACACAAACCCCACCCACAACAAACATATGCAGTCAACATGTGCATGTTTGTTTATTTTTTATCTGTGTATTACAAAATTCCGTGTAGACTACCTCTCCTATCTTTTTGGAGGCATCATCAAGATTTTTTTTCTTCCATTCAGGCATTAAGTCATCCAAGTAACTCAACTCTCGCTTAGAGAAGCACAAGTCCAGCAGCTTGCGGACGAAAACCAATGCCAAAACCTGCAGGAAAAAAAAAGCCAGTTATTTTTTGTATTTACCTTTTATACCTTTATTGATAAGACAGCTGAAGATAGACAGGAAGCAGAGAGAGGAGATGTGACACGCAGTGAATTAGCCGTCCGATGCGGGATTCGAACCAGGGCCAGCTGCAGTGAGGACTATACCCTCCACACATGGGGCGGCCGCTTAACCCACTACGTTACCGACCGCCCCAAGCCTGTTATTTTTAATGGAGAGACTAATAAAGAGAGTGAGTGGATGTTGGTGGTGGTCAAATCACCATCATGGGAAAGATGATAGCAGCAGGTGATGTCTTGATGACCCAGAGCAGCACCAGACAGGTCAGCTGGGTGACGGTGAACAGGTGCACCTTCCTCAGGGGGACGTGGCGCAGGTAGATGAAGTCTGGCTGGTGCTTTGCCGGCATGCCGAACAACTTCAGACGGTCAAAGAACTGAGAAAAACATCGAGACAGACGCAGGTGGCGGGGAAGTCAGACACAAGAGGGGGTAACAAGATAGAAGAAGAATTAATGAGAGAGGAGTAGAGACACAGATGGCAAATATGGCAAGAGAAAGGAAGTGATTATAAATGACAAATTTAGTTAGATTGGTCTGACAATTAACTGTCAGGCCTCACTGAGTTGAACAGAATTAATGAAATCAGGCCGGAATATGAAGAGGAACATTTTTATTTGAATTACTCCCAGCTGAAGTAATAAGTACATATATGGTGATTAAAGCATCGTGCAAATAATCCACAGATTTTATATTGTAGAAAATTTGGTGCCAAAGTCAGAAATCTTTAAATTGTATACATATTGACTTTACCGATAATCATCTTTACTCTATCAGATCCTGTGTCACGTTTATATATATATGAGGTTGCATGTTACCTGGATGCCTTTTAATGAAGAGACTCCCATGTAAAGGAAAACGCCATACAACACTGGCATGGGAATGAACTGAAAAAAGAAAAACAACATACATGAGTTTTTGGTATTTTCACTATCTAATGCTCACACTCCTCTGACTAAATGTCCCAGCCAGAGGGGGGCAACATTGCATAGCTTGTCTGACTAACCTGCAGAGCTCCAGTCATGAACACAGAGCAGCCCATGAGCAGGAAGATGACCAGGCCAGTGAGCCTCTGTTCTCTGATGCCCAGGAAGCGAGGCTGCTCTCCCGGAGCAGAGCTCTCTGACTCCAGCTTAAGGCTGTTGACATGAGAGATGGACAGCACAGTGGCCGCTACGAACCAGGGCAAGCCCATGATGGAGCACACCGCCAGCATTACCCCAACCATCAGCAGGTCCAGGTGGTACCCACAGCCCTTCTGCATAACACAGAGAAGGACAGATAGGTGCATGCATAAGTGGGCTTATAGTCTGCAGCTGGAAGCAGCTGTACAGAGATAACAAGTTCATACCAGCAGTTTGTGCTCCCAGCTGCAGACTATAAGTGGGGCTTATAGTCTGCAGCTGTACAGAGATAACAAGTTCATACCAGCAGTTTGTGCTCTTTGCGGTTGATGATGACAGCCGTTATCTGTTGGTCCATGAAGATGAGGATGGTGCAGAGAAGAGCAGGAATAGATGCAGCCAGGACTGTCCACCATGGGTTGCGCCCTATTGGATTGATTAACCAACCTCGGTCATCTCTGGTAGGCTGGAAGATGCCGTTAAAGAGGTGTGAGGGTCGTAATTCAACCATAACCATATAGAGTTTTATGTCAAGAGCATTATTTTATTAGTGTTTCCTCTATACCTGGAATTTGCTGGGCACCTTCAACTTCTGGGAGGGCACTCCGATGGCGTAGTCGAGCAGAACCATGACAAAAATGGTGAGGAACACTGCAAAATCACTGATCATGGAGCGCACCTGGGTACGGGAGACAACAACGTTTAAGACTTATCAATAGTTAGCGATGTGTTGTGTCAAGTTTGCCAATGTCAGACTGGGGTGATTACCTTGGTGGGGAAATAACGACTGGTCTTGAATTGTTTAAGAAAGGCTGACATGAAAAAGGTTGAGAAAAACAAGATTGTAGACCAGAAGAGAACGTCCGGGGTGTAGGGTCCATGGTGGCCACATGCGGTTCCAACAAACTGGCCCTGCAGACTGATGCACTCCTGTAGAGATTCACAGAGGTTATATCAGGGGACTCAAGAGAAAATGGATCAAATGGGCTGTTTTATCTAAATTATCTGACAGACAGGAAGAGTCTACAAAGCAGAAAAAACAGAAGAAAGAAGACTTTGGCGTGCTCAGTTAAACACACAGCAACGAAAGGTTAATTGATTGAACGTCCTTGTCGGTGTTTGCAAAGGTCCTTAAGGGAGTTTGGCTGGGTGAGGGGGTTGGTTGAATGTTAACAGAAGTAAACACAAATGCAATGTGTGCTATCATGTGAAAGTTACACTGAGATTAGGCATGTGCGTGTGTGTGTTTGTTTCCACGTAGTTGCGTTACCTTGACAGTAAGGTTGGTCCAGGATACAGCAGAGGCTGTGATGTTCCTCTCACTCCACAGCTCTAAGGTTTTATTAGTGGGGTTATCAGGTTCTGCACATCTACAGCTACACACAGACAGAGACAGTATGGCGCTCAGTGGCTGACAATTAAATGCTTTTATCAGTCAAATGCGACAGCATTGCGATTCGAAGGCTTTTAGGAATTAAGAGACAAGGACGAGTGGTGAGGAGACGGAGCAGCAGAGATATTATTACTGAAACACAATGAAAACAATGAACAATGAGGCATCTGAACATTCAGGTGAACACTAGAACTAGTTTGTTGACTACTCACAACGCCAGCGTGAGTCTGTCGAGCTCGCTGTGCGTATTGAAGGGGTAGTCTTCACCCAGTTTGAAGAGCTTCTCCAGGGCCTCGTAGATGAAGATGAGGCAGATGAGGGCGGCGAAGGCCTCCTCCGTGAACCGAGTGATGTAGCACACCAGAGAGCTGGCATCTGTGGCAACCAAAACCAAACACAGCAGGGCCGTCCACAGGCCGATGCAAGTCCTCAGCGACAGATAAGACAGGTCGTAGTCGCTGATGATATGAGAGGAGAGGAGATTAAAGGGGGTTAGCGAAACAAATGTCATGCCATGAAATGTCACACGGAGCTGGTTGTATTTACATACCGGCAGAACTTGAAGAGGATTTTCTCAAAAACCAGCACAGGACCTGTACTGCCCAGAATGGTGAGAGGCTGACCAGCAAACAAAGAGTAGGCTACTCCAGTCATAGACGCACCGAGTAAGGACTCTATGGCACTCTGCAACACATGGTGGAAATACAGGAGTATGTCTTGTATGCAGTATTCAGTGTTTGCCTCTGTTTGGGTGTGTGTCAGGCCGTGTTTGCGCTCTTACAATGCGTCCCTCGGTCGCTTCTCCCAGCAGTCCTCCAAAGGTGATCACAGGAGACATGCAGGCACAGTAGAGGAAGAGGAAGGAGGCCACACACTGGAGGCTCAAGCCATCCTTAAAGTCACTCAGATAGAACGGAGCTTTCCGCTTGATGTCCAATATCAGACCGCCGAACAACCTGATCACGGCACGCAAAGAAAAAAGGAGAGGTGCAGGAGTTCGGCTTTGTCTAACATTGTAAGAGACAACCAGGAAAAGTATAATTTCATTTCAAACAATTAGAAACCCTCCAAGCAGGGTCTCATTAGCAAATTTCAGTTCTTTTAATGTGTGTCATGATGACATTTTAAGACTACTCTGCAACTAACGGGATAATTAAAGGCCCTACACAGCCACGGTCCTCCCACATAGGTGTTTGCACTCCCCTGAATGGACTCTTTTTAGGACTGCATGGGCGTCTTTGTGATTGAGTTCTTACTCTCTTTCTGCACGTGTTATTGATATGATAAATTTGGTGACCTGACCGGTTGGATGCAGTTATTGGTGCAGGAGCAAAGATGAAGAAAAATAAAACTGGATCTCTCGCCTTGAAAAATCTCAGGCGGTGTTAACTTATTAAGAAATAAAGTGATGAATTTTTGTGAATGTTTGTTTCTCAGGCTGTCATACTTGGCCAGCGTGGTTGTCACTCGCTTGTCCCACCGAAGCTCCTCGCAAATCCAAATTTAGATTTTGTCGCCGCAGCAACTGACAAGACAGTCTAAACTCAGCCCCGGGCTTTCAGACATGTCTTCAGAAAACATGACAAGTGCTAAATCCATGTTTTTTTTTGTGACAGCATGTCCAGATATTCACCATTCACTGCGTATAACACCTTGTTTTTTTGACATCTAAATTTGGCATCTATATTTACAAAGCAACAAACCTATTTAAGACAGCTTACCTTCCAGTTCTCTGCAGCTCTGGCCCATGGTGCTCAGCATGTAGCTCTTCCTCCACCAGGCAGGCTGTGCCATTGGGGACTCCGGGCATCTTCCTCTTCTCCTGCAGGCACCCAAATTACAATCCAGGAGCAGACACGATTAAAAAAATAGACATATACACAAAAACTGTATGATCCCTCTGTCATCATAGCTGTTTACCTGAGAGGGGACATTTTTGGGGGGCTCGATGCGGATGGAGGGGTCCCACTCTCCTGGTGGTAGGACTGTCACCTGGTCTAAGAACTCGTCTATGCCAGCCAGCAGGTCGCTTCTGTCCTTTGCCTTATAGGCTACATCATGGAAGATCTGGTCCAAACACAAGCAGGGAAGGAAGCAGAGGAAACTTAATAGTCTGCGTTTGAGAGGCAGCTGTATGAGGATTGACTTGGTGTGACGGTCTGGAGCTAGATTTTAATAGATGGATTCTTACTTCATCCGTCATGATGGTTGCCATGGAGCGTCCAATTTCGTGGTATTGCTGAGCCTTACCATCTGGGCCCAAGAGAATGAAGAGGAACCTGACATTTGCCAACAGATGAGAGGATGTAAATCCCTCCTGAATATACATAATTTGATTTTTTAACTAAACCATTGTTTATATATCTGCAACAGAAAGCAGTGACTGTTTACCTAGTAGGTATGGGGACCTCAGTGAGTCCAGTGAGCAGCACAGCAGGGGACAGGCGGACAAAGGCCACAATGGGCCTCTCCAGGAAGTCCAGTTCTCCCACCAGTACATTGGAGGCCTCTGCACCTTCTGGGATCTTCTTCATGAAGTGCATGTCCACCTGGTGGGACAAGGCAGAAAGTAAAAATATAACAATACCAAATTAACTACTTAATATCTACAGTTGCATTTATCTTTTTACAGGGCAAACAGAAATGTACATACAGCTTTCCCATCGCAGGTTCAGCCTAATGCCAGAAACCCAGCTATAGCATTTCAGTGCTATGAACTTTAAACTGTACAGTTATGCACTTAAAAATCCCAGGTGGAAATGAATGGTAAATGGAAGCTTTTATCTTTGCCTGATGTGGCTGTGCTTGCAGTGATGTACTTTGGACAACTGCAGTTCTCTTGTTATTTCCTAGGGGGCACCGTGTGACCTAGATGATAATATTGACTGCACACCAAACATCATATAGATCAGTGCATAGATCTAATCACCCTGTACAACCAAACAAGATCAGCTGTGTCACACTAATTATATCAAATAAATATAATTTTGTAAAACGTGTATATATATATATATATATATATATATATTACTGTGGTCTGCACAGCCTCCACATAAACAGTATGCACTGAGAAACTGCTTGTTCACCTTGCTAAGGTCCACTTGGGTGCCGTCCTGTCCGCCACCGTTCTTAGCTGGCTCAGTAGGTGGTGGAAGCTGTGGAGATGTAGCTGACCCTGCTGGATATTAAGGGTGTGTGTGTGTGTGTGTGAGAGAGAGAGAGAAAATCAGTCAGTACATATATCCATTGGCTTGCCAAAATGCAAAATGAAAAAAGGAACCTATGACGGCCGTAATGCATAACTGTCGACCATTTGGTTTTTGGCAGTTTGTCGCTGAAGGCATTCAGTGTCACTGTTTAAAGATCATGCTTTTCTATGTGTCTGTCAGTTACTTAGTCTTGCTGCTTTTAGTAATGCTCTGCTCTGCTTATTCTCCATCCATCATTCTGCTAAAAAATCTTTTTCTAACCCTAACACTAAAAACAGTCACCTCATATTTGCACTAATTCTGCAGCCTGAATTTTGATTTGATTCATACCAAGAAATGTTTTAATGCTATTGACTTGTGAAAGAGTTTGGAGTGTATTTGATTTATTTTGTGGTGTACAGTATGAAGCCCACCTGTCAGATGGGTCTCTGACTGTTTGCGGGTTCCCTCGGCGATAGAGCGCACGATGGGGATCAGGTTCTTCTTCTTCTCGTTCTGGTGGTGGTGTCTCTTAAGCAGGGCCTCACGCACCTTCACCCTCACGCTGTCGTCCAGCTCATTGGATGCCTCCTGGTGGTCCAGCACCATGTCTTGTAGCACATGGACAAAGAAATGCACACATGCTTACTGAAACTTTCAAATTAAGAGCACCAGACCAGCATTTGCTTTTTTCCCTCATTTATTGCTGTGGTTATAATCTGTCAATATGTAAAGACACAGTGCTGACCAGCAAAGTGTGTGCTGGCGTTGGGGATGTCAATATGTGTCCAACATATCTGGTCGGATGCGGGACTGCAGAGAATAATCAGCATCTCTCCTCCCTCTCCCAGTCTTTTCCATACTGACTTGCTGAGTCAGCACTGAAAATCTCCTTCCTCCTTTTCCCTCCTTCCCTCCTCGACGCTCAATCAAACTCCACAAGACGCACGGGCACACACGTTGCAGTGTCCGCCTTCACCCTGAGCACACTTCAAGGCTAATGTGTTGAGCTCAGCACCAGCATAATCAGCCATACTAATAAGGACGGTGACAGGAAAGCTGCACAAAGGATCCCGAAATCAAACCTCACAAATGTTACATCTAACGTAGCCTCCGCTCACGCTTCGTACACTCGAGAGGGATCATGTTCTGTATAATTTAAGAGTACAACAACAGCTCTGCCTTCTCCATTGTATCACTTGACAGATATCAGTCAGTTGCTCATACAACAACGAGATACATCCAATAATGTCATGACATGCTCAAAGAAGTGGCGTAGGCAGCCTCCTTTAATTATGTGTACACAAAACACTTTGTCAGTGTGATACTTTAAATTTCTGTAAAATATCTGAGAGTAGTCAGTCAAATGTTTTTTTTAAAAACAGATGCTGCCTTTCAAAATAAAAGACGCATAAACATGTTAATGAATATGGATTATTTGGACAGCGGGGTTGTAGAGCAGCAACAATGACCTTCAACCACGTAATCTATATTTTTTTTCCATACTGTTATTCCCGTTATTTGGACATTTTTGGGTAAAGGCTTGAATTACACAATACTAGTTATTTATCCTATAGCTCACAGGTCACTAATAGGTGAACCGCAGTCAGGGTCCAGATCCAGACTCCGGACCCAGAGCCGGAAACGACACATCATTGAGTTTTATTTATTTTTAACAGGTGACACTTTTCTCTCTGTTTTTACCGCTACTCAGCAAAAGGGACATCCTCCCTGTCTCTGATTGGCCAGTACTCATTGCCATCGTGGGTTCGAGTTGGTGGACTGAGATTGGTCAAGGTGTGAGGAAATAAGGAGACCCCTCCTGGGGTCTGCAGATGTTCATTCTTGGTTTGTATATTGTTAATAATAGAGATAAGAATATGCATTTTATGCATATCCTTGTATTACATTCTCTCTCTCTCTTTTTTGTTGTCTCCATCTCTTCTAACATCTTGGCTACCATTTGGAGTCCAGGTGCTGCTGGCAGGAGTCACATGCAGAGGAGAGGGAAGCGAGGAGAGCGGTGGAGAGCTGGAGGAGAGGAACGATTGCAGGCAACAAGGCTGTCGAAGGCTGTAAAGCTGTCACAATCCGACCATGAGGAAGAATGACTGATGGAGAGCCTTGAACCATGTGACCACATGCGTGTGTGCGTAGGTGTGTATGTGTGTTTGTGGTGGATGGACAGGAACCGTTGCCAACCACTCTTTGCATTTGTTTTAAATCTGCTTAATTATTAATTTGCAGAGAGACAGTGCGATGAGGAGTGTTCGCATCCGTATATAAATCATTTACATGCTTGCAGAAATCGTGTGCTCGCATGCAAATCGCAGGTGCGTTCGTTAACTGCATACTTGTATGCAAATGTGCTTGAACCACGGAGCCGGCTTCATCTAATTGTAGATTTTAATGCAAATCAGGTTCAGCAGAAGTTCAGTCGCAATATTCCGGTTAAACTCAACCGCAGAGCAGCCACACTGAGCCTGCAGCACCGATGGACTGTAAGTGTGGACTGGCGCTGGACAGTGTTACGCTTGTTTTTGTTTTATCACAATGAAGTAAAAGAAAATCAATTGAGACTTTTGTATGACTGATAACACGAGTCTGTGTGTGTCTGTTTGTGCGTCTGTGACGATGATACGCCCCTCAGGCATGCGATGTATGTGTGTCTCATCCTCTTAGGAGGATAAATCGATTTGAAGCACACGTCCAGCGAGCATCTTGGCTGAGTTATAGAGCCTGTTTTATATCAATAACTGTGATATTTACTCAAGAAGTGACTTAAGAGAGCGGGGAAAGAGACAGACAGACAGAAATATTTCGTGAAATCATATATCCATCATGTTTGAAGAAGCGACACCAGTCTAGCTCTGGCACTGAGATATTAATATATGCCAAATTGGGAAAAAAAAATTCTCACCCGCAATCTCCTCGATGCAGTCAGCATGCATGTCAAGCAACACGCTGCCATTTATGATGCAACTGCGGAGCTCGAACAGGCTGTGGAGGGAGAGAGTGGCGACGTAGGGCTTGCTCCACCTCTCCCCACCGTCCTCCACATCTTCCTCAAACTTCAGCCACCTGCGAGGAAAAGACAGACGAGAAGTTTGTAAGTAAATGTCAAATATTATTACTTTAATCTTTTGCTCTTTTGAGACATGTTCTGGAAGGATTGTACAAAATATCACTGGCCATAATAAATGATACACCAATAATACATCTAAAGCAAAATTAAATTGACTTCAGAATATGGAAGATTTAGGGCTATTTGCATTTTATTTGAATATTTTACAAGAATAAAGCATTAATTTTTGTTCCCAATCTACTTTAATGTATCATCATTATTTTTTTAGATATTTTTTATATTATAAATATATTAGACTTGTCTCAGGTGTTAATTAACTAGTGCCAGTTGCAGAATAACATATCACTGAGTAGATTTAAGGATTTAAACTATGGCAGAAGTAGCATAATCTTTGCATTACATAAAAGTTCATCTATGTTTCTGTAGCTATGAGTAAGTGGCTTCATAATTTGGTCTTTTTATTTGCTCTCAGTGAAGAAGCGTTGGGTCTTTAGATCATGTAAAAGTGTAAGTCTTAGAGTAGGCCCACATCAACTTAATGCAAGCAGGAAGAATGGAGCCTTAAACCTCAAGACAAAAGATGTGTTCCCATCCTACACACATTTGATTTAGACCCTTTACTTTGTGGTTCACACCATTTCCTGCCAGATCCTTTTCCTCCGGAAATATCAACCACACAACATGAAGAATTGGCGTTTTAAACTGATTTGGCATGTAACCATAAGGAACGACATTGCTCCTCTCTGTGGAGCTAAAACCAAAACATGATCCACTAAGCTTTAAATGTAACTACCACTTGTACACTTGTCCCTCTCGGTAACAGAGCAGCTGCAGAGCTGCCGGGGCTGTCAGAGGCTTTATTGCCCAGCATTGTTGCCAACAGCTCCCAGAGGAGATTCTGACCTGGCTGTTTCCTTCCACTCGGCATCTTTGCCATCCTTCACACAGATCTCGTCCAGCTCGGTGAACAGCTCGTGGGCCACATGTTCGGCATCCTCCTCCGTGCCCAGAATGAACTGAACCCGCTGGGACGGCGTGTCTGGTGAAGTGAGAGGGTACAAGGGAGGAACAAGAGGTGACCTGTGGTTCTCACAACACTTTATTACTTTGTCGGTACATGCCTTTCAAATGACTGCTGGGTCCATATACACTCTCTCTCACGTGCACACACACACACACACACACACGCAACATGCTGACGAGTTCCTGTTCTTTGGTAGCTAATTAGTGGATTTGTCAATTTTAGCTTGGGGGTGCTGAATGCATGTGTGTGCAAGTGTGTGCCGAAAGTATTGATAGGCTTTGTTTAACAACCAAGGCCTCATCTCTGGGAGGGTGGATCATGTGCAAGAATGCATGCAAGCTCTATACCGAGCCACCATGTCGCCCTATACTGACGTGTTTTTACCATGACTCAAGGTGGTCGTCTCTGTTTCTTCACTTTGTTGCGTCGCGAGGCTTCCCGCCCTCCTGTCTCTCTTGCGGTGCCGAGAGCCATGAGGCTTGTGGTGACGATGGCTCTGCCTGGGCATCCGGACGCCCACAAAGAGAGTCCTGTGGCCTGAAAGGGAGACGATAGGAGGAGATTTTACTTTTATGACTGAGTAATATTTTTATACGCGCTCATAGCGTAGCTGTAATATCATCAGGTTTTTGCGCTTAAGCATTTAACTGCAGCTTTATTTAAAAAATAAAAATAAAACACAGTTCATCTGAGAATCTGGAAAAAAAACATAAAAATGTAAATGCCCATAGAGATCACTGAGAGTTCAGTAACTGCGACTTAGAACAATACAGAGGAGGGCAAATTAAATAGTGCTTAATTATACATGAATACTAATCTAATAAAAGGCTGCTGTCTTCAGATGAGCTTCAGGCTTTCCGGAATAGACTTAAAGAAGGAGAAGATCCAGTAAAAGGCAACTGAAAAAGTTTGTGTCTGTCTGATGAAGCAAATTTAACATCATAATTAATTTTTTTTAACATCATTTAATTTTTGTCTGCACCTTTACTAAATGTTGTTTTGAACACAGGTTTTTTTATTCAATTTCTTGGCAACAAAGGCTGGTACAAAACCTTCACATTTTGTTACCTTTAACTTGTGTCTGTCGTCTACTTTTAAATATGTTTGCCTGATAGTCAAACCTCTTTTAAAACTGAAATAACTCAATTTGTTTCCATGCAGGGGGTTGATGATGTTTGTGTCTCTGTCCACTCCCTACAAACACAAGTACACACAAGTACATTTAATTTCAGCTTTTTTCCGATGAGATCTGATGAGATCATTTATCCTAATTAGCTGCGGATAAAACTGACACATCCTGTATTCCACACGGAGCAACTGAAAGAGAGAAAAGAAAGAATAAAGAATCAGCTGCACGGCGGTCTTTCATCTCAGGTGGTTAAAGTAACTAAAGAAGAAAAGCCGTTTACGTGAAGGTTAGGTGTTGGCCTAACCAAAGCTCCATGAGAACCACTACTTCCTGTCCCACATTAGTCTCAGCCGCTGCCATCTGTAATTATCATCAGTGCATTCAGTGTTGAGTGCAACACGCTGTGATGACAAGAGACTGAATGAACATGGCACTGACAAGAGCGGAGCTTTCTTTGAATATCAAAGCAAAGGCTGCAACAGTTGGAATAATCATAAATAATAAGATTTTGTGTCCGTGTGTGTGTGTGTGTGTGTGTGTGTGTGTGTGTGTGTGTGTGTGTGTGTGTGTGTGTCTGGCAAATATATTTTGGCGACACAAAAGATGCTGAGCTACAGCTGTGTGTTCCACCTCCTAACATGTTATTATCCCACCAGGAAAGTGATAATGGGCACACACACACACACACACACACACACACACACACACACACACACACACACACACACACACACACACACCTAGAAATGACTGACGGACTGAATCGTCAATGTCAATGTTTAACATCATTATACTTATATTATCTGCATTTCAGACGGAATTGTACAACCCTCTTTTTTTGTTACTCTTTCAGGAAGTCTGATGGATGCGGTTACGTTACAAATTCAAGTTTTCAAGCATGCAAACCATGTGTCGAGCTCATAAAGTATGATTCAGCAGCAGTGCTGTTATACGGAAAACAATTTTCTCCAGCTGAAATACAAACTGCAGCTGTGCAGGTTGTTAATAAGTGGGCACAGGGAGCACTCTTTACTATGTAGTTGCCAAGCCAGTGTTAGGAAAAACAATGTATAAATACTGCAAGTATATTTCACACCAAGAATGTGATAATAAATCAACACTAAGTCAATTTTAGCTGCATGATGCATGCTCCGGTGATATAACGACAGACCGGTAAGATGTGCAGCATTGTCTGTCGCTGACATATTGCACATATTAACATTTAGCAACAATACAACGATAATATGATTAGATGGATGATCGATGACTTTAACTGCGCATGTTACTCACCTTCTAGTTCCTCCTTCTCATAGTGGATGTTTAGTACTGAGCTGGTCCCTCCCTGGTCTACCACCACCTCCTCATCTGGCCTCTGATGGACACACACACATAAAGACATGTAAGTGTAATGTCACGGCTCCTTTTGTTAATATTCAGAGCGCATAATACATTTCTTTACAATGCCCTCTGTCTCCAGCAGACATATTGTTCTTCCAGGAAAAGTTGAACTTTGTAGAACACCTTCAGTCCGTGAAAGGAAACCTGAAAGGTCATCATGTCCGGAAGTATCCCGTTAAGCACAAACTCCTGACACTGTAATGAAACCACTAATTGGCCAAATTGGCAAGAGCCTTTCAATAATAAGCATCAAATTCCAGACAGTCTATTCTCAGACCGTCTGGCACGGACACACCGAAGAGGACAGGCACGCGCGCACACACACACACACATCCGTATAAACACACACACACACGTCAGAGGTAAACAGAGCATGAGTCAGTTGGAGAATGTGCCACTATCCATAGGAAATCAAATCAAATTAGCAGAGTGCCATATCCATCAGGGGTGCTGCCGTTGGCAAACCTCTGCAGGATGTCGCTATATTTTACCACCCCAGTGACAAGGCTGTCTCAGAAGCAGAGCAGTTTGCTAATGTGCATGGGTTGCTGTGTTATCCATGGTCAAGTATCGGCTCTATGATAATGAGGGCCGAGTGCTGCAAGAACCTCTGCAGTGTGCATGCAACAGGAAAATCTTTAATTTCTTTCAGAACCTCCCACATGCTGTTAAAGATAGCGAGCGTCTACCACTGCACCAGAAGTATAAATCACTTCAACCCACCCCTTGATTCCTGGCAGAAATGTAACCTTTGACTGGATGCTGGATTAGCCCCAAAGAACATATGTGAATGTACAGTATGCCTGCAGTTGTTAGCAATGAAATCAATAGCTAAAACCTATAAATACAATCAATTGGAAGTGGGGGGTCTACACACACACACACACACACACACACACACACACACACACACACACACACACACACACACACACACACACACACACACACACACACACAAACACACACACACATAGATACTGCTATATATAAATGCAGCTCTCTACATAATAGATGCTTCTGCCCACTCCATATGAGCACATGATCGCATGTACTGGATGTGTGTCTATGAGTGTGTCCGGGTGATTTGCTGGTACAGAAGATTAAAATGTCTGTAGCATTTGGTAAAACAGGCGCCCACTTTAAAAACAGAAAAAATGATTAATGGTGCCATGCGATGAACATGTATGAATAAATACAGAGAAATGGCACAGATGAAAGTGCATAAGAGAATTAATATTCAAGAATGAGTAATTTAGTTAAAGGACCAGTGCGGAGGATTTAGTGGCATCTAGCAGTTGTTGCCAACCCCCTCGCCTCGCTCACTTCTTCCTAGTGCGAAGTACAACGGCCGCAAAACCCCTCACTACCTCACCATGGTGTTATACACTGTTGTTGTTTTCTATTTATTGTATATACTTTTCTCTAAATTTAAATTTGCCTTTACTTTTTATATTTTATATTCTCTCTCTATATATATACATATATATATATTTTATTTTATTTTTATATTCTATATTTAATATTGGGCTGCTCCGGGACCAGGGGAAACCAATTTCGTTTCATTCCATGTTTACATGTGTTGGAATGACAATAAAACTCCTTGAATCTTTGAATCCTTGAATCCTTGAAAACACACATAAGGCTCTGTTTAGTCGAGTTTAAACATCAGGGTCCACACTGTGTCGATATGAAAGGCTCCTTTTGAAGTAATAAAAACATAACAATTCTTTTTGTAGGTGATTATACGCTAATGAAAACATAGTCGTAGATATTATATTTAATTTCTGTTTTATAAATAGAGCTCCTTGTACACACTTATTCAGTTAGTTGATAACTTGGTTAAACTTTTATCGTGGCCTTCCTGATTCGATTTCACATGATGTCTATATCCTGCAGCAACACTGCAGCAGATCTTTAATTACCAGCATTAAACCTGATGATCTCAATTTAGAGCAGAGGCAGCATGTTGGCAGTTAGTTAGCATTTCAAGTTGTGCGTGTGAATTATGTGTTTCTGCGTGCATCAAAAGACGTATGCAAGAATAATGTTCAACACGCATTTCCTGGGTGAAAACTAAGGAAGATCTGTTCAATCCAGTATCAAGGGGCCTGCACTGCGACATCACGACCACAGAGGTGAAAATAATTGCAATTTGTCTTCTCGAATTGCTTTCGGAAAGAGCAAGAGAATTCGTTAGTGGAGACGAGATGAAAATGTCAGAGCATGTCAGAGCAGGATTGTCATTAAAAAAACATGAGACTGTTCAGAAATCTAAAACTATATTTTCTTGTGAACGAGAGCGATCGCTCCCCTTATTAAAGCTTTTCCAGGCCGACTACAACTACATCCATCCCGGAGTACCCTGTGTGTGTATGACTCTGTTACTGTGAGATGTGTGTATGGAGCAAAAGCCAGCAGTGATTTTTCTTCGTTCTCCTGAGGTTTGGCTGATAAAACACCACGCACACTTTATTGACAAAAAAAACAACAACCCACTTTTTGAATCATGCTGGTTTCCGCCTGCAGTTATGAAATGTGATAAATGCGGATAGTGCTCCGTGTGTGTTATCTTGATCTATTTTCAGACTTTATTTATATGCACGCTGCAAGTCCATAAGCTGCTTTTTATCTTCTGTCTTAGCCCTTTAGACTCTCCGCGCTGCTGAAACCTGAACAGCTGAGCCTAATACAGATTGTGATAAGAGAAAACTAATTAACATGCAGTGCAGACAGATAAATGTCTTACCTGATTAGAAGCGACAAAAGTCAAATCCAACTCCAGAAAGCTTTCCGTTATGTTTTCAATGCCACCCGCTCTGATATCAACGCAGAGAGAGCCACTTAAAATTTACACAAGAGTTAAAAACAGTTTGGGGATCCCCCAGACATCCACTTAATTCACAGGTGTGGGTGGCCTAGCGCTGCTTTCCTCTCTTCTTTCACACCCTCTCCACCACATCGGCCCCGTGGGATTTCTTTCTCTTTCCATGACTGAGCACTTCTTCATCCCCAGACAATTCTAGTCATTTTACAGAATAAGGACACTTAATTAGGAGGTCATATCTGGGCCAGAGATTGGATGTGACTCGTGTTTTTATAATTATACTTAGGCGATGGATAAAAGTGAAGTGACAGAAATTAAGGATTGTGGTCATGTATATTTAGATGTAACATGAGTCTCCTGTCCATGTCATACATTTGCTCGTGCTGAGCACTGGGCTGACAATATAAATAATACTACAAAAACAAGTCTTCATCATCTTTTATAAATTCAAATCCTGTCTCTTTATCATATTTAAAGCCCATTCAAACACTAAAACAAACAACTAATTGATTCTAAGTATTTTCTGTGCAGCCAAAGCTGATTATAATATAATTATCTTGTTACCCAAAATTCAGATCACATCAGCGATCCACGCTGTGAATGATAAACACGGGAATTGTTTATTTTGAGTCCTACTACAAAATGTTTTATGTGTTTTAGAAAATGATCTGTGACCTCTCAGGATTTACATACTTCAACAGCAACAAACGCAGCAGAGGTCGCGTATAATTCATGCAGCGATTCCAAGTGGGAAGCGAGAGTGAACCAAAATCGGGAAGTTGTGGGTGAGACAACGTCAAACAACTGAGCTGAACTTCAAGGAGAAGCCGAGCAGGGCTGCAGATTATGGGGTGCCGTTTGTAAAGCGTCTCGCTCTGGAAATAAACAGCAACATTTTGTCACATTTAGCTGAAAACAATGTTTAAAAAACTGGTTAGAATTTTTGAGAGTCACTTTTTTGCACATTTAGAACAATATTTGTCAACTTTATATATATATAGAGATATTTTAAATATTTAAATCCAAATGTTAAATGTAAAATCTAAATGCTAAATTTAAATCTAAATGTTAAATATAAACCTAAATCTAAATGTTTAATAGAAATGTTAAATGCTAAATCTAAATCTAAATGGCAAATCTAAATCTAAATGTTAAATATAAATATAAATGTTGAAGCTAAATGTTAAATATATATCTAAATGTTAAATCTAAATCTAAATGTTGGAGCTAAATGTTTCGGGTGAAACTAAATATTTAGCTAAAATGCAAATTCAAATGCCGGTAACCGGAAGTGCCAAAATAAAAGCTTGAGGAGGTCAGAGCGTGTTTATAGTGGCAAATAACGAATAAAACCAATCTTATCCGGGGAAATGGACTCTTGGACTTGGATTATCGTGATAATAACTACCTAGATTCAGGAGTTCATTCTCTCAAGGTTCAACATTAAAAGTGACATCGTTCACATTATTTTCACATTCTTATTGGATACATTGTTATGAGAGAAATATTGTTTAAAGAGCCAGTGTTCGGTTCGTCTGTTGTGTCTGTTGTTTCTCTTGATAACACAACAGGACTCCCACTGATCTCGGTAATCTTGGTAATCCCACTCAGGAAATTAAGAGCACTCTTGAGTCGCATATAATGGGCTCATTCTAAGGGTAACAGTTATATTCAATTTCTGCCAATAGATCCTCCTCGCCCTGTCGCCATGCCCTCACATGTAACTGCACGCGCACAGACGGCGTTATCAGTCGGTGCAGCTGTAGCCGGTGAATTAGGTCTTCTGTGCAGCGTGTGTGGGTTGAGGCTCAGGCTGGAGGCAAGTCAGCTCCATTAGAACATATAGACACACAGTATGAGAGAGAGAGTCTAAAAGCTCTTTGTCCCAGAAAGGACAGTAGACCATCTACATCATCGATTAGCTTCCATCAATCCATTTGGTGCGCGCACATAGGCAGAAAAAAGAAAAAGGGGGCATCATTCTCCTCAATGACTACGACAACAAGGAGTGGAGGGGGTGAATTGTCTTTCAGAGAACGACACAAACTCTTTTCATATCATATTTTCAGATTACACTACTCTATATCATGATGTTGCTTCTCTTGAGTCCTTGCTCTTCATAACTCCCGGTCATCCTGGTCACAGCTCACTAAAGATCACCTTATTAATTGCAAATTCGTGCAGCTATGTGTTTTTTCTTCAGGTTAATGGTTCCCTGTCATTCACAACTCACCTCCCTCGTGTCACCTTAAAGTGCTTCAGCTAATTAAAAGCTCACATGGCACTTAAAGCACATCCGCGACCCTCAAAGCGCACACATGTGCCTGATTTTCCACTGACCTGGCGAATAATTAATTTTTTTTTTAATGCCTGTTTCTATCTCCTGGCAACCGTCACCCTTCTAACTCCACTCTTCGTCCTCCAAGCTTCGTATCAGTCACAGTGTTCGGAGAGGCTCAAAAATAATTCTGCCGCTGCACCGTGGAAGCGCTCCACAGCTAGAACCAAAATGGCTGCCTGTCCTTGAGTTTCTGTCCTTTACAGTACGAGCATGTCAGTGGTATAGCCGTCCATGGGGAGCACACACTGGTGCTGCCTTGTGGGTGATTATGAGAACGGAAGATGGTGCCAAATTAAAATAACCTGAGGATACAGTGATAGGAATTTCCAATAAGAAATCAGAACTTAAGAGCATTATGTTGCCACATGATTCAGTTTGCCCTCCAGATTTGTTCCAAGATGATTTGTGTTTTTTTTTTTAAAGGATCTTTTTATTTCGATTTGAAGCCTCGTACTAATCCCTCTATTAAAGACATTTGTGTATTTTTTTATTTTGGCTCATCTCACATGATGAAGACTTAAGGCACCCTTGATCTAGTCTCTCGGCGTGTAAAAGCCAAAAATAAAGATGCTATCGCTCGTCTACATTTCATAACTAAACAAATGCAAGATGTGTTTCCTGGCAGGGCAGATTGTCCCAGAAAGACGCTAGCTTTCCGGAGTTCAGTCTCACACAGTGTCCTACTTTCGATGCTCATTAACCTCGCATTGATGCAGCGAGTGATAAATAAACACACGCAGGTTCATACACTGGTTTTTTGATATGTAAGCTGTAAGTTAAGAATTACCTAACAATCTACCATAGCATATTCTCAGACTTCATTTCTCTTTTTTCATGTTCGTGACTTTGCTGCTAGGGAAACCCACATAAACTGTGTTGCCACTAAGTGGTTTGAGCTGTTTGTGATTTCTTGCAATTCAACATTTTTCCAGAGGTAAAACTGTTTTTCTGGTATTACGGTATGCATTACACTGAAACACGCTGAAGCGGCGATCGCTCTAAACAAATAGAGCTGAAATGATTTGCATCGCAGTCTCCTGACTGAGAGAGGGGCAATCGATGTTTCTATGCCAAAATGCTCTTTCAGTCCTTTAGGACTGTGAGGAAGCCCCGAGCGGAGCCAAACTTCCAGAGGAGTGAGGCCTGCTAGCTACAATGAAGAGGCTTAAATATCCAAACACCTCACAGACACTGGCTAGACTGAAGCATTGCTATAAGAGCAAGTTTATCAATGAGCATGTATACATCAGGGTTCCCACGGGTGCTTGAATTCCTTGAAAATGCTTGAATTTCAATTCAGTGTTTTCAAGGTTGTGAAAATGCTTGAATTTTTTGTGAAGTGCTTGAAAATGCTTGAAATTTCACAATTAGTTAAAAATCAAAACAGTCAATCTACCACCATATGAAATAATGCTAATTAGACCCATATTATTATGCCATACAGTGGCACCGCTGCACTTCCCATGACCATCATGGCAAACACAACTAGTAGGCTACCTATTTAAAGGTGCTGGAAAAATGGAAAAACTGGTGCTTGAAGGTGCTTGAAAAGTGCTTGAAATTGTTCATGAAAAAGGTGTAGGAACCTTGATACATATAATAACTACATCAGCAGTGAGGAGAAACAGTGAATCGTGCATTCATAAAAGTGTCTCCATGATTCAGCACAGCAGCGTCCGTCACTGCTGACCGTTACAATGACCTCCCTTCCCTTGGCAAAGTACTTTCTCTCGACACAACTTCCTCTCCTCTTGTGTTTCTCCGCATCTCCTATTTTTATCCGTTCATGCCAACGCCGCCTCCCCTCCTCTTTCAACGTTGACCCCCCCTCCACGCTCTCTCTCCTCCCACCAGCACTCAAAACCGACAGCAGGGACAC
Organism: Collichthys lucidus; assembly: GCA_004119915.2. Lineage (NCBI taxonomy): Eukaryota > Metazoa > Chordata > Actinopteri > Sciaenidae > Collichthys > Collichthys lucidus. The sequence goes on along the minus strand of CM014082.1, from coordinate 31,656,729 downwards.
AGATCCTGACTTAGACAACTGGGCCCTGTCACTTTCAGGCTGGGCTTGGTGTTTGAGAGCCCAAAAAGGATGCCCCAAAAAGCCCCGCAGGCTAGCACCGGCGCCATCGGCCAAGAGACATGAGACAGCGCTTGGCTCAGATGGGAGCGGGTTCACGTGAATGGATGAAAGGGGCGAGATAATGGTGAAAAAGTGAGACGGCAGAGGAGAGAGCTGGAGGAGACAGGATGAGAGGGGTGGGTGTTTTGACTGCTTCAGCCCATGGGTAGCATGAGTCATACACACCTTATTCAATGCCACACATTCATTTCTGCCTCTCCACCGCCTTCACTTCCGTAATTGTCTTTCTTTTTCAGAAAGATCACTGCAGCCTTCGCTGATTTCCGTAGGTGAACATACAGCATCATTAAAAACGGCAGGTTCTCACCTTGCAAAGTATATTATCGAATTATTCACCCACACAAACAAAGACTGAAAGATTCTTACTTTTAAGATTCTCAGTCATCTGGACATGTGATATCTAAAAGTACTAATGTGAAAGGCCGACAGGACCCGACTTATTCGCTCTGCTGATTGGGGGGATTGTGAGTTTAAACCTCTGTGGATCTCTCAGTCAGGGTTCCCACACCTTTTTTATGAACACATTCAAGCACTTTTTAAGCACCTTCAAGCACCAGTTTTTCCATTTTTCCAGCACCTTTAAATAGGTAGCCTACTAGTTGTGTTTGCCATGATGGTCATGGGAAGTGCAGCGGTGCCACTGTATGGCATAATAATATGGGTCTAATTAGCATTATTTCATATGGTGGTAGATTGACTGTTTTGATTTTTAACTAATTGTGAATTGGCTTGTATTCTCAGCTTGTGAGCGGTGTATTGTGTAACTACCATAGCTCAATAACAGTGACCAACAGGTGTGGATAGTAGTCTACTGTTATTTCTCTGCAGAACACCAAGCGAGTATGATAACTGAGTTCTGCATGTGAAGGCATCGGATCAAGCGCGTAGCCGCTTAGGAAACATTTTTGTTTTCTCTTGGTTTATTGAGATAGACATCACACAAATTTCAAGCATTCAAGCACCCGTGGGAACCCTGTCTCAGTCTAATGCATGTGCTTTCAGGCTAAATGAATCTGGTTAAATGGCGGCTTCGGGTATGCTGCTAAAACTGTAATAGTTTTGAAAGATGTTCAATATTGAGCAATTTTTTTTTGTGACACTTAACAGAGAATATGACTAAATCAGACAGACTTTTCCTTCAGATGTCGATATAAAACTACAGCGTTGCTCTTTAAGATCCACATCGATTTGTCATATAGGCAGCTATGGATCACTCTGTGCCACCAGACTGATTAAAAGGAAAAGCTTGGGAGGGATGCCAAATGTAAAAAAAAAAAAAGGACTGGAAGAGGTCTCAATCTTGTGTGTGGAGTGCTGAGACTGAGACACATTTATGATGTGTTTTATGAACGCCGTACATCATTTCAAAAACCTGCAACCAGAGTCACAATCTTACTCTGGTGGTGACACCATCGAAAGCTGTAGTATTTTTGTAGTATTTCAGTCATTCAGATGAGATGAAATCAGATTTTTTTTAAACTTACTGATCATATTCTTGAAAACATGTTGACACTATGATTGTGTCTCCCATTAAGTAGCAGCCTGAATGCTGAATCGAGGATTGTATTGAAGAAAATGATTGATTAAGATCATTAATCAGTCATTAGGTAATGTTAATATCTGTACATCTCCATACAGACCACGTTCTTCATGAATCATTCCTGATTAACTATAAATCAGCGGCACAAAACGAACTACTACTCATTAATTACTCATCAGTAATTTCCCTTTCTGTGCCCCCTAAAGTGGTACATTACACTGAGTAGTTACTAAGTAGTCCCCATTACTTCTTTATTATGACAAGTAGCTACCGGGGAATATTTTTCCTTAATAACAAACAAACAAAAAAATCACCATATTCAGGCCACATATACAGTATTATTAACATCCGTGTCATATTCTTAAGCATTAGCGATGCCGATGCCTTAACATAGAGAGGTAAAATGTCATAAACAGAGTGTGTACCAGGGTAAATCATTTTTAATTATAACTCGCTGCTGCTGACATTTATTTAGTTTTAAAGAGCTGAAATCTTTGAAGGAGCCACAGCTCCCATTAAGAAGATGATCGGATGAATTATTCCTACTTGTTAGTTTTGTGTGATGATCCTTCACTTTACTTTAGGGCGCACAAAGACTTTGAGAAAGTGTGAATATGTCCATTCACAGATATTTATTGAATATTATTAGCTAATATGATTTAAAATAGACTCTGGTAACATTATCTATTGTATAGTCATTGATAAGAGCTTGTGGCTTTAGTTAGGAACTTTGTATTAATGATTAATTAATTATCAGGTCATTCATTCATTCCTCATTTATTCCTCAGTAACTACTCTAAGTTTTTGTGCAGCAATTATTTATTTACTAATGCAAATGCTAGTGGATTGCTAACATGTTTTCATGACCCACACTGTGTGTTTATCCGTGCCTTTTGCTTTAATTGCTTTAATATGAGCCAGCGGATTAAACCCTGGCACTAACCTGCTTTCTTTAATTACCTTCTTTTTTGGAGTGGTGCAATAGAGGTGAGTGCTGTTCGTGCTAAGCCTGCAGCACTATCAACAACACTATTACCACCAACCAGTGAGCTGGGTTCTGCTCAAGGTTTCTGCCTGTTTGAATAAAGTCGTTCCTTGCCACCATCACCAAGTGTTTGCTCATGGTGGGAACTGTTGAGTCTCTGTAAATAATATTATAAAGTGTACGGCATTATATGGAAATCATGAAATACTTGTTGGTGCTATAAGAATGAAATTGAATTGATTAGTATTTATTTTACAATTACTGGCACTTTATTACAGTTTTGGTTACCACCTAGGTTCATGTATTATGATCTGTACCACATTGCAGTCAACTACAGCTTATTTTTCTGGCAGATAAAGAAGAGAAGGTTCTGCACATTAGTGAATGTGCATTAGTGCACTTTGGCGTAGCATCTGGCTATTGTAAAGGGCTATACAAATAAACTTGATTTAATTTGAGTGAAGCATAGTTGGCGAGCTCGATGCTTCCAGTACAGACACGACATTATAAACACTAAGTGCCAAAAAAAATCCTTAGAATTTAATCTAACATCTTTTTGTTGGACATTTTCCACAATATTTCTATAACGTGGTATATATGTAGTCAATCGAGTACAACAAATATGACTAGTATTTTTGTACAGTTTCATAACTGTATGCCTTTTACAAATACATCACAAATATTGAAATATTGAAATATTGGACTGTATATCTGCAGCAGAATTTAAAATAAACCCAAAAAGGTGACGAACAAATGTGCAGAGCAAATTGTTGAGAAAATAACCTTAATTATCAATTAATAATGAAAATAATCATTAGTGCCCTAATATTCATTCATTTACCTACAACATCCATGCTGCAAAGTACTGCTTACAAAATAAAACAGTAGCATATAATACTAATTATTATTTAGCACTGTGGATAGGTGTCCTTCTGCCTCAGGATGTGTCCACAACGACATCTTCATATCATCATATTGCTGTTGATCTAATCTTTCCCACTAGTTTGGTAAACATGTCAACAGGTTTATGGTGGGGCGTAGACTTAGCAAAGATCGCAGAGATGATGGAGAGACAAACCTAAGACAGATTTAACTTGGATAACTTTTTGAAGAGTCAGGCTCTGAGGCAATTTCACTTCCCCTTGTCTGAAAGCCGTCTAATCATATCAGAGACTTCCCAGCTCACCTCTGGTCCTTCTCCATTTGTCTCCCGCCCTTTAGACTAGATGTTATTATTGTAAGTCAGCCTAGCCCAACAGAGTCATGTCATTATAAGTCCTTGAAGGTGTGATACTGCATGCCACAGTAGCTATAATTTAAGCTTATAGGCCCACAAACACCACCGCATACCAGCTTGAATAAACATCCCTGAGCACTGGTGTGTTCAATGGTCCATTTGTCCTAAGTGGTTCCTCCTTTAACCCTGTATCATTAGCTGACCAAGGACTTGATAATGGATCACACATCAACATTACATAAACGATCATGCCATTCTCCTCTTCAACCCTCCCTTGACCACAGGCTGTCCTCCTCCTCCCCTCTGCTGCCAGGATTGGCTATAAGGAGACACTCAGCAGCGTGTACGGTGCACGGTGTAAGTAAGGATGGCGTCAAGGTCATTTGAGGGTAACAGAGAAAATCACACGCCGTCTAAGACTGTCCCGTCCCTGTTATTCCTCTCACACATGCGACTTCGGGACGAGCAGCTGCTGTTTGACTGAGCGCTGTGTTTTTTAAAAATGCATCGGCATCTGATCGATAATGCTGCTGCTACCTCACATTCATGCAACCGACTGCACATCTGTGCACAAGCATAATAACTGACATTTCTCCGTGCATTGCAATGTGACGCGCTCTCACTGCACGTGTTGGCACCCCAGACTATATCAACAACATCCTCCGCATATACGGCATCATTCTGCAGAGCCTATTAAAAACTTGCCGGGACAACATGTATTCAGTCTGTTTAAACGCAAAATGTGCAAAAATAATAACATAAAACTAGACGTGCAAGGCCTAAATATGTACATGCATGGAGAAATGCAACAGTGGAGAACAGGTGTGATTATTTCTGTCATTAAACAGTTCCTGAAACATCACATTTAAGCAAGCTGCAAAGCAATCTGTGAATTTCTGTCAAAGCTATTTTCAAACTATGGGATGCAGTTGTTGGAGCTTGTGTACTAGGCTGCTCTGTTCCATCCCATAGTGCCAAAAAAAAGCACCGCGCCATGCATTAGACATTTAAAGGGGCACTTTACCTGGTAGCTCAGAATACTCTCCGGGTCGTTGACGGGCATGCTCGTGGCCTTTCCTGCTCACTGTTGACGGAGAGTAAAGGTGAGACTTTCCCAGGTGCTGATCAGCCTCTCGGTGCTGTGTTAGGACGTTGTTGTTGTTTTTTCTGAAGAAGAAGCAGTCACGAGCTGGTGAGAGCAGCTTCTTCTGTTTCTGCAGACATGTTGAGTGTAAACATCTTTTTCCAGATGAGGAAAGGGTTTTTTTCTTTTTCTTTTTTTCTTTTTTGAAATGCCCCCCACCCCCCCAAGTGTTATGATGATTTTCCCGGCCGCGCTTCCAAGCTCCCCGCCCTCCCTCTCTCTCCTTGCCCTGGCTTTGGGAGCGGGATGCAGAGAGCATCACTGCAGCCTCAGCCAATCAGAGCGCACGGGCACGTAACCGGCTGCGACGCACTGCTGCTACCCAACACAATAAAGCCAAGACTATTATAAGCTTATGGAGCGACGTCACTCTATACAATACAGTATACCAGTTTGGCAGCTTCTCTTGTTTCAAGTGCTAAGATGTGCTGGACTGTGACCATTGTGCACAGCAAACGGTAGAGATGTTCTTTCTTTCTTTCTTTCTTTCTTTCTTTCTTTCTTTCTTTCTTTCTTTCTCTTTCTTTCTTTCTTTCTTTTTTTAAACTTTTACTTTTATTTACTTCTGCAGACATAATTTTAACGATTAAATAGCTTCTATGCTGACAAATGTCACAATTTAGAGAAAACTTTATGTTTAATTCTGATTTATTTTTCTCTAGTTAAGTGCTGGACTCCATTCAAAGTGACTGTCCTGCAGTCAGGTGTTTACTTAAATACAAGTAGAGAGATATCGGCAGCAAAACATACTTTAAATTTAAAGTACATTTAATCACATGATAATATGTTTATTTATGAGTCCTCCACTGGAAGAAAAAATCTGTGCGTAATTCCAGGGTTGACCCAATATAGATGGCATCACCCATTTGCCTCATCAATTATCAAACGAGACATGAAATGGCGACTTCAGTTGTAGTTGGCAAAGTAAGCACATCGGATGAAAGACAGCAACATAATAGATCTTATTGATCCTGAATGTAGAACACACCAGAAAGCTTTGGGTGACACCTTGTGGGAAGCTGAAGCATTACTCCATGATATTAAAGCTCATATCTGATATATTATTTCTTTCATCACTGCAGATGGTCGCCTGTGTTAATAAGCAAGTAAATAATACATTTATTTAATATGAGTGTTTTGTCTCAGTAACTCTGGTACATAGCAAACATGAGACTGACCACCTGTCAAACACTTGATTGGATTAAGGCTCAGCCGGCTGAGCCTCCTCAGCCAGTCTACTCTCTCACAGAGTTCAGACTGCAACAAGATACGACATCTTTGTTTGTTTGAATGCTCCTTGTGCCTGTCGCCAACACGTGTAAGCCACACGGCAACCGATAGCGTCCGATAAGCGATCCACTTTCCTTCACCGCATGGCTAAAGGTGGTAGATTTCTTTTCTCTTTTTTTTTTTCATCGACTTGCATGGCATCCTGTTTCTCCTGGGTACGGTTGTTATGGCGACTATAAACATGCTGTGGGAGCATGCACGTCGTCATGGGAACGGTCTTGCGGGGAGCATGAAGGAAGCAGGGCTGAGAGAGTCCATGGGCAGAGTGGTGGTCCGGTCACCGGGCAGGTGACAACTTTAGGTGTGTATATTAATATTCACAGTCAGATTTATCCTGGTTTTGTTTGACATGTCTCGAGTAACCGTTTTTATGCATGTGATGAGAGGGGTGGCCAGTGAATACACGCTCAACGTGGGTATAGCTTATTGTAGCTTAATGTTTTTTCATAGTATACATGCTTTATTAATGTTTTAATGTTTGTCTATGCGCATGTAAACTCCTGCATGTCTGCTGGTGCGTGCGCCTTTTTGCGCATGGGTATGTCAATGAGAAGCTATGACAGCCTCTGTCAGCTCTGTCCAGATTTAGATGCCTACTTGACCCAATTTACATCCTACAGAGACACATGTCTATCTATCTATCTATCTATCTATCTATCTATCTATCTATCTATCTATCTATCTATCTATCTATCTATCTATCTATCTGATGTGATGATATTTTTTCTCCCAGGGAAGTGAACACTGAACTGTATGTTGATCAACTGAAGAGAACGCTGTATAAAAATAGCATGCAACACATGCCGGGTAAGTGAACAGACATACACACACACACACACACACACACACACACACACACACACACACACACACCTATGCGTGTGCACAGATTATTTATTGAAATTTGATCAAGCAATTTGTCTCAGTGTTACCACCGACAGTGGCTCCAGTGGAGGGCAGGTTGCGTCGGAGTGTACCAAGCCTGCCGGCGATCAAGCCAGACAGGCTGAAAACAGCTAAAGCGCTGGTGGAAAAAGCAGTGAAGGTGATTTTAAGCACAAACTAGACTTCAGTATAACACCCGTCTGTCTATATTTGACTCTTTCTTTCTCTGTCTTCCCAGTTGAGGAAAGTGTTTTCAGTTCAGGGACCCTATCCTGTGATCCGTGCTGCCTTATGGGCCAGAGGGTGGGTGGAACGTCGTTTGCCCCATCCTGCCCAGAGAGCACCTCATTGCCATGGAGATGAGGAGGAGGATGGTGATGATGTTGATGTCATTGCTGGTGAGCAAACATGGATGCTAAAGGGTCCAGTGTGTAAGATCTAGGAGGATCTATTCACAGAAATGAAATATTATACTGTATTTTCATCAGTGTACAGATGCAGTGTTCATATCGAAATCTTACTAGAGTGTATATGTACAATTTAGATACAGAGAAAAGAACGAGCATATAGTGTAAGACCCTGCACACAGTGTTACTAACAAAGCACTACTCTCCTTTAAGCTCATACAAGTGCACAATTATTTTAGATTTTATTATATTCATATGTTTTTCATTAGTAATCAGTAATATTCTCTCCTAACTGTTAAAGCCAAATGTGCAGGGAGGGGGTGTAAATGTAACTGGAGCACTAGTTTAGATGGATAGATGGATACCCCTCGCTCTGATAGATGATACACTGTATACGACCTTACAGACCCCTGCCTTAACATACCCCTCTACACATGAACGCCTGCACGCACACGCACACACACACACACACACACACACACACACACACACACACACACACACACACACACACACACACACACACACACACACACACTCTCCCTCTCTCTTTTTCCTTATCTCTTTACAGAGAGAGTGGATGAAGGCGAGAAAGAGGAGAACCTTGATGACATGTATGACCTCATGGTAAGACAAAGTGAATCCACATGACACTGACATCTTGTAAGGTCTGAATTGCAATTGAATGTGCCCTTATTTGTTCTTCTCACGTTACATTATTTCCACGTCCTTTTTTTTTCTTCTCTCCTTTCATTATGCATATGTGTATTTGAATTCAGTCACTGTTCACTGTTCCTCAACTTTTTTTTCATAGTCTCGCCTGGTTCGAAACGAAACGACACATTTCTACTGGACAACGCGTCGGGACGACATAGACTGTCGCACCTTACGGCATGATCAAATGACCAATCACTATGCAAACGCCGGGACGTTTACCACCAAGGTTTCATTTCTAAAGACACTCCAGGAAAAATGCATGTTCCTTAACTTTGTCCACAGATAAGCCATTACTCTTTATCTCCTATGTACACATTTCTGTTTCTTTCAGGTGGGGCTCTGTATGAATCTACGTAACCTTCAGTGGTTTGACACAGCAGATCCTGACACATTCTTCCCAAGATGCTACAGGCTTGCGGCAGAGGATGAAAAGCGTGCATTTATAGGTCTGCTGTAACCACATAGCCAAGATTGTGCACTATCAAACATGCGATCATGTGAACTGGTCTAAATGCATTTATGGAAAAATCAGATCTGGATGGGATATGGATTAGGTGTAAATGGGGGTTATAGGTGGACTAGTCAAAGCCACTATCTTAGTTTTATTAGTGATATATTATCATTTTTAAACAAATCCACATTCCCTTTCTCTTCCTATCCCAATAAAGAGGACTTCAGGAGGACAGCATGCACCAGCCTGCTGCAGCATGTGGTAGAGACAAGTAGATCAGAGAGAGATGGATCAGAGGACAAAGATCGAAAAGCCCCAAACGGTGTCCCTGATGGTAATAGATGCATAATGAATTTAAAAATGTACCTTTGACAATCAGTGAGGTATCAAATTCTATGATACTAATCTTGTTTCTCTCTACAGAGTCGGATAATGTGGAGCGTCGATGCGTCGGTCCAGGAATGATCGACATGGCTTTGCACATGTGTGAAGAGTTTCTCAACGTCTTAGAGCACGGCGACATTGATGTAACCGCAGAAACACACCCCTCAGTGGAGGAACAGCGGTGGGCAGAGTTTCTGCAAGACTACTACATGGTTGTGCAGTGAGTATGTTCTCACTTCCTGTGTTTGCTAAACAGCAAATGTATCTGCGGTACTGACAGTATAAGTCAGCTTATTAAATGAATATAGGAAATTAAAAACCCTGACCAGAACAGTGTCACAAGCATATGTATTTATGTATCTAGAGTTCATGTTCAGACTCAGGTTGGGGTTAAATATAGTCAGTGGAACCGTACACCATGTTCCAGTATCATATGACTGTACATTCAAGTGGCATAAAACATACATGATGCTGAATGCTAATATTTATAGTGCCTTATTTTAGCAGTTGGTAAACAGGAAACTGCAGGACCGCCTTTACTTTTGCCCCACAGTCTGCCAACTCTTTTTCCCGACGGTGTTCATTAACACCACAGTGAGGAAAGAAGTGGTTCTATGGTGTTTTTATTCTCATGTTGAGTTTTGAACATTCTCATAATAAGTGGACAGCCTACAAGCTGGATATTGATACTGATGAAGCAAAGATATCAGCATGTAGCAATAGTAAGATTAATAAACTCAGTTTGTGGGTCTAATGTTTGCGTGCAGTGAAGGTGCATCGATCACGTGTAGCGGCGTGTTTGCGGAGCGCTGCCAGGCCATGTTAATCAAAATGCAGGAGGTTTGCCCTCAACTGGACACAGACGGTCTGAATAACATCTGGATTATCAAACCAGGTGCCATGTCAAGAGGACGAGGTGAGGCTTTTAATTTGTAATAATGATAATAGATACATATTTATTTATATATTAGTCTTTTATCTCTACACAATACTGAAAAAATCACACTGTTGTTTTTGTGAGGTGTGACATTTGGGTGTTAGTATCACTTCCTTTTGCTACACTTAATTAGAAGAAATAAAATGATAGTGCACATACAGTATATGATGATAGCTTCAGCAGTTTTGATTTATGTCGCATCAACCTCCTAGGTATTATGTGTATGGATCGCTTGGATGAGATCTTGGCACTCGTGGACACTGACAGAGCCTTGACCAAGGAGAGCAAGTGGGTGGTTCAGAAATACCTGGAACGTCCTCTGCTGGTCCATGGCACCAAGTTTGACCTCCGGCAGTGGTTCCTTGTCACCGACTGGAACCCTCTGACTGTCTGGTTCTACAGAGAGTGCTACCTGCGGTTCTCCACCCAGCCCTACTCAACAAAAACTCTGGACAGGTCAGACAAAAGAGAAAAACTAATTTTGTACATGTACTTGACCTTAACTGTTTCCTGTATCTAGGGTGCTTTTCTGTGGGATTGATTTAACAATGCAAGTAGCGCGTTTTACACTCGGCTTCATGACCTTTGTTTTTTTTCTTCAGTTCAGTCCACCTGTGCAACAACTCCATCCAGAAACACTTCCAGCCATCCCACGATCGCCATCCAGGAGTGCCTGAGGACAATATGTGGTCCTGCTCTCAGTTCAGGTCTTTTCTGCAGCGACAGGGCCGTGGGGCGGAGTGGGAGTCAGTGGTGGTCCCGGGTATGCAGCAAGCGGTGGTCCGTGCCCTGCAGACAGCTCAGGATCTGATTGAACCCCGCAAGGCAAGCTTTGAGCTCTACGGAGCTGACTTTATGTTGGGCAGAGATCTGAGGCCTTGGCTCCTGGAGATCAATGCCAGTCCGACTATGGCCTGTTCCACCGCTGTGACTGCTCGCCTCTGCCCTGCTGTGCAGCTGGACACACTGAGGGTTGTGCTTGACCGACGGACTGATCCTAGTGCTTACACAGGAGGCTTCCAGCTAATATATAAACAGGTCGGAATATCTTTTCATACAATACCCAAAGGCAACACATGCTCAAATCGAGTTCTATAATTTGTGTTTTTATCGCCCTCCCAGGCCGCGGTGGAAGTTCCTCAGTATGTGGGAGTGAACCTGCTGGTGGAAGGGGCTCCCATAAGGCCATCCAGACCTCCACTAAATAGACAAAATATTATTTCTAACCAACCTCTCACCATCCAGTGCCCTTCAGGGAAGTCATCATCGGAAGAGGTGGAAACCGCACATCATAAAGCAGCAGGTCGGAAGTCCTCTGCAGTCTCTACTTTTCAGTTGCCTCGTTCGGGCAAGGAGAACCGAGCTGATGGGGAGAAAAAGAGGCAGCTGATATCAGCATCTCCTAAGAGGGAACGCGGCGAAGGGAGAACAGAAGTTCAGAATACGTCCTGTGTTCGCAGGTCCGGTCGCAGTCTGGTATCTGAACAGCCTCTGGTGCTACACACTGAACCTCAGAGGAAAGCACGACGATTGGGTTTGAGCCTTGGTGCCAACGGGACGATTCTGGTCCCAAGGAGCCTTTCCTTTTCTCTCAGCCCCCCTCAGAACATTTCAGAGTGTAAATCTCAGCCCATCCCAGGTCATGGATCACACATCTCCAGATCCTTCTTTCCCCAGACGGCTTTTGAGCCCCAACACAGGACTTCTACCCGGGTCTTTCCTTCACTCCGAGGTCCCCTCCCCACCCTGCAGGTCTTGAGCTTGCGACCAAACATTGTAGCTGGAACCACTGTCTCTCGCAATCCAAACGTGTCTTCTCATCCCAGTGTCCACAGGCATCAGATGATCCTCTGTTCTCGAAGGCAAAGAGTGGCCAAAGGAGAGTGCTCAGGGGAACCTTAACGCTGTAGTGGTGTCGAGCATTAAGAAGATGGAAAGCGAACAGTAGTAAGAGGTTTTGTCAGCAACTACGCTGTTATTAATTTAGATTTTAATCAGATGATGCCTCATGAACAACATATTTGTTTTATATGTGTTTAGAAACTCAAGACAATCATGGTCAAATCATTCACATTTAAATATGTAACATCAAACTTCTTGTATTAGTAAGAAATTTTTACACTTATATATATTCCAGTGGCATTTTACTGGAATATATATAAATGTTTTAAGATTAAATTATGAATGTAACAGCAAACAAGATTGTGCTGAAGTCTTTTTGTATGAAAAAACAAACAAACAAAGAGAGTTCATTTATGTCTGTCCAGTGTTGCTGGGATGACTGTGTTGAAAATTATGGAGAGAAATGAAACTGGTTCCATGTTTTTTAAAGTTTCATGTTAATGTTATCACCAACAACACCAGCAGGTGGCGATAAAGACTCAATGATTTCACTGCTTATCAGAGTCCAGAGTCTTTCTAGGAGAGAAAATGAACTACAACAAGCTTGGTGGTCCTTATCCAGATGTTGGTACATCTTCAGCAACATCTTGTTTTTTCTGGCATCTTTATAAACAATAAGTCATTTAAAAAAAATGAATGTTTCAGAGCACTGAGCTACAGCAGTGTCAGCGCTCATGAAATGGTTGATCACTGTTTGATTAACAGACATTTCCAAAATGATTAAAACACTTAAACACATTTAATTATATAAGAATAGTAATTGCATAGCAGGAATAGTTGCATATTACGCACACGCATTAACCACTGATCCCCGAGGACCCAACAGCAGTGTTTGAAAGCTATAGAAATCAGTCTGGCTGAAAAACTGGTGTACGCTACACCCCATAAAATCAGCTTTGCAGATGGAATCTCATGACGGCAATAAAACAAGTGAATTCTCCTCGCACAAACGAACGGAAATAAACCAGAGATAATGACTTTAACGTAGGAGAAACTCATGACATTCAGGGCGCACCAGATAGGAACTGAAACAACACTCCCACAGATCTGAAATGACATAATAATGAGTTTGTGAAGTTTGAGCTTTGACATCAGGAACGCTGGTGATATGTGTGTCTGTAAAACCTTGACGATCGAAAGTGCTCGCGTAGATGACAGATGCGATTGCACAATGTGCAACATCGGTTGTAGTATTTGCTGTGATTTATGCGTCTTACTTATCGTATTTGTCTGTGTATTCTGATGCGACGGAGGGATGTCGCAATCCTGGCACAGCGTTTCGTATTGAATCACACAGCCAATAAGAAACACGTCTCCCCTGTCAAGGCTGTTGACAAGATGCAGATGGATCCTGATTATTGCCTCAGGGGATTAACCGAAACTGTTTACGCTCATGTGTTCACTTGTTGTTGTATTAGTGGGCACAGACGGTTTACCAGCAGGAGAGCCTGGCTGCGGATCTGCCATTACATAAGTGTTCTTTGTGACACGCGTGTTGTGGCGCTGAACTAAAGCTGAACAGATTGGATTTCACTGCTATTTGTATTCGCACACACACACACGCGCACACTTCTATTTCAAATACACTGAGTCGATGCAATTTCCACGGGAAAAAAAAATACTTTATTAATACACTTATATAATGTATATCAACATTTATAGACAAAATATGTACATCAAACATCTTTCATGTAGGTCCCAAAATATAAAATCTCAAGTACCTCTTTCTATAGAAAACTAGTCTTCTGGTAAAACTTTTACATTCAACTTCTCGCTCCTTTGACTCCTTTTAATCATAAACGTAGTACAGAGAATAAAACGTCTGAGATTTATCAGCTTTTTTCACAAGTAAAAGGCAACAGCAAGAACAAACACCAGGTTTGACTTGAGCAGAAACGGATGCATGACCAGGTCCAGCACAGTGCTACAGTATGTACACAGTTTCTGAGTACACGACGTACAATTGTCCACACGCTGTCCACCCTTTCTATCCCACCGGATGGACAGGAGTGCGAAAAACGGGTATCAAAAATAGAAATGTACAAGAAGTCTATGAACAATAGTTACAGGAAATCCATCTTAACGGTCTGTTTGTTAATGAAAAACAAGACTTCTTTTTCAGTGTGGTCATTCGTTCATCCATACATCAGGTGTACCCTTACTCTTGTGGTTCCAGTCATCATAGTGTCTGGTTTGATGGGCATTTTAAAAAGTGATACCTAAGTCTGGATGAAATTTTTACCGCTGACATTTGAGGCAACGCTTTCTGAAGATGGCGTGTCTCTATTGCAACAGCTACAAGTGAGATGAATCAGTGTCATCGGCCTTTATTCTTTAACAGCAGCATCTGAAATCGTTCTTTACATTCAACCAAGTGCGTGTATGTGTGTGTTTGTATGTGTGTGTGTGTGTGCGTGTCTGTGCAGGGCGGGTCCAGTTTATATGATACATTTGCACTGAGTAATACCACTGAGCATCAAACATTCAGCCAGAGCTTTGCGCCCTCTGGGCGTGGATGGATGTTGCTCTCCATCTCTTCTTGATCATTTCTACAAGTTCTCTTGTTTGCCGCTTGACCTCCAGACGGAGAAAACAGAGGACAGAAATAAGGATAGATAATGGAAAGGCTCAGTCATGTTTTCATTCCCACTTCTGTCTTCTGTCTCTGCTACTGGGTACTAGAACAGGATCTTCTCTTCACCCGTCTTCTCTTAAACTCTCAGTCTTTGGTTTCCAGGTTGAGGGGTGGTACCTGCTTTAGTGCCTGAAGGAGGGCAGGCGAGTCCATGGGGGTCTGAGATATGGCTGGGGCCGGAGAGCCTCCCCTTGGAGACAACACTAGCTGAGGTGGAGGCGGTCGTTCGCTGGGCATGGCGGGTGAAGAGCCTCCCATGCCGGGGTAGAGCATGGGCATGGCTCCGGGGTACCAGCATTTCTCCAGCATTGGCAGGTAGGCTGCGGCAGAAGGTGGAATGAGGTAGAAAGGCATGCAGAGGGGATGTGGAGGAGGTGGATGATTGGGGGATACGCTCATGTAACTACCATAACCGCTGGAGGATGATGACGACTCTCCGCCCGAGAGGAGCTCATCTTCAGACGACTCCACCCGGGGTCGTTTGTGGCGCGGCTCGTCATCTTCCTGCTTGATGCCGGAGCTTTGCCTCTCACCCAGCACTCGCTTCAGCTGGCTCTCCTGAACGTAGTAATCTGGACGTCCCTGTTGCGCTCCGGGTTCGGCCTTCTCCAGCTCTCCCCCATAGCCGCTGTCCGTGTCCGTATCACTGCCACTCTGCTCGCTGCTGGCTGGCGCGTATGCCCGCTGGATGACAGGTACACAGTTCCTTCCATAACCCTCACTGGGTTTAGGGGGTAAGCTGGTGGGCATCTCCTTGTGAGGTTGGTGCTGGTGGTAGGTAGGAATCTCCTCGGGTCTGGGGCTGAGGGGTGTGCGGGGTCGGGCTGGACTTTGCAGCACCTCTGCAGCCAACTTGTGAAGGTGATTGATCGCATGGGACGGCGTGAAGTCATCATCGGTCTCGTGATTGGCTAGATACTGAAGAATCTCCTTGGCACACATGTGGAAGCCGGAGCGGAACATCTCTTCTGACTTCTCCTGGTTGACAGGAGGCTGCTCTGCAAACCCAACGAGAAACTGCACGGTCAGAAATTCTGTAATTCGACATGGATGTAGCAACCCTGACTTTGAGTCTCTTTCCCAACAACCACAACTATATTTGAAATCACTTATTTGCCTGCACTTCGGTATAATCCTGCCATTGTGTATCCATCTCGGTTGCTTATTTGCATTCTGTCCAACAAAACCCATCCTGTTCCACATGTAGATTTGTGTGTGTGTGTGTGTGTTTATATGTGTGCAGCTCACCGATTTGCATGCCGCTCTGCAGAGCGAGGATCTTCTGCTGCTGTTGCTCCAGAAGAGACGTGAGGGCTTTCACATGCTTGAGTGTGAGCTCTAAAACCACAGCCTTCTCCAGATGGCCCAGAGTCTGTAAGGAACACACACACACACACACACACACACACAGAGAGAGTCAGCACATCACCTCCTCACCTCTTACATAACATAGAGACACTAAGCTTCGCTGTCCATGCACACACGATCTTGGCTGTCCTTTTTTTTTTTGCGAACAGCATCAGCAGCAATCAATAAGGGCAAAGAGACAAATTGAATGATATGGAATGTTATAAATTGAACAGATAATATCCAGTGTGGCGTTTTAATTATACTTGTATTGGATTTCATGTGGATTGGACTTTTTTTTTCTGATGATTTTTAGATGACACGTCTGTCATTCACTGACTGCTGACGCACTCTGAGCGCACAGGATGCAATAGCACCGCGCAGCCACTCGATGGTGCATGCCACTCAACACACTGAATCCCATTACCACCACCACCCCTCCTCCTCCTCCTCCTCCTCCTCCTCCGTGCTACAGCATGAACTTACCGTGAGTTTCAGGTGCTCTGGTAATAAATCTTTCAACTGAGCGATGCACTCGTTTATCCGGTCACGCCTTTTCTTCTCGATGAGTCTGTGAGGCAGCTTGTAGGTTTCCTGCAAGAATAAACAAGGAACGCGTTTAAAATTCAAAAGCTGATCCCGGAGCGCACAGTTCGCTCTTTATGATCAGAGGCAGTCACACACACCGACAGGGAGGACTCCAGCTAGTTATGTCATAGCAGAAATTAGGTCAGCCATTTATGGGGACTACAGGACTACTGCCAGCCTAATTCCGTGTTAGTTCACACCCTACAACAAAAGTGAACAAGTTGGCATGAGACGAAAAGAATAACGGACCTTGCTCTCCTCTCCTCTCTTCATCCCTCGCCTGGGTTTATAAACATACATCGGGAAATCCATCCTAAAGAAATAATAAAACAACAGTGAGGTTTGGCTACAGAATAAACCATATGTCATATATAAAGTGCAGTTTAAGGAAAATGCTGCACAGTCTGGATAGAGATTATTTCAAAGTATAACTTACCCCTGCACGTCTGACAGATCAGCCTGGTGTTTGGACAGAGGAGGTGGCTGCGCGCTTGGAATTCGCTCCATTCTTTTTTTTTTTACTCCAATTACGCAGTCAGCCGTCGAGGTACTTTTCCAATGCAGTCACAGATAAATACGCATTTATTTACGCGTGATAAAAAAAAAAAAAAAAAAAACAAGCTGAAGTGTTTTTTCTTTTCTTAAAAATAAAAAATCTATACTAAATTATTATGGTTAATACCAGTCTTGGTAATGCTGAGGTTATTTTTGGTATGATGGTTTTAAAGTAAGTCCTTGCGTGGTCCCCGCCGCAGAAGGAACCCTCTTGGTGGCGCGTTGGGAAAGTGGGGGAGGACAGAGCGACGAGTTAAATAAACCCTCTGACTCTGCGCTCAGCCTGACCTACCTCTGTCACATGAGGCTCACGTGTTAAACGGCGCTGTATCCTCGGCGGAGGGACGGCCCACTTTCTCCCGATAAGCAGCCTCAGTGGGCGGACGGCGGCGGACGTCAGAGCAGGGGCGGCGCGTGTCCGATCCCGTGTACCACCATGCTGAAGTGTATGGAAACAAGGCTGCGCTCGCCACGGCTCGGGGAACGTGCTGGCAGGGGACCAGAGCAGGAGTTCAACAGGCCCGGGGGCACGAGAGGCGAGCGGGTTTGATACCCACTGCCAACACAAACGGACAATTAACACAATTAAAACACTGTAGCAGCCACTGGCATAAACAATATCCTGCAGGATTATTACACAGCAGCGATGCTGCAGAATGCCACCGAGTGCATTGAAGTTACTGTGAGCTGAGTGCTTTATCCAGGTTTTTAGAAATGTTATTTTATTAATCAACCTTTATAATTCTTTAAATCAACATTTCTTTAATTATGTAGGAACAATAGCAACTGTATCAGGTTAGAATAACCCAAATAATAATAATAATAATAAGTTTCACCAGTGACATTATTGATCTATTTGCACAAAGCAGGTGAGCTACAGTATTGAAACACGTGCACCTCTGCCTGGATAAGTGTGTGTGTGTGTGTGTGTGTGTGTGTGTGTGTGTGTGTGTGTGTGTGTGTGTGTGTGTGTGTGTGTGTGTGTGTGGAGTCCGTGTTTGTTGTCATGAGGCGATGCCGGCTGTCACGTTGATCTCCTCATGGCCCTGGAGGAGCAGGGCACCTCCAGCACATCCAGCACAGGGCAGCTGCACCTGTCTGCTGAAGGCACGGGCACACATCACACCACTACAGATTTTTTTATTTTTGTTTTTTCTTGTAATGCAGATGCAACATTTGTTTTCTTATAGCAAATGAAAACAGGTTCGTAGAAATAAAATATCTAATACTTATTTTCACTACATTAATTGGGCATTTATACATACATATATATAAATATAAATACAATGGGGTTTGATTATGTCCTAACAA
Source organism: Collichthys lucidus (assembly GCA_004119915.2). NCBI lineage: Eukaryota > Metazoa > Chordata > Actinopteri > Sciaenidae > Collichthys > Collichthys lucidus. The sequence continues at coordinate 31,638,294 of CM014082.1, read as the reverse complement.
ATTTGATACACAAGGGCATTAGCACTGAGTCATGACCTATAATCAAAGATAATCAACCTAATATATTGCCTATATGTAGTCTTCACATACATACAACCACATAAGCGACATGCAATCATCACTGTGCAAAAAACAGTGAATTCTTTCATCAGCCACATTTCATAATCTGTAATTCAGTGCATTAATCAATTAATGAAGCAGGAATGGACGAGGTTTTGTGAAGCTGTAAGTCATTTCATCCAGCTTTCCTCATTCGACCACATGTGTCTCTCATGATTTCAGGCTGGAAATCCCATTTAGGAAAATAACTGCTTATGTTTTTGGGACAATTCATTGATTTCAAAGGCTTTTTTTTTAAAGATAGGAACACAGCACAGGCAGTGAGTCTAGGCAGTAATTTGTTTTAATTATAATCACAATTAAGTTAGATGCATTTAGATCATTCTGACTACTTTTTTCCCTGTTTTTCCTCCTGCAAGCTACAAGATAGTTTTGTCGTTTATTCGTTTTTACACGACAATCCTGATTAAACAGGTTTTTTTTATACAGCTTCAGAAAAGAGGCCTTTGTCACGGTAACAAAGTGAGAGCCTCATTCCTCGCTTTAAAGATTCACATCCTATAACCACGTCAATTAGTTTAATTAAAGGTTTAAATGGTTTAGAAAGGGGACAAGGACTCTGTAGAAATTTACTACAACACAGTGATTCAGAAGTAATTAAATAACAGCAAATGACGGAAGGCCCCATAAAATCAATCTAGACAAATATAACACAATTTATCACTGAACTGGATTTTTTTTAAACATCCTGACAATAGTACCCTTTTTAGTCTATTTTAACATTCTTGGAAAACACATTTCGCCCTTCCCCTAACCCTTTCGTTACGATTGAAGAGAAATGTCAACGTTATAAGTCACAAGCTTTATATTTAGGTTTGTTGTGAACTATATGTATAATATACTATCTGCCCTCAGAAAATTACAATCAAAAAAAGTCGTCCTGTGTTGTAAGATCCCAAAAGGTCAAATTAAAAGTGAATTATATGCAACTTCTTTATGTACTCAACATGCTTACACCTTCTATCACACCAGATAAGCGCACTTCCTCGCTCGCAAACCACAGATAACATTTCAGAGTTCATCGGCAGGCGAATTCTTAAATTTACTTCTGCGTGAGGCTGCTACTCATTTATCTGCAAATAAGATGCGCTTTAAGAAAAAGTGCCGCACATGTTCTGGTCTTTGACTCTTTAACACTCACCGACAGCATCATTTTACACACTTGTTTATTTAAATAGACTCCAAGAATGGAATGTACATTCAGACACAAACTATATCTATTAGTATAAAAGTTCAGTTTGGTCAAGCAGCACTCCAAATGACATCTATTAGTCCTTCTCTTTTTCTCCCCTCCTTCACATACACCCAAACACTCCAACAGTCATTCCCTTGTGGATCTTTTACAAAGTGACCAAGCAAAAAAAAAAAAAAAAAAAACGTAACGATCATTTGTGTGCTACAGAAAATATCAGTGCTTTAGGACTAAATTAATGAAAGGAAGATTAAATAATTCAGTGCAGAGAAGAATAATGAATCAAATTTGAACGTTTCTCCCAAAGATCTAATAAGTTTGGTTCAACACTGCGACTCTGTTATTAAGAACAACAGAGCGAAGCTGTAACATGATTATCCTCTTTATGTTCAGTAGGTTTTTATGTGGTTCATTATTCAAAAATATTTATAGAAAAGGTTCAATATTATTTCTTTTGACATTTCAATGTTCCCCCTCAGAAGTCTCTGTCCTGGAATTAACTTTCATTTGAGACAGAAACAAAAGTATTAAAGTGATAACGAATGCTCGAGCTGGAGATAAAAACTAAACACTGTATAGGTTTCATATCAGCATTAGGAAACTCTGTAAAAGTGTGATGACCTCTTCGGGGGTTGTTTACAGGTGTTGTTTTTCTTTCATGTTTTAAATAAAAGTTAGTATAATTTTAAATATAAAAAAAGCAAATACCAGTTCCCAAAAATAGTTCATTGTCATTCAGACATTGCATATCGTCTTCATATTGCCTATTGCTGACAAAAAACAAACAAAAAAAATATTAAATAATGTGTCTTAGAGTTCAAACAAACCTTCAAATCCACATGTGACCTGAGTTTGCTGGTGCAACATCGAGGACAACCCTCAATAACAAGGCCACTTGAGAGGAATACTCCCTCAGGAACAATGGCTGAACTTTGGCATGCTGTTAGTATGGTACAATGCAGAAGGCATTCAAGGTTGTAAAGTGTTTTTTTCCATCTCCTAAACCTACAGGACCGGCTCCTGGCACTTGGTGCTCTCTCTCTCACACAGACACATCCACACTACAGAGCGTGAGTAACATACTCAGATAACTTCCACTTCAAACAGACACTCAGAAGCACACATGTTGTAGAAACACTTATTGTAGGAGCATCTGGTGAAGTATACAGTCAGACATCGACCTACTGCACATACATACTGGAGACGGACACGTTTTTTTTTTTTGGCATCCTCCTGTCTAACATGTGGTACACAGTCAGGAGTGCTCAGGCACTAGTGAAACTGGCCCCCGGGGGCCCTCATGCAGGCTGCTGAGGATTGATGTTCATGTGAGGGGGATGACCAAGAAGACCAATTCGTTGCTTCTGCTTCCTCTGTTCTGTCATCTGCACACACAAAAAAAAGAACAGTTTCCATTGGCCTCGCCTCTGTAATCTGGCATGGGTTCATAAAACCGCACTGTAGTTTCAAGGTACCCTGCGGAGGAGCAACATGAGCAGGAAGCGATGTTTTGTACACGTGCTGGAGCTTGCAAGCCGGCAAACATAGATGTAAACAATGCACAAAAAAACGTGTTAAAAGTCGTGGTTTCTGGGGGTGGTATGTTATTCATGACTCCTGGAGGTTAGTGCACCTGGCCAAGAAATAGTCTGTCACATACCATCCTTTAAAACCACAACTTGACATGTTTTACACTAGTGTTTGAACCACAAGGCTGCTGCTATAGGTTCAGATTTGCCATACAGTCACGAGTGGTATCAATCATCTGCTTCTCAAGAAAGTACATTACTATTAATTTAAGACTCTCAGGCAACGGTGTGTCCTTTAATAGTGATATACTACATATATGGTATTTGCACTTTTTTGGGCCTTTTATGCCTCTATTGATTGTACAGCTGAAGATAGACAGGAAGCAGAGAGAGGGGGAGAGACACGCAGTAAATGGCGTCCGATGCAGGATTCGAACCGAGGCCAGCTGCAACGAGGACTACAGCCTCCACACACGGGGCGGCCGCCTAACCCACTACACTACCGACCACCTTGCACCTTTTATTTTTTATGTATGCATTAACAAGCTCATTGAAAGACAGTAGTTATTAACGTAGGCAGTCTGATTCACCAGTTCCATAATGGGTAAGAATGGTCATGAGTAATTATTGACCTTTAAAAAACGGTCTGAGGAAAACCGAGTGCGCCGTTTAAATGGAGGCAGAGGAGAAAGAAATCAACTAAACGAGTGTGTGTGTGTGTGTGTGTGTGTGTGTGTGTGTGTGTGTGTGTGTGTGTGTGTGTGTGTGTGTGTGATTTACTGTCACATGATATACCTGCTCCTTGAGCTCAGTCAGCTGCCCGGACAGGTTGGCCACCAGCCTCATGGTTGACTCCAGCTTCTCCTGCAGGTTCCTGATTTCATTTTGCTCCCCCTCTGCATCGCTGCTCACCAGTGACATGGCACGCATCCGAGGGAACCAGTCCAGGTTGTGCTCCTGTGAACCGACCAAGGATATGAGCCACTGAGTTAGAATTGTTTTGCTAGGAGTTAATTAAGTTGGAGTCAAGTCAAAAAAAGTACTGGTAGTTTTAAAGAGGAAGCTGCTGCTGCTGTTTTGCAACCAGGAGCTTAAACTTGAGCTACAAATGACACTGGTCCTAAATCTTTGGTTGAACTGGTTTTCATGCTGCAGGAGTAACAATAGGGAGTGAATGATCTCAGACTGAGCGATCATGGAAATCCCGGTGAACTGACCCACGATTCTTTATCTCGCTTTGATCAGTTTTAGGGTTGTACCGTCTTGTTCCGCTGACTTCCTGTTTGTATGCCAAAGTCTGTTAGTGTCATTAAATGCGTATGACCGGTATGCCTGTCAACCGAGATTAGAAAAGAGGAACGCATTACTGTACTAAGGTGTGTGCGGCACGCCGGTACATGTTTACGTGTCTGACTCAGTAGCAAAACCTAAATGAACTCTCTGATCAAAGTTGCTGCGGTGAAAACGTGACACACAAAGAAACGCCCATCTCTCTCTGCTCTCTCATTCAAAGATCGCTGCAGCAGACTTTCATCTACGTAGGAAGCGGAGGCGCACACAAATTCCAGAGAATGGCTTTGAAATGATAAAGGCACAACGATGAAATGCATAAATCATCAGGCAGGGAAGTGACTCAGCAGAGCAGACAAACATTTCTCTGTTATTATATCCCGACTTCATGCAGCATAACTGTTACTCCAAAGTCAGCATCGTCTGATACTATATGATCTGATTTTTTATTTTATTTACCTTGATCATTTCTGCCACGTAGCTCTCGGGGCCTGTGTATTCGGTGGAGTCTTTAACTTTTACCAGGACGATAAAGAATAGGTAGTGCCACATGTTGTGCTCCTCTTTGATGTGCTCCTCGAAAGTCACCGTCTTGTTGTCGAACTTGTCCCGCTCCAGGCCTGTAGAGGGGCAAGAACACAAACTATTTATGATGTAAAGTTGCAATATGTTTAAGAAAGAAAAGGAAAAAGATAAGTCTTCCAGTTTCTGTGACGTGGGGAGGTGATGGGAAAATAGTAAGTTAGAGTTGCAGTATATCCAGAAAGTCTGAAGTCTGATCTTGTGCATGAGACCTTACAACAAACTACATTTATAAATAATCTGTGTCAGTGGGAAAACTGACATTATCTTGCTTAACATAAAATACTGTGGGTAAGTTCTTCAGTTATATATATATATACACACAGTATATATGGAAATATAACAAAATGCAGAAAATCAGAATACAATGCAGCATAAAGCAGGGTTCACTCAAAAACAAGCACATCCGGACTGAATCACCCCGGATGAACGGAGCTTGTGTTGCGTCCGTGACAGACATGAAATGGCGCATTTTGCTTACTCTGCGGGTAGGCAGTAATAAAATGAGGAGAGAAACACAAGGCATGTTTTTTTTTGCTTCGGGGATTTTTGAGGTGGATTTGAAAAGCAAATTTTTCTGCTATATGTGGTCTGTCTGTTTGCTTCACACTAAGTAGCGTGATGTTTCACAACTTTCAGCAGTCACGTCAAACAGGCTCCGGTCGATGTGATTCACACGTATTCTGTTCGGCCTGTAAAATTATTCACCTTGTCATGTGGACTGGAACAACTTGGAGCCTTGCAACCTATCAAACAAACTGGACTGATGTTGGCCCATAAATTCATTCTTAGCCACAAGTAAAACCAAGTGATTTGAAACCAAAAGATTAAAAAAACAACAGGTGGTGGGAGCATAATTTTATGTTCGGAAATCCATAACATTAGTACAAAACCTGTGTGCAGTGTTATTGAGAGGATCATCAGCACGTTCAGTCAAGCTCGTCTTTATCTTTTTCTCAACAAGATGGAGATCGAAGCCGTGAGTATGATTTATTTCAGCTATAGGTAATCTCAGCCGACTCGCACAGGAAGTCCACAATGTAAATCAATCATTGGCACCAAACCCTATGTTCTTAAAACTAATAGAAGATTGAGAGAGAGAGAGAGAGAGAGAGAGAGAGAGAGAGAGAGAGAGAGAGAGAGAGAGAGAGAGAGAGAGAGAGAGAGAGAGAGAGAGAGAGAGAGAGAGAGAGAGAGAGAGAGATCGATGGCTTATAAAACCAAGCCGGAGGATGGAGAGCCACTTAAGCCCGTTGGAGGTCGGCTCCTAATCTCTGCATCTCCTGTTCTCTTGCGGTCCTTCTGGAAACCATAGAGACGGCAGCTCCCCCTGTGGCCTGGCTTTCTTTAACATGAGTGAGTCAGAGCCGATGGCAGGCTGGGTGACATAATGCTGTTCTCGTTCCATATGTTTACCACTTGTCCTGACTCGCTTGACCCAACATACGCAGGCACACACATGTTCACACACGGCATGTGCTGCTGGGCTCGCACACACAAACACATACTGCACTGTCGCGCGCACACACACACACACACACACACACACACACACACACACACACACACACACACACACTCACGTACTCATTCAGGCACTTGTTTTACGTGTAATGTACATATAAAGAAATGCAGATGAGGCTTACACAGAGGCGCAGAGTATATCAGTCAGGTTGCACAAAACATATGGTATGAAAATTAAGTATCTGAGTGGGAGAAAAAAAAAAGTGTGTGCGTGTGAGACAGACATGAATTATGGAGGCGAGCGGAGCAGTGGCAGGAAGCTCTCATGACTCAGCCTTCTTTGGAACGACAGCAAAGTGAAAAAGGGGGAGGAAGAGAGGAAGGCGGGAGGAGAGAGAGAGAGAGAGAGAGAGAGAGAGAGAGAGAGAGAGAGAGAGAGAGAGAGAGAGAGAAGAGGGGGGGGACTGCAACAAACCGTACACACCTTTAGAGACGTACTTACCAGAAAACCACAAACGAACCAAGAAATCATAAAATTCTGAAAAGGGGAATTTGGGAATGAACCAAGTGTGCATGAGGTGCGTTGTGGAAGTGTATCACTGACGCACGAAAACACACAGAGCCCTCTCCCAACAACAGAGCGCAGTCCTAGCAGGCCGGCATGGTGCCCTTTTGATTAGGGAAGTAATTATGTTACTGGAAAGTTAAGGTTTGGCAATATGTGACAATATGCTCGAGCAAAAATATCCCAGCACAAGCTACTGAACTCACTGCAAAGGCAGCCGTCACATACGAAAGAAGGTTATGCATAACTAGTAAATAAATGTGCGTCTGAGGTAAAGAAAGAAAATCAACAGTTAAAAACACAAAAGCTGTCACAGTGAACAAACTGGAACCAACACACATTTTCCATTTCTCTTTTTTCATCGCGTGTATTTCCTGTCGATTAAGAAAATGTATTAAACAACTAATAGTTTTAGCTCTAGTCAGCTTTACAAAGTGCCGTGTAGCAACTGAACCAAAAAAACAAAACAAACCGACATGTATTCTAGTAAGAGTCCGGCTGCGAGGTCTTACCACAGATGAAGCAGGTCGTTTTCAGGACTTCTTCCTTCTTCTGCTTTTCGCTCCTCAGGTCAGCGAAGGTGTCGATGATAACACCAAAGATGAGGTTGAGGACGATGATGATAACCATGAAGAAGAACAGCAGGTCGTATATCACTCTGGCTGCAAATAGCGGCTCCTGGGCAGGTAACAGGAAAAAAGGTGATTAATGCAGAATACAGGTCACTGACACACTGGCACTACATGACCTCCCAGTACTGGTACTATAGCAAAAAAAGAAATAATATAATATAATATTATAATAGTAAAAAATAATATTACAATCAAATATTTGGAATGTAATTTGTTTCAATATCTGACTGCTACTTAGTTATGTTTTTGTATCAAATGTAACAAAAATAATAAGCAGAACTAAAATGAATTGTTAAAAAAAAAAAGGGAAATATTAAAAAGACAAGTGCGGATCAGGAATACTACTGTCCAACAAATTACCTCTGGTTCTTGAACTGCACTGTTCAGTCAGCAATAAATCTAATCTAATCTTATACTAATCTTTATATTAGTAGTAAACCTGCCTGCTGTGTAAACTGTCAATAACTGAATAGGGTCGGACTACACTACTGTATTTTAATGTCTGTCATAACGGTGTTTTTACGCTGAGAGCCCATTTTCTGATATTTTCTGAGGTGGTACACGATGTAAAAAAGTTTCTAAACTAGAAAATTATAGCCAAACACATTTTGAAACTTTAGTGTGTTAAGAGTAAAGAGTAAAAAAATAAATAAAATAAATAAAATAAAAAGTAAGAAAGGTTGCTCCATTTAAATGCAATGACCCAAAGGCCAAGTCTTTACATAAACATGTGTTGGGGATGATGTTATGGGTCTAAAACAAGGTTAACCTTCGTCATCATGCATGTTAATGGAAACACAAGACCACAGTTGAAACCTGCCAGATGCTACAGTAACAGAGACGACAGAAAGCCGCCAGGTCAACCCGACGCAGCCTGATTCTGTAGGTAGGACACGGTTTGAGGCCCTACTTTTTTTTGCAACACGGAAGAGAAACGTTGATTTTTTATAGATACGACGGACTTCAATGCCGACATAAGTTCTTTGAAGAGTTTCATTTCCATTCGTAGTCGTGGCCTTTTTAAAGTTGCCTCTGAATGCATTCAACAGAAGGGAAAAACCCAGCTGATGCAGTCAAACACTCACACTCACAGAGGCATTAAAAAAAGTATCATTTACATTATAATATTCAAGCAACAGGGTACTGAGCTTCTATCACACTTTAGTATTGCCTAAGTTGCTGTGTGTTGTGAATACGTGAGGCAGATATTCACATCCTCTTTTGACATCATTAGTGGTTGAGCCTGAATTTCGGTAGAAATCTATTTTGAGGTTTAATTCTCACACAAGGCGGAGGCACTACAGCTGTATGGAACTTGCGAAACCTCAATGCTTTTGAAATAAGAAAGAGAAGAGAGAGAAAAAAAAAAAGAGTTCAGCTCAGATGGGCTCATCGCCAGCTCACATGACTCGTGCTGCAGCTGCGGGTGTCACACCCTCTGAGTCCATAGACAAACACATAGAAGAGAGAGAGGGGGGGCCTGATCAGAGTTTGCGTGTACCTCTTTGGAAGGCTTGCGGAGAACATCCCCGACACCACCTCCACTTCTCAAGCCATGACTCAGCACAGTGACGATGCACATGAGTAGAGAGTCGCACGTACGCTCCATGTCGTCGTCTTCCTCGCTGTTACTCCCGTGTTCTGAGGAAAGATAAAGGAATTCATTAGTCTGATCATTCAAAAAGGAACCTGTAAGCTCGGTGCATTTACACTAATAATGCTCCATAAGTAAGTCAGTAAGACCACACAGACCTACTTTTATTTTTTAGTTTTATGTAAAATCAAAAGGCATTAGGCTGTGGATCATTATAAGTGCTAAACTAACTCATGTGACCTGAAGAGATTATGCAAGCAGCTGTTACAATCTTGATAACACGACGCGCTAATTACCTTTTTTGAGACATTTGTTCAAGAGAAAAGGAAATTAAACGATACAATACACTCCAGTATATGTTTGTTTTACTTATAGGTCGTGGCATAATTGTTCTGTGTTATAATACAGTGTCATCGAGTTGTTCAAAGCAACGGCAGCAGCACAGTTTTTACTCAAACGCCTTACAATAACAAACAACCCGACTCGATTGTTATCTTGTTTTTGCATATTTTCTTTGACTGGAAATAACTAAAAGCACAATCTGTGTGAGAGTAGGTTCTGATAGCCTCGTGGTCACAGTGTGAATATAAGGTATCTGGTCATAAACATCCTTGGCTCAGTTGAAGAACTTGATATGCACTGAAGCCTGGTTCACATGTTTTTGGTACAGAGTGTGAATGTAGTTAGTCAAAGCAAAAGTGTTTTTTTGTTTCGCTGGAATGTGACAACAGCTTCTGTTGATCTTGTTCCGAGGAAGAGAGAAAAAAAAGATAAACATTTATTAATTATTTATCCAGTTTGATGAAGTTTATAGGTCATCGAGGAAGACACATTTATGAATTTATGGTCGGATGAACAGGATACAACATATGACATCCTTGTTAACTGTGTTTATTTCGCTGTATGGTTCTTATGTCCGTGCTGATGCCTCAGAGAATGATCTGTTGCGAATGAATTAATCAGGCCGGGTTTATGAGTCGTATCTCTGTGACAATGTTTTGGAGCACGTCTCTAAATCTAATAATAAACGTTAATTGTATTTTCCATTTTAGCCTCAAAGATGCCTCCTGAACCTTTTTAGGATAACACATGTCGATATCACATGAGGGTCAAGGAGGTCACAAGGAAATTGTTAAGGTCAAATGTCATGTCATGTGACAGTCGACAAAGTCACATGAACTGGGTGGATTAGGGTGAAACACAAAAGTGCACAATGACAAACAACACAAAAATGATCGTCGTTTTTTGAATATGTAAAGTGACTGATCTTCGTTACCATAAACGCTTCATATGTGAACCACTAGTTTGGCTTTTATTTTATATTTTCAAATTTCTTCATTATTTGCTAGAATTCTTCTCAAATCCTTGTAATACTTTTATTTTGAAAAGGCCTCATTTTGATTTCAGCTGTCACCACCCTCGTTTTGCATAAAATAAATTACAACCACTGTGTGGAGCTCAGGGAAATGAAATCATATCTTGATTTCCTCCGATAAATATTTGCTTGCAAATAAATTAAAAACGTCCAAGGTCAGCTCAATCAGAGTTTGATCTCAGGCTGCGTCACCAATCTCTGCAGCCTGTTTCTAAACTCACACCTAAAACTAACCACATTATAAGTTTTGGAATGTGTTACTACTCTCTGATGATTTAATACATGACAAAATGTCCACAGCTTTATAAATATTGACTGATTTCTTTTGGCTTAAGACACATTTCTCAAACTAATCCTATGCAGTATACATTACCTTCCTGCAGAGCTCCTGTGGTGCAGTTCTCATCAGTCCGACCCCGACACACTCCTGCGGACAGAAACTCACTGGCCATACTGGCTCCGTTTTCTAGAAAGTAGGAAGAGAGTGCACACATTTCATAGTCTTTTCTATATTAAAAAGTCTGTAACCTTTAACACTGTTTCAAGTGACAGGAGTCTGTCCTCACTCAGGGTTGCGTTGGGGATACGATCCACCTCCAGGATGAAGTCGTCTTTGAAGAAAATGTAGCCGACGATGGAGAACAGGTACACGAGGATGAGGGCGAGCACGGCGGTGAGCACGATGGAGCGTCCATTACGGGTCACGCTCTTGATCACATTCAGCAAGGTCTCCTCTCTGTACACGAGGTCAAACAGCTGCCGAGGCAAGAGCGTGAACATTGTTCATTGAGTTTACAGCGTATGCAGATGTTACACGAGAAGGCCCGAGTGGCGATAAATCAATGCGAGTGTGTTGATTTCTTTGCAAAATGTGGCTTTCATTTGGATTTGTGCTGAATCCTCAATGTGTCTGACGTGAATTATAAGTTTTCTGCATCTTCAGGCTTATAAATATGTAAATACGTATGCTGCAACTTATGTGAATGGAAAACAACTCTAAATGCCGGCGTATTCAGTCTGGCACATCTGACCTGAGGCACCGGCACACGGCACTTAAAACCCCAACAACAACAACAACAACAACCACACAGCACCAAGTAAGAAAGTGCATGTAGGATATGTCCTTGAATGCACCATGAAGGGAGGCTGAGGCTACATTTAGAGAAAGAAGAAAAATTTTACACGTGGTTCCTGTTACTTTACATATTTCTCAATAGTTTCAACTGCTTGCTCTTTAAAGTGGGTTTGAGTGTGTGAGTTTGCAAAGGTGTTAAAGCATGCAGTGTGTGTGCGTGTGTGTGTGCGTGTGTGTTTCTCTCACCAGCAGACTGTAGAAAAAGACATGGACAAACACCCCCAGGCAGCAGATGATGAGGTAAATGAGGTGGTAGAGAAACTCAAAGTCCAACACCATGGCTTTGTAGCCTCGCGTGAAGGTTCCTCGGTTCCCCACAAAACTTATCATGAAGATGATTTTATTACACGCCTGGAAGACAAAGCCGGTTTTTAATAATTAGAATGAGAATCAACCATTAATCGCTTTTTTTTTTTAAATCGACATGAGGGCTCTGGGTCAGGCACTAATGACAGGAGTGGCTTTTAGGCTAAGTGAGCACATGCTGAGTGTGTTTACATGCACATAAGTAACCGGGTTGCTGCTGGATTTCTGCACTGACTTCATTTCTTAAAGCGTCGTGTAAACAAGAAACCAGGCGAAGGGATTAACAGAAACCCGGTTAACGCGGCTTCTGCCGGGGACACCTGACTTCTTGGTCATGTATATGTTTAGCTGGAACGTAGGCGGGGAGGGGGGGGTGTCACGGTAACAGGAGTCAGTGGGATGGATCTGACGGTAAAGGTCATTATTATTAGGACTTATTTAAGTGTTCATAACAGTCGGGGACATATGTGACCAGCTGCATGTAAATTAAAGTTGACTGGTTGTCAATAGTAACAAGATCTCTGATTTCCTTCACATGATCTCTCTCAATAACCCGGTTTCTTATCTGCATGTAAAGGTAACGACAGAGGGAAGACTTTAATTTATGTGTGTGTGTCTGTCAAAGAGCACATTTAGAAATTTTCTGGCCGGTGCAGGCGTGGTGTCGCACTCTCTAGGGTCCTGTGACGCACTTCACACCCCGTAACACAGTTAGGCATCGCCAGGCAGAACTATCAGGGCTCGGGGGGCTACACCACAGGCTGACGGGACAGCGGTCTGCCAAGTGGGCATGGGGTATGAATGAGACTTGAAAGAAGAACTGGAACTAACGTGGTGGAGACTTCTCAGTATTTGAAAGCACATGTGGAGTGTGTGGGAATGGTGAAATAGAAGTGGTGCTTTTCTCTAGGGAAAATTACGAACACACATTCTCACGCACAGAGAGAAGAAACGTTTAGAGGGTTTATTTACTCAGAATTACATAAAACATTTTACTTGGCTTCGGTGGAATCTGGCCATGCAGATATTCTGCCTCTACACCGATATAAAAGGAGGTAAATTGATATAATTTGAGGTGCTCTCACACAAGGACTAGCTCCACTGTAGGAAATTGTTCCGTTAAACACAATTTAACACAATTTTGAAACCACAAACAAAATTGTCAGGCTACGACTTTTTCCATGATTTTTATTGTCAATTTGATTGTCTGTTGATTTTCTCTGTGTTCAAGTTGACGTCTTCAAATTGCTTTTGTAGGTACCTCCAACAAAACCCCAAAACGTTTAGTTGACAACAAAACCTTCACATCTAAGAAGCCGGAACCAGAGAACGTCGAAATCATTAGTGCATGACAAGAAAACCGCCAGCGTTAAATGTGCAGAATACTTACATTGAAGGCACCCAGAAGGAAGAGCGTCGGCTCCAGGCCAACGGAGAATATGAGACGCAGGATGGTGATGATGACGAGGGCGCGGATGCCCAGCGGTTGCGGCATGATGATAACAATGGCCAGCGTTGCCAAGACCGCCATCCACAGCAGTGCAGACAGGTGGGGATCCAGCACAACTGCACAAGATAAATGTACACACACATAGAGAAGGTAACGCACATGCAAGTTACAGGGTTCCCACACCTTTTTCATGAACAAATTCAAGCACTTTTCAAGCACCTTCAAGCACCAGTTTTTTGTCCATTTTTCCAGCACCTTTAAATAGGTAGCCTACTAGTTGTGTTTGCCATGATGGTCATGGGAAGCGCAGCGGTGCCACTGTATGGCATAATAATATGGCTCTAATTAGCATTATTTCATATGGTGGTAGATTGACTGTTTTGATTTTTAACTAATTGTGAAATTTCAAGCATTTTCAAGCACTTCACAAAAAATTCAAGCGTTTTCACAACCTTGAAAACACTGAATTGAAATTCAAGCATTTTCAAGGAATTCAAGCACCTGTGGGAACCCTGAGCCCTGTTATGCAGTGAATTTGCTGCACGCTGATTAGTTTGCAGCTTAAACAAGGACTTGTCTGGATCAACAGATTTTTAACTGGCTTCTACCACCCAGGCAAGCCTCGGGCCTTCCTTAGCGAGACTTTGAACCGAAAAGGAGCCAGTTACATAACACCCAAAAGTATATGACATACTTTTTTTTGTGTCTATGTGTGTTTGTGCACTGGGTTTTAGTGATGGCCTACCTGATGCTTCCCTTGATCCTGGGGTAAATCCAGGATTAGCATCCTATAGTCAGGGGGTTTCAGGTGACAACATGTCACTCAGGCTAAAACCCTTGACCAGGTTTGACCAACCTAAAAACAAGGCCACACCCAACCTGCTGCCTCTGTAACTGATCCCGCCCCACACTATCATGTGCATGCTTGTGTTCTTTGAGCACCGGCCTCAAGAAGAACATTGTGTTGACGTTGGAAAAGTAGAAAATGGAAAAAGGTGGACGACAATGAAAATGGGAAATGAGGCAGAACTGCGAGGATTAACAAAAAACAGAGTTGCAGTATGAGAAAGCAGAAGGGGAGTACTGTGGGGAAGGAAGGCCTCCATTCCTCCCTTACTTCCTCTACTCCCACCTTGTCTGTCTCTCTCTCCCTCTCTCTCTCTCTCTCTCCGTCTCCTTCCCTTCTTCCTTTCCTCTACATTTCTCTCCCTCCCAATCCCTGTGGAGATCACATGACAGGTGCCACTTACATAACAGCCATCTCTAAAAATACCTCAGCTGAAAGATTCATGAGGACCGAGCAGGGAGCAACACACAGCTCCAGTGATGTGGCAGACTAAAAAAAAAAAGGGGGGGGTGCTTACGTGCACTGACAAACTCTGTGCCTACCTTTACACTCGACGGTCGTGCGCAAACATCGAGAAAAATCAACAGTTGAGGCATGCAGTGTGTACGTGCGAGCGTGTGGTACGAGCGTGCTTACCCGAAGCTATTCATCAAAAGACAGTCAGTCATGCATGCAGACAGGACACACTGATCCAGATCCCGTGCTCTTATAACCCTCATCCTAAAGCCCCAAGCAGGGGAGGGAAGAGAGCACTGTGTGTGTGTGTCTTTGGATAGGTGTGTGTGTGTGTGTATAGGTGTGACAGAGTAAGTGAGGCGGCCTAAAGCCATAAAAGTGCCTGTTAATGCAGGCATAAGGTATGCCGGAGTCTCACGTGATGATGTCTTGCACACAGGCCAGTTCCAGCGCAGGAATACAGTCACATGTTACTCATGTTGTGCGCTCAGTTCTTTACAGGAATGAAGAACTACGTGGAGTTTTGTTTTGTCAAGCTGAAACTAAGGTGGAATTTATTACTGCACCGTTGTATTTGGCGACAACATTAATAAAAACACGGCATTTTTTAGTAACCTAATCGACATAAATAAAAATTTCCAAAAAATTGAAATAGATGTGTGATTTGTTCATAAGGGTGTTTTGAATTTTCCGAGAGATGCACGGAGACGCTGGTTGTAAATATATATATATATTTTTTTGCATTTTTATCCTCATATTCCTCATCCAATTTTTGAATATATGCAAATGGAAACGTTAATTAAATATTAGCAAACACTCCGGTTTGATCACAGCACTTTATATGAATCCGAGTAGCACTTTGGAGGAGATTCAAATGGAAAACTGAACAAAAGCAAACAGGCAAACACTGCTGAGGAGCATTTGGCAGCTGAGCACAACGCCTTGTTTGAATTGTAAAACATGATATATGACCTTTTTTTTTTGGGACATGTCGTGTGTGACTTGCCTCAGCCAATGTAAGCTTTGGTTATGGGACATTAAATCATTAAATGACACAGGACGCTGCTGTGTTCAGTGCGGTCACCATAGTACTGAAAGTCAAATATGAGCTCAAGCTTTAAAACAATGGGGTTGTGGTTAGTCTTTGTGTGTGTGTGTGTGTGTGGATGTGGGTGTGTCTTAAACAAAGGTAGAGGTCTTTTCAGGTCCTGCTCCTAATCCTGGTCAGGTGATTAAAAGTCAGCAGATCAGAACGTTGCAGTAAAAAGGAGATCAGTGGGTCAGCGCCGATTCCCGAGAGAAGGATTGAGAGTCAGATCAAAGTCTATGCCTGTGGGTGGCTGCACTGTGTGACATGCCTTTCCAGATAGTTTGTTATATAAGACGGGATATAAATGTAAAAGAAAACAAAATACGGGCTGTGTACAAGCTAAACCGGGCGACCTTTTCACTGCTCGCTGATCTCTGGTCGTGTATCGAGGCTTTATTGCTGGCTGTAGCTGTAAAATGTAAACAGGAGCAGTTTGTTGCAGAAAAAAAAACAAGCCCCTTGTTCTTCCTGTTTTGCATCATTGAGCACATAACCTTTGTTTGACCCGAGTTTCTAAAGAAATCTGAATGCAAAAACCGTGCGGTGCATACAAATACGCCTCCGTGACACATCGACATGCAAAAAAAACTGTCACCAAAACTCAGATAACATCATTCTAAATATAAAATGATCTTTCAGAGAGGGGACAGAATTTAAAGTTTTAAGTGTCACCATCGTCATCATCATCATCATGCGTGACCGACCTCCATGAACTCCCTCCAGTGGGTAGAAGAAGCAGACCAGCAGGTTCATGAGCACGGCCAGGTTGAAGGAAACGTTACTCCACACTGAGATGTTTCTGGAGCACCAGTACAACACCGGCTGGGCTGAAAAAGGACACGGACACAGCAGAAAACATCAAATTTCATCACGTACAATGCACTCATGAGACATACACTCATGATGCAGGCGGATTTTGTCGATAAAGTGTAAAGAAAACTTTAAGGAAAATGATATAAAACACAGAAAAGCATCATATCTTTACACTTAAGGTTGCTATAATATTTAGTATTTTTGAAAATCTATGATCCAAAATGTTTTCAACTAATGGCTGCTTTATTGACAGTAATTTCATTATCACATGCCTAATGTGTGAACAAGCTTCGGGGGTTATAAGAGCACATTTGGTTAAATTCTTCCTGTCACGAAAGTACCACACTGTCCTTATATCACTTTATGAGGACAGTGTGGTACTTTTTTTTTTTGCCACCATTGTAAACACTGCTGTTAAAATAACACTGAAGTTTTAATGAAGAAAAATTCTCTAAAAAACACCCGTCCCTCCGACTATTTTCTGTCCTCTGTGAGGAAAGAAACAGATGCGGGGACTTTTTTCTCTCTGTCCATCCCCACTTCTCACAAGTGAGAGACAAAATATGGCTTTGTGTGGGTATGCAGTCTTGTACGTGGATTAGAAGTGTGACTGAGTGTGGGTGCGGGTCTGTCTGCGTACGTTTGTCTGCGTGAGCAAGAGAGCTCTCAGTTGTGATTCATAAGGTTACTGTACAAATGTTTCACGGCTCAAAGAATGTGGAAAGCCCCTGTCTGCTTTTAGACAGTGGAAACAAGCACATACATAACACAAGCACACACGCACACACAGGATGACATTGTTAAGTTTTTTTCGACAAGGATACGCATGTCTCCATCTATTTCCCATGCCCATCATCTCCATCCATTTTCCTGTTCAGGCTTGCAGAGATTGAGGTCTATCCCTGAGCTCGCTTCAGGGGCGAGTGGCAGGTCACACCCTGGACATGTCGCCAGTCTGTCACCGAAAAAGACTTACTCACACCTATGGTTAATCTGGAGTTTCCAGATCACATTAAGCTGCATGTCTCCGGACTTGTGGGTAGGGAAACCAGGGCACGCAAACACGAGCGCCACATGCAAACTACACAAAGAAAAAAGGCCGCAGCCGGCTGACGGGTACGGAACTGTTAGACTAGAGTCAGCGAGTCGCCGAGTCACCGCGCCGCAAAACAAGTCGAGGATATTCGTCATGTTTAGTCTGAGGAAACGGACAATGAAGTCACACACACACACACACACACACACACACACACACACACACACACACACACACACACACACACACACACACACACACACACACACACACACACACACACACACGCACACACACACACACACACACACACACACACACACACACACCATCAGCTGATCGGCACAAGACTAATCTTATAAATAGTTACGGCGAGATTACTAAATCATAACGCTCCTTGTTTTTTTTTGCTCTTACTTTGTACATGCTGCTACCTCTGTCCCCTGCTGTTGTACTTTCCTATTAAGATCTGAAATATTATGTGCAAAAGGCGGCTTCCAGTCATGAAAAACTCAAGTGAATAACCATTCATTTATCATGTCGCACGACCGATATAATATTCATCATGTGTGTTTGACCGCTGCGTGCCTACCTCTGAGCTTCTTCTGCCAGTTCATCTCATTGAAGAGGTCCTCCGCTCGCAAAAAGAAGTCGTTGATCTTGCTGCCCTGCTCGTCTCTCTCCGTGGTGTAATAGACTCGCAGCTTCGACTCCGAGGTCAGGAACTCACAGATGTTGGGCACGGGGAACACTATCTCCTCCATGGTGCGGTCCTGGCGCACAATCTGAACAGAGAGAGACACACACAGAGCAAATACCTTCAGTCTCTGTTGGTTCACGTGATGTATATTTCTTTGCAAACATTTGAGTTTTTCTAGATGATTAACTTGTTTTCTGATATTCTGCTGTGTGACATGTTGTGACCTCTATCTGAGCAGTGTGTTTGGCGTAGAACTCCAAGGCCTCATCTCCCTCTCCGCTGGCCCCTCCTGGCCTCAGCATTATGGACAGCTCCTTATTATGACGCGCCAACTGTACGAGGAGGACACACGGGCAAGAAATAAGATTTCTTGAAGCTTATTATTTGATGGCATTGTATAAAAATGTCTGTGAGGGAATGAACAGCTGACCTGGTGAGCTAAAATGTAGATGTTGTGCCCGACATTTCGGGGGGAAGCGGCGTCATGTTCCTCCTCTTCCCCGTTATCCTCCTCCTCTTTCGTGTCTTCAAACTCCACCTCTCCCTGCAGGTAGGCCTTCTTTATCACCTCCACCTGGACACACACACACACAGGACTTTATACTTTTTACAGGATAACATGACACCACTGATGCCAAACAGCTGAAGAAATCATAAAAAAAAAAAAAAAGGTGCAAGACGTCCTCACCAGCTCTTTAGGCCTCATATTGTACAGGATCCTCTCTGCATTCTCGCTGTCATGACGGCTCTCCATGATGGCGAGCAGCAGCTTGGATGCATTGTTCTGAGAGTGCAAAAAAAAAACTAAGGACTTAAGCTCTGTCGGTTTCTCCATCCAAGGAAAACAGACAAAAACCCGGGTGCTCTAGGAAAATTCACTCTGCAGTTATTTACCTTGGCAGACGAGCACAAAAGTTAGTTCAGCTCAGACAAATGAATGTCCACTTCTTATACTCGTAGCCTGTTAGTGATATTCCATCCTGCTGTGAGAGGAAACTACTGCACACCTCCCCGAACCAGAGTTAACCCGTTCCCCAGTTTCAAACAAAGGTGTGGATCAGCCGAGTCACCTCACCTTGAGCTCCAACACCAGGTCCATCCGCTTTTTCCCAAGCGGGTTGATGTCGTTAAGGATCAGGGCGATTATAATATCAATCCCGTTTGACTCGTGCGTGGCAATGCAATTCTGGAAGAAGGGAATAAAAAATGTATGAAATAAAATCAATAGTGACAGACAGCCCTCCCTTCTCCTCCTCTCTCTCTCTCTCTCGTCTGGTCTCTTTATGTACCTGGTTTTCATGGCAGGGACCTTGGCAGTACTCTGTGAGACTCTCCAGAGTCTGGTTGATGAGGGCCACGTTCTTCTCGTTAATGTACAGTCCCAGGAGACCGAGACCCCCTGTGGTGCTGCCACAGATACAGTCTAAGAACTGCAGAGTCTCGCACACAAGGTTGTAGTTGTTCTTGTTGTTTTGACAGCGGAGGAAGTTCTGAGGGGATAAAAACAGTGTTCAAGCATGTAAGAGCGAAAAAAAAAATGTGACTGCGATACAAACCGATAATAAAGCAATCAAAACACAAAAAGAAAAGCAAAAACAGATTAGATTAAACATTCTTCTCCCTCAGTGGATGGCTGGCTGCATGAACGAGCAGCCATATTTATGTTGTTATGTTAAGCCGCGTCAGAACTTTTGAACTCTCCAGAAAATACCTGCTTGGCACGCTGTAAATCTTTTTTTACACCCCACCGCAGTAACATTTTTATATTCTGAACAAAGCTATGTTGGTAACCAGGTGTAACTTTTACAACTCAATTACAGATCTCAGTCACACAGTTAATAAATCATTTTGAATCTTTGTGTAGTCTGTTCCTTTTTGAACTAGTTTGTCTTTTTTTTAATGAAGTGAGTCCGTGAGGTCAAAAGTTGACCCACAAAAGCTAAGTTTGGACATACTCATGACAAAGTAACATCTTAATCAAGATAACTGCAACTTCCGTCGTACGTTTCCAGTCAAACATCTGCAGGCATCACCCTTGGGTTTGCGTAATGCTCTGTCTAAACACAGCGAAGTCCCCCGGTTGGAAGTTACCGTAAAGAACTAAAAGCAGCTCTTTCCAGTCAAAGAAGAAATGCAGGAGGGAGTTTTCCTTTCATATTCCTATAATAAAATATATTCCTGGGAAGAAATCTCTGTGTTCTTAAGAAGTCAGGCCTGACCACTCAAATGACTAACAATTATAATGAAGGGATTTGGCTCTGGTGATAAAACCATGAGACCTGAGTCTGAGGCCTGCAGTGAAGAAGTAAAAGCCAAGTGTGTTCCACTCTAACGTTTCTCTGTAAAACGAGTTCGTGTGTCACACCTGTAGGTCTCGGTTGTGATTCTCACAAAGCAGCTGGAGGAAGCGGAGGATTGGCTGCATGATGATGATCACAAAACTCATCTCTCCCTCGTCCTGGTTCTTGTCCCCGCTGCTGGGCTGGCCATCGGCTGAGTTGAAGTGTTCCTCGGGGTCTGCTTCGCGCCGGTAAGAGTTGAAGGCCTTCTTGGTGGCGGACGAGGCCTCCAAGAGTTGTTCTCTCACATCCTCCGTCATGACCACAGCCGAGTCTCTGGCTGAACGGAGACAAGCACCACAGAAGGACTAAGGATACAGTGGAAAATCACATAAATCCTGATTTGCAAACAAACTGAACGATCTAGGTTATTAAATATGCTTAAACTGACATCGGATCATTGTAAGTCACCTCTGACCTTTTTTGCGAACAGGGACGTCTTTGTCCTGGCTGTCATCATCTCTCTTCCTGTTTCCCAGGTCGCTGGTATTTACCGTCACCGTGGCTTTGATCTCCAGCTGAGCCACTTTCATACGGTCGTAAAAGACCCGGAAGAACTTTTCGGATTTTTTGTCTTCTGTCAGACGGCAAAAAAACGAACGCTGGAGACAAGAGAAGAAAATAAAGATTATCTGCACGATTAATCACCACAGTTCCATATTTTCAGGTCGTATATTCTCAGATGTGACGGGATTTATCTATTTTGGTTGGACAAAACAAGAGTTAATCGCAATTTCCAGACAGTTTATAGACAAAATAGTGAAATCAGATCAGTCAATAATGAAAATAATAAGCGGGTTATGACATTTTTTTGTAGTTGCTACACGCTGACATTACATACAAAGTTTATTTTCCACTCCATGTTTGTATTATGCAACTGATTGAACTGAGTGCAGCGAACTAAGAGTGAAACCAGTGAACGTGATGTTGGAACCGTGAACGCGGACTCGACTGAAAGTTGCCAACTTTTAGGTCTGGCTTTGTTTAAAATTCTTTGTCAGTCTGCGAGCGTCAGACTTCTGCAAATAAAAATCACTTAGTGCGAGCAAAAATTGTCTCGACTTGGACCCCTCCCAAAACATTATACATCTATCATTAAGCCAGCCTGGATTTGGTGCGATGCTTTGGGTTTAAACGCCGCGGAATGGGGTCATGCAGAATTAGAACACTTGCGAGCACACCGTGTCCCAACCCACAGGGCTGTTGTTTTGATTATGTAAGAGCTGTTATCTGCTGCAGCCTATGGAAAAGGCTTTGACCAGCAGAAGCAGCCTCGCCACACTAACAGGGTGAAAAATGAAACGAGAGGGAGAAGCCTGGCCTACTTACACAGATAGAGAAACTGAGACGGGGGAGCAGGGAGCAAAAAGAGCTATATGGACTAAAGACAGACACCAGAGAGGGAGTAAGGGAGTAAAACAGAGAGAAAGAAAAAAAAAAGATGATTGAGAGAGGGGAAATGAGAGCAAGAGATAGGGAGGGAGAGAATGTTATCAGACGGTATCTAGGCCAGTTGTCAAAGTTTGTTACATAACCATCTGTCTTTCCAGGTTAGATGTAAAACTGGGCTACTGGAGGAAACAAATAAATGATAGTCACAAGGAAAATGTGGACAAAACAAGCCTTGTTTTACCTCCTCCAAGGACACGGTGTTTGCAGCGTTTGAGGTTTACATGCATTGGAATTTAATGTTAAATACCTTCAAAATGATAAATAGCGACCAGAAGCAAAAACAAGTGCTTGCAGCTTATTAACACGGCACCGAGTAGAGTTAACGCAGTTTCTTTTTGGAGAAACAATGACATAACTGTGCTTGTGCCCCGAGGCGGATTCCAGAACCTTTTTTCGTGCCCCACCCCGGCCCCTCCACCACTAAACAGCAGCTCTCCTGCACGTACACACTCTGCCAGCGCAACACACTTTAGGGACCCAGGAGATAGCAGCGTGGAGGGGAGGGGGAGCTGCCGAGCAAGGCCATCACATAATAAACAACTCGATGACAGAGTGGAGAGCGCAGAGAGAGAGAGGGGGGGGGGGGTTAGCTGCAGCACTGGCAACCCACAGCATGCCTGAGGAGGGATGTGTGTGTGTGTGATGGTGGTGGTGATGGAGGAGGGGGGCAGTGATGGTCATACCAGTCTGTGTCTGCTCACATAACTCCGTCCTCCCTAAAGCGTGGGCCCGCAGGGGAGGGGAGGTGAGGAGGGGGTGAGGAAAAGCAGGACGGGGAGGGTGAGGGCGTGAGGCCCAGGGCCAGGATAACACACATCGATTGGGCCGGAGTAAGCAGAGAGAAGAGCACTCACCATCACCCCCACCCTCCCTCTCCCCACCGCCCTTTACCATTACATAACTTGCACACACACACACACACACACACGCACTCTCTCACACACACTCCCGTACAGTATAAGCACACGCAAGCCGTGGCACGCATACGCTATTACGCCCACTGACTTTTACACTCACAAAAAGTAGGTCAGCTGTCTCCAGCATAGGCACATGCCAATTTCAAGTGGACACACCCACATCCAGCATTCTCTCTCTCTGAATCTCTGCAACTGCCAACTTTATTCTTATGCAACCGTGTTCATTTTTCCACCGCCTATCGTTTTTATTAATGTCGTAGTGCTCGGAGAGGATATCCCAGGTTAAAAGATTCAAGTTGCAGCGTGCGGTTGAGCTCACAGTGCATGGCTGACACCATGCCGGCAGGGTTATTTCATCTTATGGATCAGTGTAAGCAGAGCTTAGCAGAGGAGGTACTTTGTTTGATTGACGGTGGCTGGGAGGTGAATGTACTGCTCATGTAAGATTTGTTAATTACACTGTCCACAAGCGAAAGCTTTCACCTGCAGACCGAAACAGACAGACAGTTTTATAAAACAGACAGTTTCTAAGAACCGAGCAGACTTCAGTGGATGGAGTGAGTCACTGAAACAAAGAAAAAGGCCGCGCGCGAAGACGAACACCGCAGCAAAACTTTCATTTTATGATTTCCTTAGAAATGTATGTGCGATTGCCTCTCGCAATGAGTCAGTCGAGCGAAAACCCAAACTTTCTGTAGTGTTTTGATGCTCGGTCCTTACGCACCCGGTAACAAAAATCTGTGCTGCCATATCAAGAAACCATCTGTGTTTTGATAGCACTTGAAAAGCAAGGACAAGAGTGGCATGATGGTAGGGAATGACGTTATGGATGAAGTAACACATGGTGGTCAAGGAGAGGATGGAGTGGTAGTAACAGGGAAGGGATGAAGGAGACAATAAGAGAGAGAGAGAGAGGAGACGGACGAGCATCTCAGGGGCCCCCCTGTAGTGTTGGGTAAACACAGAGCCCGTCTGTATCCATGGAGACAAACCCTGAGAGGAATGAGACGAGAGGAGTAGGATGAGGTGGGGGCGGACAACACTGAAAAACAAGGTCATAGCGCTTTCCCTTCTCTCCTTCCGTTCCGCCACTTGGCATCAACAAAGGGATGTTATGTAACAGCTATTTATACTCACGCTCCCTTTCCCTCTCGCCCGCCCTCTCATGTCAGGCAGCACCACATGCAAACCAAATGAAACTGCAGCTCAGCTCTCCTCCAAGACCTTTTCCTCCTGTCCTCCTATTCTTCCCCCTCAAAATAGCCTCCCTTGTCTTTTGACCACCCGAAACAGAGCGCGTGCACCACCTTGTTTTTGTGCAACACCAGTCAAACGCACCTTGCAACAGGATAGTTCTGGACAGAAGACAGAACAGCATGCGCGTTACACGCCAGATGGCTGACGAGTGAAATGTCACAAGTCGCCGTGTCACAACATAATTTACAGCTGTCTGAGGCCGAGCTTGCATGGCTGTCGCAGAGGAGCTGGAAAGTGACGGAAATAAAAAAAAAGAGGGGAGGGGTGAGAGAAGCCGACAAGAACTAGAAAGCATCGAAATGCACCGGCTGTAAAAATCCTGGGACGTCTACGCATGAGCTTGTGCATGAGAGCAGAAAGAGAGTAAAGCGTGCAAGCCACCCTGAGTTTTTTTTCTGTGTGGTTTATTTCTGTGCTCTATGTAGGTCAGGAGTAAATAGTTAACTCTGGTACGTGAGAACAAGATATCCACAAGCCAACAGGTGCTCAGCTTGGCATGTCAAATAAAGACACAGACAAAAGTCGGCTAGTATTCTCCTCCTTGGTGTGCTGTCTTTAAGAGAGCAGAGAGCAGAAGTGGCTTTTTTCTTTTCCTCTCTCTCATGGTGACAGTCCACAAGTTTGTGGAAATGGTTGGTGAATTCAAACTTTAAGCTGTCAGTGCAAAAGCAAAAGATTCCTGATGACGATTTTTCAGGAAATCCTCCAGGAACTCAAATATTTGTACTATGCGGTGCATTTCGAGCGCTGCATACAGAGCAGTGTCTCCCCTCCCCACCAAACTCCTCTCTTTCAGAACAAACTTTGGGTGAGAGGAGCTCCGGTTTCTCTTCAATCCCCTCTGTGTCCCCCCTCCCGTCCCCCGTCCTCCGTCCCTCCGCCCTCTCTCCCCACTGCCCCAGTTCCGGAGGCCCAGCATGACCCAGTTTGGGCCGACAAGAGAGCGCGAGGGAGCTGGGGGGGAGAGAGAGAGAGAGGCTGGAATGTTTTGAAGGCTGAGACATTCCTCATTGTTCATTCACACAGGCCTTATGTAACACGGATGGATCACGTGATGGAGCTCTGCAGCAGCCGTGGGAAGCCAAATGCTTTATCTCTGCCACAGTGGCGGTTACACAACAACACGCAGGCAGACAGACAGAGCAACAGACAGAGCAACAGACAGAGCAACAGACAGTCAGGGAGATGTGAAAAAGATGAGCAGGAAGCGACAGACAGACAGACAGACAGACAGACAGACAGACAGACAGACAGACAGACAGACAGACAGACAGACAGACAGACAGACAGACAGACAGACAGACAGACAGGGGTTAGAGCAGCTCAGGTTAATGCAAATGTTCATTGACACTGCCTAATGCACACACAAGACCAAGTCCAAAGTAAAAAAAAATCTAAACGTTTTATCGTATACACCTTTACAATATACTCCAATATATACTCTGCTTTTTTCTTATCTACTACTGACATCATTAGCAGCTGGCCGAGGCTTTGAGCCAAATGATTTAGTGCTTGATACGAGGCAGAAGAGAGCCGCCTTTGTAATGTACATGTGCAGCTATATTGGCACACTGACCCACATATTGCAGATCCTCTAGTAATGAAAACATCCATGTTCTATTCACTCATCAAACCGTAGCAGATCATTTACAGATGCACCGCGGGATAAGCTGAGCTCCTTTACACTGATAAGAGCTCATGAAATTAAAAACACTGCCGATCAGTTCTAATAGGTAAGTAGGTTAGTAGGTAAAAGTGTATTTTATATATTTTATATATATATATATATATATATATATATATATATATATATATATATATATATATATATATATATATATATATATATATATATATATATATATATATATATATATATATATTCACAACCGCCTATCCACCATGACATCATCTCTCCATGCACATTTTCTCCTTTTATTTTGATTTTATTGATGTTTTTACGTGTTTTAAATGTTTTATGCTGTTTTAAATGTGATGTGTACAGTGACCTTGAGTGTCAGAAAGGCGCCTTCAAATAAAATTTATTTTATATATATATATTACCATGAGATTATTTAACAAAAAAATTCAGACATGCTGTGAGTTGTTTGCCAGCAGGATACGCTCTCAGTTTCCATGTTTGTATTTTGGGTCAACTGACCTGTATGGTGGTGTTTCCACCTTCCAGTAATGCGATAGCCAGCAAGATGCTTTCTTGGAAGACTCGGTCGCTGGTGGTGTTCATGATGAGGTCAATGACCAGGTCAGAGGCTCCCTCTTTGTCTAGGTGACACTGCACCTCTGCCAGGCTCATTTCCCCTCGACTCAGCCCCCCAGGGCCCCCTAATGCTGCAAGACAGAGCACAGTGTGACAGGCCACATTAGTATAATATGTACATATAAAAGGTATATGACCGATGAGACATAAATACCACATACCAAAAGCTAATCTGCTCATTTGACAGCAAATTAAGTCATTTGCACAGATTTAACAAAAGGAAACATTCAGGATTAACATGTATGCATTTTGGGGCTGAGATACAGGATGTTAACCACCAAGGTGTCAACAACATAATACAATGAAAAAAGAAATCTCACATGGCCAGTAGTTGCATCTTAATTTTACAATATCTTCAATTGTAATATCCTGGTACATGTATTTATCAACGTACATTATTTTAGCATACCTCTTGATCTTAGGCAGTTTTATTTAAATTTTATGAAAAGAGATTGATAGATTGACACTTTATTGATCCCAAGGGAAATTCAAGCATCCAGTAGCAGCATACATTAAACATACATTAGCACAGTATCCATACATTAAAATTAACCTATAAAATCAATCTGAAATTTAATTAACCCTGCGCAAAGAAATCAGGTATGAGCAGAGAAATTGAATCTGTGCTGAGAAGTTAAACACACGCGGATATCAAAACTATCAAAATCAAAACTATTTTGAAATTATATGTTAGTTTCACAAATGTTTTGAATCCTCATATATATATATATATATATATATATATATATATATATATATATATATATACACGCTTTAATATGCTTTATAAATCCTTCCATTTATTGACTTACTGCAATGCTAACCCTGCACTAACCAGTCCACCTGTACAGTATGGGTTGAGTAATTCACTGTACACACTGCCCTTTGCTTGCACGTCCCCCTGCTGAGGCCTCAGCTTCAGCGTACATATGGAATTCTCAGCCTGGCTCTTGTTTCTGCAACAGGTGCAAAGGCTGTTTTTCACAGGAAGTAGCAGCCCGTCCCCCTAGCAACAGCGAAAAGTCGATCACACAGGGGAGGGGTACACTTCCTGTCGTCTGGAAGTTTGCCAACATCTTGGTGCACATGGGAGAGATGGTGAACCGGGAACCGGGGTGATTTTCTCTTGAGTTTTCTTTTTTCAAGTTCAGTTACAAGCAAAACATCTGGGCAACTCATCACAGCTGTGTCACACACACACACACACACACACACACACGATATTCAAAAAATGATAATATCACACCCATATTTACACTGAATGTTAAAACACCGCTGCGTGCGCCACAGCAGATCACACACCCGGTCTTGTTAATAGGTCAACACGCAAGCACTGAATTTATATGAAAAACACACAGCACATAGCACTGGCAGCAAATATGTCCTCGAAAATCTATATGCTGATAAAAAATATTACATCAGAACCAATAACTCAAACAGAGGGAGAAACACTGCACAGAGATTTATTGCTTCAGTATTTTGACTGCAGATAGTAACACAATGACCACGCTATCAGGTTGGTGATAAGAGTGTCGTGCTCTGTGTGCTCAAAGGGCAGCTCACAGCACAGCTCTGGCTCTGATAACCAGCTTCAGGGCCAGTCAGATAGAGTCCCAGCCTTATATAACAGCACAGAGAGAACCTTGCTTTACTACGGCTACGATGGCAGAAAACATTTTGGCTATGCAACAGGAAAAGAGGCTTTATCTGGACTTTGCCGCCTGATAGTAGCCGCAGTCATTACAAGGCAGCAAAGTCATGCTTCTCTTTGGCAGTGGCCTTTTGGTTTATGCTCCTCGCAGGAACACCAGCTCAATTAGAAATGTTGAAATCAAAATGTTTTCATGGCCTCGTGTGCTGCGACCTAACCGCACTCTTCACTCTAAAGAACCAGTTATTACTGGAGTTTGAAAAAAAAAATAGAGTGACAACAGTCAAAGTCCCACCTGATTGGCTTTTGCCGGGTCCTACCGGACTGAGGGGGCCATTGCTGAATGACGTCAAGCTGTCCCTACGCCCACCACTTCGATGAAAGTTGCCATAGTAACGGTTCACCAGAATCTGTCTCAGTGCCTCGCCCTACGAGAGGGGGGAAAAAAAAAATGTAATGTCATGATGTCAGAGGAGATGTTGTATAACATGAGTGTTACATTGTGTCTTTTAGGTGCGCATTAAAGACGCCAAAACACACCCACGGACTTGACAGAATGATAAGCCTACCTGCCATTATGACCACGCTCTGTAATCCATTAGTCGTGGAGCAAATAAAAAAAACGTTTTATTCTAAATATTGAATTTAAATTCCCATGCAAGGAAAAAAACTAAAAAAAAAAAGTTTGTGTCATTTACCACCCACACGTCCGACACTGTTTTTGGTAATCTTCAGCAGCAGTGACCCTGTGTAGTGACAATGTGAGGTCCTGGTTTTCACTTAGACAGACCTGGGGCCAGCTCTCCCACACTGTGACTCATCCACCGGCGAAGCAGTCAGCAGCACGACTTTGCCACGTTGTTATGGCAACTGCAGCACATAGCTACCTGACAGACCTCCCATGGGATAAAATGAAGGAAATGAAAGAGAGGTTGATTTGTGTGTGTGTGTGTGTGTGTGTGTGTGTGTGTGTGTGTGTGTGATTATGTGCAAATCATTGTCGATTGTGGGTGGTCCTCGATAGACGACATGGGCATTATGTAAGCTCCGCTGCCATAGTTATGCTCTGCAGGTCAACGTTAGTTTATGTAGGAGGTGTGAGGAACGCTATTCTCATCTCTTATTGGCAGGAAATTAATCAACTGTATTTTTTGTTTGTGAAAGCATGAACAGTCATAGTCATAAGATTATTCCCTCATTGGGGAATAATACCCATTAGCCAAATCCTTGTCATGCCCTCTCTGAACGTCATCGTGTTGGCACAAACCTGCTGTGTCAAGGATTTAGCAATTTAGTGAAACTATGACACCATCATGCTGGTAACTCACCTGATGTCTCTTTAGAGCAATCCAGACAGAAAGTTACGCTTGATGAACTTTAACTAATTTACCAAAACGAAGTTAGTGAGTAATAAAAAAAAGATCGGGTGGAATAACTACCCACCTGAAACAGATGCAGCGCTGTGATTAATATGATGAGGATATTTAATCAACTGCTAAACAGCCATGGAGCATGCTCGCTTGCTAAATAATGTTCTTCTCCCGGAGATGCTAATTATATATTGATGACTCCGATCATTATTGTTATTCTGGAATATTAAAATTAAAGCTCGCCTCTTAAATGGAAAAACACCCGAGGCTCTGTAAAGTCACTGCGTTGCCATAAAGTTTTCCATTAGAGAAAAAAACGGTGGAATAAAATATGTTGTAAAAAAGTTATTGCAAGCTAAACCTCGGTTAGTTCGTGACTGCGTGGTTAGGTGTTACGGAAAGCAGTGAAGAAGTTATAGAAGGAAAAAAAAATCATTTTTGATTCAACATACTCGGCATCTCTTGAGTTTTGAAGTTAAGCTGCCATGCTGCTTGTGAGTACCTACCCTCTTCTGGTCCTCCAACAGCTTCTCAGGCTGGTTCTGATCCAGCTGCTGGGTGCAGTGAGGAGTGTGAGCACAGTGGTCCGATAGATACAAACACAGGGTTAGTATTCATTCAGTACAGATTTAGGAAATTGTCAGGTTAATAACCAGAGAGCATGTACATATTCAGCTGTGGCCATGCAAAGATCTGCCATGCGTTTTCTTGTTGTGTTAGAAAGCAGAGAAGCAATATGGGTGTGAAAGATTGAGAGAGCTGAGACGGGAGACGTGCACAGCTAGACTTGCTCCGTCAAAAAAGGTAAATTCAGCATTTCTAAAAAGCTAATTAATTAACATGTCGACTCTTGATTGTTTGATCTGTATTTCTTGGCCATTCTCAAGAAAGAGAACAAGCCTCATTCCCTAAAATGTAAAAAACTATTCTCTTAATATTTAAAAGAAAAAGAGCTGAAATCACACCGAAACAGTTACTCCAAGTCAGAGATGAATAAACACAGGGTGAGAGATTCTCACTATGCGTGAGCACGATGAAATACATACTCAGATCTGCAGTTTTCCTTCGTTTTCTAATAATAATCTAGATTAGACGCCTCTATGTGCAGTATGTGTTGACCGGGGAGAAGAGAAACTGGTAAAAGCCAACGATTTACATAAATTGTGATGCAAAAAAAAAAAGACGCACTAGGAAGTGCAGGCGAGGGGAGAGGCGAGGGCTGATGGGGTTAGAGTTACATAATCACTCCAAAAAGAAAACCAGGCCACTAAACCAGTGACACAGAGCCGCTTACAGTGGCCATCTGTCACCAAAAACACAGAGGGCAAGAGATAAAGCAAGTGAAAGACAGAGAGGATGAAAGAGAGAGAGAGAGACAAATACGCTTTGATTTACAAATTCGACAGTTGAACTAATCTCTCCGTCAGTCAGTGTCAAGGGAGTGATGTACAGTTGGTTTCCAACACAGCAGAGCAGAGCAGAGCCATGGCATGGTTTGCAGATAAACTATTCTGCAGGAAGGCAACACATTTCTGGTGCTGCTAGTGGTAAAGCTCGGTCTAACATCTTGTTTATCAGTGTTGGGATCAATACATGATTCACATCCTTTCATGCACGTACAATGCTGGCAGCCTCTGCATAGGTTTATGTTGCTGTACTCATTTCCAAAAAAGGTGCCATCTTGCAGGTGGAACGGAGGAGACGAGAAAGAGTCAGAGCCAAACTGAGGCTGCAAATGCCACTTGAACATTAAAGTACAAACTAAAGTACACTCTGGACTAACCTTGGATCAATAATAATAATAATACTGCATAACTGCATCTCTGAAGAATCAAACAAATCTACGCAGTTCCCTGCCCCCAAACACACAAAACATTTCCTCCTCTCTAAACTCAAAATCTTGCGTGTATTTCTAAAACTTTATTAAAAACAAGGCCGCCTAGATTTTTTTGAAGCCATGAAAGAAGTTTTAAAAATTCAAAAATGAAATCAATTTTTTTTTAAAAGAAAGGAGAGAGAGAGAGAGAGAGCGAGAGAGAGAGAGAGAGAGAGAGTTTGTTTGTCGGTGTGTGGGTGGGTAAGAGTATAGTGAGACAGAACGAGAAAGTGAAAGTGACAGACATAGACACAGTCTGAAAGTGGAGAGGGAAAACACAGAATATGCTCACATAAATGCCTCGGAGCACGCAGAATGCAAATGATGACATTTCACCATTATTTAGAAGCGACACTATTAAAATATCTTGGGCTCTGAACTCGACACGGCTGATTTTATGTTGTTAGTATCGCTCAAAAGTTTATGACTTGTCAGTCTCGGATTTTTAAATGTTAAAAAGACTTCAAAGTAACTTGTTACATGCGCAGCGACTGATTTCATAGTGGGTCACAGTTCAGCAGCAGGTCGGAGGAGGAGGAGGGAGGGGGGCGACACACTTTGTACTAACACGCTGCGACATCTTCCACACATCTGTGGACATCAGCCTCACTGTCACCACCACATCAAAACCGCACACCAATATGCTGATCGGAGTAGATATGTGGAGCTAATCTTCCTGAGTCTGACCATAGACACCACAGAGTAACCCCTCACAGCTGCCACATCCGCCCCAACAAAAGTGCATTCCACCAAACTGGAAACTCCCCGGGGCAAACCCCTGATCAGACTCCTCTCAGTTCAACAATATAGAAAATATTGTGCGCACACACACACACACACACACACACACAGGCAATTCTACTTTATGTTTAGGTGTTTTTTTTATATGAAAGTGCGTAAATAAACATGTCTTTGCATGCTGGGACTGAGTCATGTTTAAACCGGCGGTGAAGGCTGGGGTTTACCACTCGGCTGCTCGTTATGTGCAGACACAGAAAGCAGGCTAAATTAAAAAAGACGGTGCTCTGTCATTTTCGTTGGAACTGACCTACTTCTATACCAAACACTGTAAAATGAATTTTACACTCTTGGCCAGAGTGGGCAAAAGCACCGCTGCGAGTGTGGGAGAAAATGTGTTGGGTAGATTAAAAAGCAAGCCGGATGCTGATCTTAAAATTGAAAAGAAGATTTTTTATTTTTTTTCCCCCCCTCTGAATCCATCCAAGCTTGCCAAGGGAAGAAACAGGGAGACGAAGGGGATGAAACATGACTTGCTTCCAACATGGAGGGCTTGCATAACTGCTTTGGCTAGACCACACACACACGGCCAGGTGAAGAGGGGAGCCTGACTACAAACACTACAACACTGCATGCGTATCCTGAACTCCTCTGGCTCTTATATAAGGCAGCCAAAGAGCAATGGATTTAGCTGATAATCACCTCCCTGACATTTAGCAACACCGAGGTATGCACATGTGGGGAGGTCAAAAAGTACGTGTCCTGCAATCTCCATTAAAAAAAAAAGAAGGTAGGTGATGATAACTTATGCAGAATACTTCACGGCATAAACCTCATGCGACACATTTAACATGACACTCTCACTCCGTTCTCTATGCTATCATGCTTTAGTCAACAACAAAAAAAAAAAAGGGCAACGGCCGAGACGCACATTCATATCACGCCTACACAAACACTCACACAGTCACAGCCAACTTCATTTAGTTTACACAGAGTGGGTGTGTGTTTGCATCCCTGTGAAAGGGTGCGAGTGGAAGTAAGGGGGGGGGGGTATATTTGAGGAATTGTGTCACAATGATTTAACGGGTCAAAAAAAAGAAGATATGATGGTTTCCACTCAGCAGCCGTTCTTACATCAGAGCTGCTTTTAGTGTGTGTAGACAGACAAGAGATACAACATTTAACAGGTGTGTGCAGGGATCATCTCTCTCACCCTCAAACCCCCCCCCCCGTCTCTACACACACACACACACACACACACAAACAGGTGTACACACAACGGCTCCTCCACACTTTTATTGGCAATTACTGCTGAAGGTCACACATCAGTGGAGGGGCTGTGTTCCAGGAAAAAAAAAAAACCCTGGTTCTTATGTAACCTCAGCCCAGAGTTGGCATGGGCCCAGGAATCGTGCAGCTCCCAAGCAAGGAAAAACTAGGACACAGCCTCAATGACTGCTGCCACAGCCCCACACATTCATTAATGCACACGCACACACACACACACACACACACAAGTACAAGCACGGTCACAGTGCCCCCTATTGCCGCATAAAGGAGAGACAGGTGAGGGGGTGGGGGGGACACCCAGGCAGAAAGATCAACATTGACAGAGACAATAACACACACACACGCACACACACACACACACACACACACACACACACACACACACACACACACACACACACACACAAGTAAGTGATCTGGCATTTATGGCTTTACTATCTCCACCTTTGCTTTTTGTATAATCCGACATAAAATGCTCACCTATACTATTGAGAGCTTGCTAATGTTTCTAAAGTTTAAAAAAAATATATTTTTTATTGCATTTGTGATGGGGTTTTTTTTGTTTTGTTTTTTGCTGCATTGCTTATTTTATGCACCTCTTATTTATTTATTTATTTTTTAAATTTCTAATTAGTGTAATCCTGCAGCCTCGTGACCTCCCTCGCGTTCATGCTGTTTTATAAAGGGTAAAATAACCACCTGACATCAGTATTAAATTGGAATTAATGTAAAAATATATATAGTAAATATGTCCCAATGTGACTTTTGCTTGACTGCTGATTACACTGGCAGAAAGTAGGGCATGTGAATGACCAGAGTGGGCTGTTTGCCCAGCCAGAGAGTAACTCACCTCAGAAAGTGGAATAACTCTGTCGAGCGCCGTTAACCACCACACTCATCTCCCCACAGTATCTCTCTCTCTCTCTCTTTCTTTCCCACCGTTTTCAGTTGATCCACACACCGGTTTATGGCAGACAGTGCAGCAGGTGTGTAGGACAGAGTCAGCCTACTACTACTATGTTACCAGCTGCGCCTACGGTCGAGCCTCAGCCTAACTACAGCGCACAAGCCACAGCAGCTGCTGCTACAGCAACAGTTACAGAACAACTACAACTAGGTGTTTACACACGGACATGACACACAACATCTCAGGGAAAACAAGGGCATGAGGAGAAAGAAAAAGAGAAACAACCTTAGGCATATCCATCTCATCATCAAAGGCCCTGAGCTGAAAGAGAAGAAGAGGGTTTAAGGCGGTTAGATAAACAACACAGGAGGAAACTGGAAGCTGAGGTTAATTGTACAGCGCGACACGTTCGTTAAGTGAGTTAGGACTGTGTGCAGCACTGACAACATAGTATTTATGAATGGAAATTACCCACAGTGAGCAGAATTAGGCCGTGGTGAGCGTGACTGAAAGCATTTGTGAGAAGGGACCAGTCCTGCCTTATTGACCTTACTGACTGCAGAGAAAGGAACAGGCTAATTCTTTTCAAAATAAGGGTACGCTTGTCAGTTGGTGTGTCAAATGTGTGATGTATCAAAACGTATTTTATATACATCTTCTTTTGTTTTTCGAAGACTTTGCAACTGATGTTTTCGATCATGTTTCAGTGTTAAGTGTTGAAGATCGGTCTGGTATCGTGTAATCAAAATAAAAGTCTAAATAAAGCATCTATAGTTTCTAAGAACTTCTTTCTCTGGATAGAAAAAGAACAAAATCAAAACGTTCAAATCGTATTCTAAAATTGTTGGCATGTATGAAATATATTCAGTATATGCACATACATGTCATCACGAAGTATATAACCCCATTTCTGTGCTCGGCAGCAGCTCGTCCTACCTTCTCCCCGTAACCACGATCTTTTGTCATCATCTCTCGCAGCGTCTGCAGAACTTTGATGCACAGTCTCTCCTCGTTTTCCTCCAGCAGCTGCTTGGTATGTTTGATCAGTCTGCACACATACGTTGTTTCATAAGTCACACTCACTCGTACGTTAATCATAAATTAGCTGAAGGACGTGTATGTATATTCTCACGGCTTACTTGCATATAAAACCTCCACTCTCACACTTCTTGCGTGAGTCTGTATTTTCAGGAAATAGAAGCTCGGGTCGATGCAGCACGTCCACCAGAACTGACAACTCAGCCTGGACCAGCGGGCGCAGACGGTCCTCGAGAGCTGACACAATGTCCTGCGGTCCAGACAAAGGAAGATCCTTACTTGCTTGAATGATTCGGCACACATATACAGTAAGTCAGCACAATAACGTACCTGCAGCCTCTCAATGATGTTCCTGTAGTCCCGTGAAGCGGTCACCACCGAGTCTCTGCAGGCAGCGTTGCGAGCAGAGAGTCTCCAGCTCATGGCTGTCTTCTGGACAATGTTGTTGGATTTCACAAACAGGTTGTTGACCTGGTTGTCCAGGTCCACAGGGATGGCTATCGCTCTGCCTTTGGCTTTCGGGGACACACACACACAAAGACACAGTAACACAGTTTGAACCCACTTTACTGAGGTAGACCTTAATAGTAGGGGCTTGTGAAACAGAAGTTGCTGTGAGTGTTGAGATGGATTTTGATCTTACCGACATCGGAGAGCACCTTGATACAGTTCTCAACAGAGCCCTTCTGCACTGGGATCAACCAGTTACAATGGTAGACCCTGAACACTGCCTGCAACAGCTGGACAAAGACTGGTTGCCTGGTCTGAGGAGAAGATACAATGGGAAAAAACAGTAGAGGGGCTGTAGTTCATCATATTTATCTTTAACTTTCTAGTATCACACCGTAGCTGCTGACAGCACCTGTGTTTAGAACAGTATCCTGACTCAGTAGTGGTTTGTTATTTTTCCAAGAGCCCCATCAATCCCTGAGCAGAGACATATCACCAACCCCAGCCCAGTGAAAAACGTTTCTCACGCACACAGAAATAACAAGATAAAGAATCTTCTCTTGCACCCAACAAGAATCCGTAACACCCAACTGTGTGTTTTCCCTGCTGAAACTGAATTACAGCAAATACCTGAAATATTTTCCCCAACAGAGAGGCCTGCAGCGAGAGGATAAAAGCAGTGAAGAAGTGAAATATGCACAGAAATGTTGAACTTGAGGACGCCAACAATCACGAAATAACCGCTCATTTTGTAACGCTGGAGGATTAGCTCTCCGGGATCATGACTAACATACTGCTGATTAACACATACAAATGGGATGGTTACTCACACCGCAGTGACGTCAATTAGAAGAATGAAACTCTCAAGTTTTCCTTGGAAACACTAATTATTTGCCACCCGAGGAAGCACTTAATGTGCAGTGGATGGTTTGGTTCTAATCTAAAAGTCTTGATTTGAAAGAGGGGACTAGTTCAAACTACACTAGACATATTCTGTCTGTACCTACATTCTTTCTAATGGCGACCTACAGCACGACACGTACAGGACATTAATAGACTGCCGGTATTTACATCTCAACCATCTATCTCATGTTACTGCATCTTTCCTCTCCTAGATTATCTAACGCCTATATAATGGCGGTCGTGTAAAGAAAAGAAAGACGAGCTTGTTACAAGAGAGCGCACGGGACGTTTATAATTGACGTCCCATAGGAGAGCATGACACGACTGAGACAAAGTTCACAGGGACAGATTTACAGCTGCTTTTTAATCGACATGCAACTCGACCACGTGTGACCGACGTTCCCGCAGCTGTTGCTGATCAAACCTGCTTCACTTAAATAAACGACCAGTTCATCCTGGTTTCATTCAAAATATATTTTAAGGGTGTCGGTTTGCTCAGTTGGTCGAGCACCCGCCCTCAGCTCAGTCATGCTGCAAGTCATTCCCCTATCTCTCTCTCTCTCTCCCCACATCCAGCTGTATCGGTCCAAGAAAGCGTATGTGATTATTTTTTCCCCATGCATACAGCACTTTAAAGCTACTGCATGTATGTTGAATGATGAGTGAACTATTGATGGTTAAATACCTGCAGGCTGGTGCTCTGGTCAGAGAATGGGGAGCTGAAGAAAGTCGTCACGATGCTCATCACCGTCTCCGTTACATAGCGCTCCAGAACCGTGTCTGCATGTTTGCGGTCACTTGTATTGTTGCACACCTGGAAATCGTGAAATATAAATAAAATTTAAAAAATGCTTGTATTTTTTTTCAGTCCAAGTTGTCATTAGAGGTGCCAGCTGTTTCTTACTCTGCAAATGTCAACCAGGAAGTTCTCAAATAGTTTCCACATGTGGTTGGACGTGTAGATCTCCTTCATTTCCACCTCGGTGTCCACATAGCAGTGGTTCAGGAAGTTGATATAGGCGATCTTCACCTGAAAGATTAAGGTTTAGGTAAAAAGTGGTGCCAGTCAAGGACGGCTGGCAGTCGATGGATGGAGAATGTGTCAAGGGTGGGAAACTTCATCAAACAATCCAACATCTTTGCACAAAACTCCTCAAATATACAGAGTCTGCTCCAGAACTGCTTCTGTTCAAGGCTCATCTCACCTCAGGGATGCAGTCCTCATGGGTCACCACCCGCACGATGTCATCCAGCGGTAACAGGGAGTTGCACTTGATCTCCGTGTAGACATTCTTGCCCTCCGTGCAGACAGCCAGCAGCTCTACTAAGTGTATGTGGTACATCAGAGGACTGTTCTCATCCATGCGGTCCCGCTCCGATCGCATCATCTGGACCAGCGTCTGGAAGGAGGCTCGGTCATTATAGAAGACCAGAACATCTTCGCCGGCATTCACCAGCTGTTGGAAGAAACAAATATACATGATTAGATGAGGACACTTTAGCACAGTTTGAATTAGAAACATGGTAACGAAGCACGACCTCTGCCATGACGATGTCCTGACACTTCTTGATGAATTTGTTCTCCGCTTTGACAATGGTCTGAAGGAACTTGAGGTACTGCACGTTGCGGCCGTGCGTTTCGATGCAGTGGACAAAGTGCTGAACAACGCGCTCGTTGATCTCGCTGCACAGCTGGAAGTTGTTCATGAAGATGTGCTGCATGGTGACGGCTTCTAAAATCTGGGCGAAGTAATAAAAAAAAGAAGAAGAGCACCAGATGGAAATGATGTCGCTTAAAGTCAAGATCAGTAACTGTCATTAATAACACTGTGGGTATCGAGTGGGTTCACCATCTGGCGTCGTTGCTTACCCCCGGGTTGAGGAAAAGGTTGATGTGCTTGTGCAGCAGCGCTTGGTTCTGTTGGTTTCCCGCACAGAAATTCTGTAGAAACTGATGGGCTAGCTTCATAATGTCCTGCATACGCAAATCTTCTCCCTGGAAGAGGGGAAAAAAAAAAGTGAAGCTTTGCCGCACTTTTCCAAAACAAAAACATCGCACATTTCACAATAAGGCTCTTGTTACCTTCTCGTAGGGGATTTGCAAGAGCTCGAGGACGACGGCGTGGGCCCCCATGTTCCTCAGCAGCCTCTGTTGCTGTTTCTTGCTCTTCCTACCTGACAGACCTTCCTGGACACACAGCTTGCTGAGCCGCAGCAGAATCTGATCAGAGCAGACAGAAGAGAAAGAAAGAAAGAAAACAGTGGTGTTGGGTATAGGGAAAACAGTCTGTAGGGGAAATAAGAGCTTGTTAACCACATTTAGAAGTCAAATAATTACCTCCTTTACCACCCTGTAGTTGTAACTGCTGGTACTTTCTGCTTTCTTTGGTTTGTCTGTGCCGCCTGAATCCCCCTAGAGAATACACCAGAAACAATGAATCAGAGAAACTTCTAGTGACTGGCTTTTGAGGTTAAATATATACTGCACCTTTTTATGCTCTGGCTCAGTGGAGAGCCCCTCTCCTCCGTCCATGCCCTCATCTGGTCCCTGCCTCTTGTACACCCAGAGCTCAGACTTCTCCACGATAGAGCGCAGCTGGTCGAGGTCCGATTTGATTTGTTTGTAATTTTCTACATCTTGGCTGGTGACTAGCAGCTGGACCTGGGAATATATACTGATAATGTTAGGATACAAAAAAGGAGAGAGCAGAGCAAAACCGGAACAGCAAGATGATGCTGATTTCACAATCAAATAAACGCATACATACATAAAATTTCACTTGAACTGGTATGATTTTCATTGCTGTTTAGATTAGTTGTTACCTGTTTAAAAGCCTGCAAGACCTCCTGCCTTTGACTGAAGTGTCTAAAGAGCAGGTGGAGGGCTTTGGACACCAGAGGAGGATAGTCATGCATGGTTAAGTGCAGCAGAACCCTCAAGAATGTACGGCCACCGTGTTCATCCAGATCCAGCGGGGTGTTCTCTTCACTGGGTACAAACAGAGCACACACACTCCACATGAAAACACAACCTCTTTCTGTGTATTTTGTGACTCTTTCTTCCTTGACGCCGGGATTACCTTCCACCAAATATCCCCTCCGCCTGCTCTTCTATGTGCTCAAAATCCAAAGCTCCTGGGATTATTAAAAACAGAAAATTGTAAACCGACAAAAAATCCATTTCACGGTCCCACACATTTGTGTAAAATGCAGCCATACTGTAAGTTAACCTGGCATATTGTTCGGTCCTTCCACTGCTCCGGTTACAGATAATTCATTCTGAGAGTTACTTTCATCAAACTCCCTCTTGAATATAGACAGCAGACATGAAATCCTGTAGTCCAGGCGCACATTCAAGATGAACTATAGGGCAGAAAGGTGATGCATACTGAATATACTAATATGCTTTATGCACTGTATGTCTGCACACGTATTGAAGTGTTGCATGTTTTTCACCTGCAGGATCTCAATGATCTTGAGCTTGGTGTCCATAACCAGTATGTCCTGTTTCTCAGGTTCAGTCTGAGTCTTGACTGTGTCTCCATCGGTGTTGTTGGTTAAAGTTGCGGGAAGGAAGCCCCCTCCTCTCAGGACTACTTGGGACATCAGCTCTCCTACACCATGAATGGACCTCATGACGTTACTGCCTGGGAACGAGCACACGCACAAATGTCAACTTCATGTCCATGAGATGTTTTTGGGGGTCGTCCATGGAGCATCACATATTATTTATACCTTTACTCTCATCCTCTTTTTCCATCTTGTTGTAAGGGAAAATGGTGCTCACATGGACACAGTCCAGAATAGCCAGCAGGATCTTGGTTAGTCTCAGCAGGTCACTGAAGTTGTAGAAGCCAAAATAAATCAAGTTCCTGGCCAGATTCACCACCTAAACACGGAAGATTAGGTTTATTAAAATCGGTCAAAAATGTGACTACTGTGACACGTGGGTGTGAATTTGACCGAGTTACCTCAAAGGTGAGCTTGTTCTTCTCTTTATCTGCAAAAGGGAAGCTCTGACAGACCACATCTCTCAGGTAGTTCTCAACAAACTCCATAGTCTGAGAGAATCGCTCCTTAATTTCATCTTTAGATGTCCCATCATTGTCATAACTACAACAAAAAAAGCACAAGTTACAATAAAAAAAGTGGCTCTCGACATGAGATATATTCTACGATGAGCAACCCATGTACTCACTCGTCAATGGCGATCTCTGAGGGGATCTCAGACCAGAGCCGAGCGTATTTGACCGGTGTAACCTGCTCCTGAGGATCACGATCCACATGCATGTGCAGCATCATGCGGCAGAAAGAAGCTCGCAGATCATAGGGCAGGTCTTCATCGGACATGCATCGCAAGATCAAGTCCACATCCAGCTGGCCGGAGATCTTGTTGATTGCCAAGTACTGACGGTCCAAACACATCCTTGCAAACAGGTTCAACTGGTACCTGTAGCAGTAAATGCACACAATCGACATCAACATTTGAAACAAGTTGTTTTACCTTCCCATGTGAGCCAAACTATTACAATCATTAGGGACTGGTATCTCTTTAAACCCAGACAAATGCAGCTACCTGTAATAACTGATCACCTCCTGGTCCTCCTTCTGCCCCTCCTTGGCATCCTGGGCCAGCTCCCTGATGCTTTTACTGCGGATCTCTTTATTGCTGTCTTTCCAGAACAACCACACCTCCTCCTCGTCCTCTTCTGACTCCACAGAGTTCTCCCCAAGAGGCGCACCCTCAATCTCAAATCTCGATAACACAAGTCTGCGGAGGGGGAGAAGGATTTTTTTAATTAGTGACGAGTACACACAACACGAGTCAACTACTCAACTACAACTACGAGTAGTTGACTCGTTGACTTTTTTGCCGTTTAATGCGGCCCACAGTGGTGAGAGGACTCCAACAAATTATAGATCAAAACGTGCATTCATCCCGAATCCCGTGCTATTACTTACTTATATTATAGGAATAAATGGGAAAGCCAGAAAAGAAAAAAAAAGATTCGGGAGACATTTTCAACAATGAACTGCTCTGGCATACTTTCACCGAGAGACTTCATTTAAACTTTAAAATGTAGGTACTCTTGCCTTCTCCTCATGGATTCTCACTCACATTCGTCTGCTAAAGCTGTCAGCCTTATAGTTTTGGCGTAACACACAAAGAGGCGCCAGCAACACCCATCCACAGCCCCATAGACTGCCAGGTTAAAAAGGCGGGAACATTTCTGGAGGAAAGCCGAAGTAACGCTTCTTTGAATCGCTCTAAAGGTCACATTTCTTCACTTTATCAATGCAAAATAACTATGTAGACGTTCAGGAAGGGCTCAGGATGCTCCCAGTGATTTCGGTTCAATGATTGGAAATACGGTTTGGCCAGAAATCCTTCCTGTTCGAGGGGTGGTCTCAGCATTTTCTCTCTCTCTCTGTCAGCATTTCCAACTGACATTCTAACAGGTGCAGTAACTGCTCTGCTGATTAGGGCCAGCAGGCAGAAGCCCAGCGGCGGCCATTTTAGCAGTTGTTGGCACTTAATTTATACTCGTTTGTGTAAAATGACGGAGACAGCAGAGCAGCTAACGCGTTAGTACTAGCTGTAAAGACATGCTAATTGCTAACATTAGCGACCAATGGTAAAATTAGTGCTAATGCTGATAACTGCTAGCACATAAGCGCTAGCAATTAGCATTAGCCACAAAGAATTAAATACATGCTAATTGCTAACATGCTAATGCTAACATGCTAAGATCCCCACTCGTCACGCTCAAAATTTCTGCAGGAATTTTTATTTTGTTGAATGCTAATGGGAAGAAATGAGTAAGAATTTGTGACACGATGAACAAAAGCATTAAGATTACAACACAGTGACTGACAATGTAATTACTGTCACCTTTAAACAGGTAAAAGGGTTGGGACAAGCCTAGTGAACACCTCTGCTCAGCTATCGAGACATAACTTAGACAGACTTAACTTCTCTTTAGTACAACTTTGGAATAAATCTACATTTATTTTAAAGCTGTTGATAGCAGATTGTTTGTGAATTCAATTTCACTCCATGGCTCTGTAGATATCACATACAGTACATTGGCATTATGAGGAGGAGAAGACAGAAATAAATAGATGTAGAGGGTGAGGACCACTCACTTAGTTTCTATGAGGATGTCTGCATTAGCTGGATCCAGCACTGCGTTACAGATAAGCTCCTGCGTCACAGGGATGGACTTATTCATTGACACACACAAGTCTGACAGGTAGTCC
Source organism: Collichthys lucidus (assembly GCA_004119915.2). NCBI lineage: Eukaryota > Metazoa > Chordata > Actinopteri > Sciaenidae > Collichthys > Collichthys lucidus. The sequence goes on along the minus strand of CM014082.1, from coordinate 31,595,391 downwards.
AGGAACCTGGACACACAAACACAAGATATGCAAAATCACCCATGATGCTTTATAAGATTTAAGATCACCACAAGCACCAGAGATACCTGTAAAAGGATAGGATATATGAATGGATATAAAAATGCTTATTAACTTGCAAAACCATTTCATCTTTGATTCTTGATTTTGACCCAGACCACTGCGTTCATGGTGCACAGAGACAGTGGGACACAAACCTGGGCTCGCGGTTCTTGCGGACAAGGCTAACAAAGGTGTCGATCTCTGCAGCAGTGATGTGTTTCTCCAGCAGCTTGCGGTTGTTATGGAGCAGAGCTGTGATTGTGTCCTCAGCCAGGACATCATAACCAATCTGTTTCTGCATGAAGCGAAACTGTTTGGCTATATACTCCTGCAGGGGGGAAAAAAACAACAGATAAACAGTCTGAGTGTACACGAACCAATACAAAGACGGCACAGACTCACTGTGTAAAAACAGCGGCATTATTAACTGAGCCTCTTTATCTTTATCTTAAACCTTGTTATGTCTATATCCATTACTTACACTGACTGATAGAGGCCATCTGGGCGCAGAAAAACAGAGCATGTTCACAAAGATCAGGCTGCCTCCTTATTCAACATAATTAAATGACGCCTCTAACAACCACACTGTAATGTGTTTAAGAGAAATTGACTGTTCTTAGAAAATGGGAATGTTGTATTTCACATTTACTAGCATTTATAGGATGAGCTCGTCTGTACTCGTACAAACAGAAGATTTGATAAAGGAGCTTGGCAGATGATGCTAAGTGTACAGGGCATTAAATTACACACCTTAGATTAGAGGCTTTTTTTTTGCTTTGTTAATTATCAAATCAGAGTTCCTACAGAGCAAAGCGCCTTTCACTTTACCACCACCTCCAGTGGCACAGACACCCACAGCGCTGGTGCTCATACAGGCGTGACAAAGCGTACCTGGTTTTTGCGGTAGTCTTGCTGAGAGTGACGCAAAACCCGATAACACAGGCGGCAGATGTGTCTGAAGGGGGCATGACGCTGGTCGGCAAGCTCCTCCAGTCGCAGCATGGGTCCGTCCCCGCTGTCTGTGAACGGAGCCTGCAGCAGCTTGAAGATCTGAGTAAAAGGGATACGGTTGTGACAACTATAACAATGCTGAACGTAAAGCCAGAAGAACAACTAGACGGTTTGACAACCATGTTCATAGAGGTTCAAAGAAGTTCATGTTTAAGTCATCTAAAGAGTCCAAAATGTTACGTTGGCATTACCTGCTTGAGAATATTCTGTTCCCTCATGAGTTTCTGTCGTTCTCTGTTGGGTTTGTTGACCATGATCTCTAGAACATCTTGTCCATTGTTGGGAATATCCACCACAAAGAAGACCAGATCCTCCAGAAGCTTGGTGACCGCCCTAACACACAAAGCATTAACACGCGGTTAAGCTCTTTGTATCGTGCAAAAGACAAATTCACAATCTGAAAAACCACTGTGCATTTTATAACTATACCTCCTCTCATTCTGTGTGATGGTGCCCTTTTCCAGCTTTCCAGCGATAGAGGCCAGCACTTTACTCGCATCATTAGCAAAGTCAAGGTCTCTCACTTCAGCCGGGGAGACGGGCACAATGGCAAAAGCTTCTTTGTCCTCTTTCAGCGCCGAGGTGCCAATCTTGAATCAGAAAAGACATGTACAACTTCTCATCTATCTGGGAAATGTGCAATATTTCGGAATATTTACTGTAGTACTTTGATTCTTACTCAGAATACTGAAACAGAAACCAGTAGTGAAAACTACAGTTATAATAATGCCTCTAATGTATCTAATGAAAAGAAACGTTCAGGGCAATATTCAGTTCTATAACTAACACAATAGGAGGAAGGAGAAGGTTACACAGCTGACAATAGTTTAGATTTTTATCACTAGTGAGCCCTAGGTGACTCATAAAAATCACAAAAACTGAGACAGAGTTTCACATCAGCATTATGTACGGAGTCTAGTCGTGACAAAAGCCGAGACAGTTCACTGGCCCTATAATGTTACATATTAGTGCACATGAGTGATCACTCACACGCAGCATGACAGGTTTCTCCTCCTCCTTGTCGATCGGTTGGTTGGTGCTGTGAACCCAGGTGTTTGTGCAAAGGTGTCTGAGGCGCACATACGAGTTCCTGAAAGCACATTTTTTGGAACACAAATAATATGTGGGCTATTAAATGGGATATTAGCACATAAACTGACCTCTAGGGTGCCCTTCCAGTGGAGAAAATAGGATGCAAGGCCAGAATAGTATTATTTCTAATCCATATATATAATCCAATGTATTCTTACAAGTTATTTTAACAGTGTTGGGGAGCAGAGACAAGTTCATTACCAAAGAAAGAGTAAAGTAGATCACCCTATCAGTGAGTTTTCTCATTTCAGTGAAGATAATGAAGAATCTGATGCTGTGCATGTGAGGTTAAGTTCACGAAAATACAGAAGATAGATTGTATTTTAGTTCTGGACTAGTGTTCCAGCTTTAGATAAATTAAAGTCGTACTCCTCTTAAAGGTGTCAAAGTCAAAAACATGTTGCTCGCAGTGTGAACCGTGACGTGTCGAAATATCTGCGGGCAATATCGCAATTTTTCAAATGACAGTGCAGAGTTTCATACAAAATGATCGTAAACTTTTCCAAGGGTCACGCGTTGCCTCAGCCTCGATGACCTTACAATAACACTTGAAGCAAGACCTCCGTGCTCACGGAAACACTTCACACCCAGATACGGCCGCTTCCTCTTTCTTGAGCTTTTTCTAGTGAAACTAGACACGACTGAATTTCTAGTGAAAATGAGCCAGCTGAAAACACGCATGTTTCGAAATCCATCGTAACCATGAACACGCATAAACATGTGTGGTCACACACAGAAATAAGGTTCAGGCCGCCAGCTCTCTAAAATGCATCGGCGTGGTTTTTTTATCTGCGTAAACATTATTCTGATTAACAGTAAGTCATGCACTCTTTTCCATTAACGAGCAGCGACGCATACTTTTCCCATCATTTATGGTTTTGCAATCACATTAAGGTGACTTAATATACAGTGGAAGTCCCCCACGTGTAATGTGTTTACTTTTCGGTGGAAAGAGTGACTGAGCCGGATGGCCTGCATTCACTCTCTCTCTCTGTAACACAGGCCTGAGCAGGTCTGAAACTCATCACCATCTCGACGTTATGGCCTCTCTTACCTGGGTACCAGCGAGTCTCCCCCTCTTAACGTTGTGGGGTCAAGCTCAAATATGGAAGAGATATCATTCCCATCAGGTACAGACACCAGGGTGTACATGACTTTGTCCTGGACGTTTCTCAAACGGGCCCGTAAGGCTTCCTGCTCCGAGTCCAGCTGCAGAGACGAGCCAAAAAGGTTATTGATCATAGGGAATGATTAGAAACTGCTCACATAACAAAAAAACGGCACGTAGATTCTCACTTTGAGCATCTGACGCTATTTAACACGTGTGTGTGAAGGTCAACAAAAGCTTTGTAGTAAAAAAAAGGTTAAGTATTGATGTGAACTTCTCGGAACTGGCTGAAGATAGTGAAAACTAAACGCAATGCATGAGGAAATTAGTGCACAAAGTCCCTTTTCTTCAGATAGACCGACTATTTTTTTCACCGCTTGTAAGTTCTTCCAATAAAATGTCACAGTCTTCAGTCAATAGGCCAATAATGGGTGCCAGAAAAAAGCCTCATGTCCCGAAGACTTCATCAAATAAGGCAGCACTTTAAATAGATTTCGAGATGAGGCACAGTTAAGTAAATATGTTGTTTGTTTTTTTCTTTGCTGCTGAAGCGAGGCAGGAAACTGAGGTAGACTGTGGACTGGTTTTACTCGTCCCTGCCTGGTCAGCAGATGTGAACAGCTTCATGTTCACAGTAACAGCTTGTTCTAAAAGTACTAAAAGCGCAGATACGGAAAGATGCATTCACAGTGAAAGGCTGCCATCTGCTGGTGACTGAAGCATAATACATCTAAAAAAAAAAAGATTCAGCCATCTAAATAAAATTAGTAGCCAGAGTCAGATGAGTTTCATCTGGTAACATTGTGTGAAAGACACATATTGTTACTATTCTTTTCAACGGCTTGAAGTGTCCTGATAACACTGTATAATTTTAATACATGCCAGCCAATCAGAAGCCAGTATTTTCTTAGTGATTGCTGGCATAGTAATGTTCTTTCAGTCTTTCAGTGTGGCTCACTTACTGAGCGGGACTCCACGCACTCCTCTTCATACTCTGGATTAACCTGCAAAAATGCAAAGTGTAAGAAGAACATATCTTAAATTTTGTTTTAGAGTTGTATTTTCCTATTCTCATAAATGCTGCTTTACATTTCTGAATAATATATCAATGCACACACTGACCTCTGCAGCCAGGTAGTGTCCAGTGGCCAGGTGTTTGAACCTGAACAGGCTGTTCCAGTAGCCTGCCCCTCCCCGACACGGATCGTGCTGCACAACCTGAAACCAGAGATCACACATCAGTTACTATTTCACCAATTCATGCTGCATGCTGGATTACCCGACACGCTGTGCAGTAAATGCAGGGGAAACATATTCACAGTCTTCCATACAAAAAGGTTTAACTTTATATTGACCGCTGCCATACAGAGATCCACCACACCTCATTACATTTTATTACCAACTTACCAAAACCAACTCTAAAAATATCCTCACCTCTATCTCCCATAAGGCCTTGCTGCTGGTTGCCGAGGTAGCCGACTGCCGTCCAGTAGTGCGGAGGAAAACGTATTGTTTTTTTCTGTGGTCATCACACGTGAGGAACTTCTCCTGCTCCGCGTGAAATAACCGTACCACATCGCCCTGGACAACGGGAGATCATTTGCTACTGTTAGAAATGTTCAGCTTAAAATTAAAACAAACTCATCGCATGAAGCTCAACAAGAAGCTCATAGAACAACACAAGAAGATGGTCCAATTAATATTTACAAATATGTAAGACCCTATTTGCAATCAATGACACCAGTTTTGCTGGTTTATATGTCCCGAGCCAACAAATTGCTTTAATATATTCACACTTTTGTCAGATATTTTGGAGATGCTTTGGCTCCAACTACTGTAATCAGAGATATTTTTGGTGTTAAAGTCCCAAATACAGAACCAATAAAACATAATCTCATAGTTTGCATGCTGCAGATTTATAATCTGGACTAGACAATAAACAAAGCACCGATAAGGGACATTAAACACCTCTTGTACAAAAGTGACAGAATGAAACCTTTCAGTTTTTTGCACTAGATAGAAATGTGTTTAGTGCCAAAATTCCTTTAAAAAAAAGGATATAAACATAAAGTGTGTCTGTTTTTCTGGTAGCTACTGTGAGACAAACCCCTTTTAAGATGATCTCCTGATTGTCGCTCCATTTCATGAACAAGACGATCTTCCAGCTGGTGTTACAGTTGACCGAGTTCACCTGAGAAACAAACAATCGAGAGTTTGACGTGACTTTAGATTTAAATCTACTGACAGCATCAACGGCGGAAAAGGTTAAAGTGACAGTTTAGTGTGCAGAGGAATTTAACTTCTTCACGAGAATAAGACAAAATCACGTCAACGACAACACTGCAAAGGTTAAAGGGGAGAGTTCACTTTTGGTAAACAAGAAAAAATTCACAACTGCCTCAAAACTACGTAACCCCATTGAGATATCTTTGTGTTTCTAAATAACAGACGTAATGTTGTTAAGTCAGAGCCGTATAGTGTCGAGAGAGAAAACTGCTGCTGCAGTCTAGTCTGTGCATGACTCTGCTATATATGGAGGACAGGAAAACAATCCCGTAGTGTTTCACATCAGCCAGTTAATAACCAAGCAGCCATTCTTAGAAAAAAAGAAGAAGCTATAATTAGATTCTACACAGTCAATGCTCCCACACAAACATCTGAAGGAGGAGGGGGGGATGTGTTGCAGCAGCTCATCCAAACCTCATTGCATCCAGGATTATCCACGAGCTGGTGTGTGCTGGCATGGAGCGGTTGACCAGCGTTCACCGGGTTAAGGACCACTTTGTCCCCGATCACCACCTGCAATCACACACACACACAAAACAAATGCGATAAACCAAAAAGAGGTTACACAGGACTCCAGGGACAGGATTTGAAGTGGAAGTGGAGCTCTAAAGATAGTGGAGATGGTTGTGGATTTCAGAGAGAACTTGATCATCCCCAGTCAACACTGTGGAGTCCTTCCGCTTCATGGGCACCATCATCACCCACTAGAGCTCCTAGAAGAGGAGGATGTACTTCCTGCAGCAGCTGAATAAGTTCAACCTGCCAAAGTTATCGATGGTGTACTTCTCCATCGCTATCATAGAGTCCATCCTCACCTCCTCCGTAACCATCTGCTACACCGCCACCACTGCCAAGGAGAAGGGGCAGACCGCGGCAAGTCATTGGCTCCACTCAAAGTGATTGGCAGCAATCTTCCATTCCTCTAGGACTTGTATGTCCCACGCTGAGACAAGCAGGAATAATTGTGGCAGACCACACACTACCACCCCAGACATAAAATCTCAGAAACTCTTTCCCCTCTGGCAGGAGGCTGCGGTCCATCAAGACCAAAACCTCAAGATCGTTTCCTTCCATCTGCAGCTGGCCTCATCGAAAACTGACACATCTCGTCTCTTTGCCCGATGGACTCTACGTATTACATTATTGTAAAATGTCTTTTTGATCTTACTATGTTTATTATTATACTTTTTGTTGTTGTTGTATAAATAAACTCAAAAATAATTCTGTTTGTCATTTCTCATCCAAACACTGGGTCATAATGTGCTTACTGAACTCAGAGGGACTGTGATTTAAATAAAAATGCATTTCAGCTGCAGTAATGTTCTCGACCTTGCATGGGTCAGAGAGCATCGCTAACCATTTGCGTGTCACTGTCTTCTGTCTATTCTCAGCAGGTATGGACTGCCTCCAATTTTCTTTTTGTCCAAGGCGCCCGCTGCTGCTGCTTAGGCCTTGTGCCATACCTGCTCTGAGAGGAGCTTTAACAGAGAGGCCCAGTCTATGCCGTGGTTCATTTTGTCCTTGGGCACCAGCCCACTGCTTCCTGCTGCAGGGGAAGACGGGCCGGTGCCAAAAACAGCTTTGTGATCAGGTAAACACCGATTTGGCACTGGCACAGGTCCATCCAGGAATAGATGTGGTCGGATGGATTGAGGATTAAGGTGGTAAAAGGTCAGAGTAATGTTATAATACTGATTTACCACTGTGTGTGTTACATGTTTTAAAATGTAAAATACAAATGCCAGTCGTCAGTCGACTTGACATGCTTGTATGACATTCCCACCCTTGCATACGATTACTCACGCTGTCCCCGATGGAGCGTAGTTTGTAGAAGGGCTGGATGTAGAACCAGGAGCCTTCATTTCCAGCAGTGTCCAACATCACCCTCATGGCGTTCTTCTCTAACAGAGCAGGCAGACGCTTGTTCACCGTCAGGTATTTGTTGCTCTTTAGGTGAAGGAGCTGAGCAGAGACAGGATGCAGTGTGAGATGGTACACACAAACGGACATACTGAAATCTGTGGTGAAGAGTAAGTGCTTCCAGAAGCCTGGAGTTAAGACGCTGGTAGAAATAAAATCCTCTCATTACAGCCGTTTGAGTCAAGAAACTAAACTAACTGCTAGCACATCAGTGTTAACATGCTAATGCTAACATGCTAATGCTAACATGCTAATGTTAACTGCTAGCACATCAGTGTTAACATGCTAATGTTAACATGTTAATGCTAACATGTTAATGCTAACATGCTAATGTTAACTGCTAGCGCATCAGTGTTAACATGCGCATGTTAACATGCTAATGCTAACATATTAATGCTAACATGCTAGTGCTAACATGCTAATGCTAACATGCTAATGTTAACTGCTAGCGCATCAATGTTAACATGCTAATGCTAACATACTAATGCTAACATGCTAATGCTAACTGCTAGCGCATCAGTGTTAACATGTTAATGCTAACATGCTAATGCTAACTGCTAGCGCATCAATGTTAACATGCGCATGTTAACATGTTAATGCTAACATGCTAATGCTAACATGCTAATGCTAACATGCTAATGCTAACATGCTAATGCTAACATGCTAATGTTAATTGCTAGCATGTAAGCGCTAGCTGCTTCTGTGTCTAAATAAACATGTTAAAAATGACTATTTGAGGTGTGCAACAGCCCACTCGTCACTCTCAAAATTTCTTTTCTAGTACTGAATTTGCTGAGCAGTGTCAGTAATAATGCATGGGGGCGACAGGGCCAGAGTCACGCACTCTCAAAATTTCTTTAGAAATTTTCTAGTTAATAATAAAGAGTCCGCCTCTTGTATTCTGTGTTCAGGGTATATATATATTTGTATTTACGCTGAGCCTAAAATCCTAAAAATTCTCGACAATGTCATACTGCAAAGATGCAACATGCGCTCAAGCCGAGGCACACATTTTTAAGATAAGAGATGTAGCAACGATTAAATCATAGGTTGATTGCATGCCAGTGCTATCACAGCTCAACCCTGTGGTAGTCTAAACAGAGTTTATCGGACTGAATACCAAGCAGAATATGACCAGTCCTGAATCTGCTTTAAAAAGGCAAAGTATGTACAAGAAATCTGACTCTTGTGCCTAAGTTGTTTTCAGTGTCACAAACAACTCCAAGAATAACACTGGGGAACAATTTGAAAAAAACATTTTTTTTGTTGAGTTAGATTTTTATGCTGAAATCAGCTGATTCCAAAACTGCAGTCAAGTTTTCCACAGCTGACCCTCCAGATAAGCAAAATTCCACTGATCCGCTGTAGTAAGACTTGCCAGCTGATTACGATTGGACTCATCTACAGCTACGTGGCAACTTGTTTGTGCAGTCACACATTGAGACAGTGCGGTGAGAGGTGTGTGCAGCTCCCAATAGATCAGTACAATCAATATCTGCACACAGAAAGCCAGCATAGTAGAATGAAGAGGATCTGTGCTGCTGTTCTTTTCACCTTGTCACCATGTGCACACTGTTGTAAGTTCTATTTGGTTTGATGCTGTTTTTGTAGTTTTCAAAGCTTGTAACTATTCCATCTAGTGTTTTATTTATTCCCTTTGTCCCAGATCATGCCTGCTCCTGCTACTTCTCATCCTAAACGCCTAAAACCACCCTGACTCCTTTTGCAATATTTGTGCTAGTTTCACTATTCCAAGTCAGAGGAAAGCAAACATCAGTGCATTTGTCAAACAAGCATATTTTGCATATTTTAAAGTAAACTCTGTGATCAAGACAACAAGTCATGGTCCCCTCACAAAGTGTGCAAGCAGTGTGTGGAGAGTTTACGGATGTGGACCAAAGGAACACGCGAAAAGTTGGCGTTTGGTTTCCCCGTGGTTTGGCGAAAGCAAAAAGATCATTGCACAGACTTTTGTTTAGTGGAAACATCAGGATTTAACAAGAAAAATAAAAGTAAAGTAGAATATCCTAATCTACCGTCAGCTACAAGACCAAAGCCTCATTCAGCTGAAATTCCAATGCCAGTTTTCAAACAACTACCTCCTCTAGAAGATCTGAGTGATGTTGAAGAACGCAGTGACAGCAATGATGCAGAGTTTGAAATTCACAAAAAAAAAAAATCATTTTTTTTAAGAAAACAGGGATCCTATAGTTCAAAAACTTGACATGATAGAGAAAAACTGAGATAATTTTGGATTCTGCACCCTAAAATTTGTTAAAAACCGATGTCAGACACTAACTCAACAAAAATTGTGTTCCCCAGTGTAATTTCAGGAAGATATGGACATACATAGCTGAAAAAAAAGAGAAAAAAGTAATCATGGAAATATTATGTACGTACAAGTAGGTGAAAAAATTTGTGTTTTATATAAAATATATTTAAAAAAACAACAATGACCAACAACATACAACGCCTATATACACACACACACACACATATATATACATATATATATATATATATATATATATATATATATATATATATATATATATATATATATATATATATATATATATATATATATTTATGAAGCGTGTGCATAAAGCATTGTGTATTTCAAACTGTAAATATAGAATTTATAATCTGTGGGTGTGTATATGAACATTTTAGTGTTTGTCGTTGACGCTGTGTGTCTGATTTAACTGAGGAGAGACACTGTGTTTGTTTTGGAACAAACCTGAATGACAGTCCCGTACTGAATCACTGTTCCGAGCAGTTTTTTGTTTTCAGAGTCATTCTGCTTCTTCTCCAAGTCGGCCGCATGCTGGAAGGCAAGAATGCGATAAGAAAATATAGCACAGTCTACGAGTGCAGTCGGATATTAAGACGGTAAATGATACTGATATTGTTAGGAATGGTAGTGAGACAAAAATGTCTTGCTTCAACAAAGGGGATTCAACCAAAAAAACTCACATTTCCATGGAAACAGAGAGAGATTGTAATCTTCCATTTTATGACTGTGTGGTCAGCAGATTGCTTTAAATGGTATTGTACAGCAGGAAGAGAGGACGGAGAGTGTAGAGGGCAGAAAGGTAAGACAGTAGGAGTAAAAGAAATGTCTATAAAATGACTTTTATACATAACAACTTAAAGTGCTCAACCGAATCCACCATCTAAATGTCTAATGCAACTCCTTTCTCCTCTTTATCCTGTGAGGACAGGCCCGCGTGCAGCGTACTGGTCTCTGGTGAGTGTGTCGTCACTTTGCTTACATGGAGCTTGTTGAGGAGCACCGTGTCCGTGTTCCCTCCAGGCTTCGCTGCTTTCCAGAACTGCTTCTGCGCAGAGTAGCGGTTCATGGGACACAGTCTGAACAGACAGTCTGGAAATAGAAGAATCAGAACATAGAAATAAATATAGGTATAGATAGAGACAAACACACACGACGTGTTCACAGCTAAAAGAAGGGTTTAAAACAAAAAGGGAGAGAACACGTTGATGCACGCTTGAATGATAATTGTTAAGGTCAGAGACGGCGTGTGAGAGACGGGTCACAGCAGCAGCGTAAATTTCTAAACAAAGAAGAAACAAGAGGTTCTGCAAACATGAAATACCCGACAGGCTCGACTTATAATAAATCCGATCTGCTCTGATAGGTCAAGATACTCCTCTCATATTCATGTTTCTCCTTTGTGGAGATCAAAGGGCTTTTTCATCTTCGGGGGAAGAGACGTGAGGGACAGAAAAGAGCGTGTGTGTGTGTGTGTGTGTGTGTGTGAGCCCATGTTATACAAGTATAGTAATATGTGGTTACATCGTGGTAAATGTAGGAGTAGTAAGTGTGTGTTATGGTGTGACACAGCAGTACGTCGTGGTCAGCGAGAGTTGGTAACCGCAGCAACGACGAGATGATGCCGTCGTCAGCGGCAGCAGCAGGCGACTCTGATTGTGCTGCTCATTTTCATAGATACTGTAGAAACCAGCAAACAGTCCCTGCAATTTGCATGTGGATGCGGCTTTAGCATAACAGAGTTCCTGTTCTGCCCCCGAGAAGAGTTCCTCTTCTGTGTCGAGCTGCAAACGACTGCAACTGAAGCCACGCGAGGACTTTCACACTGGCTCAAAGTTGCACAGAACATATTAACTACTATGACATTTTTTTATTCCCCTGCAGAGTTAAAAAAAAACTTCTGCACATCAGCGACTCCTCCCTCCGAGCCCTGGCTTTCCTCTGACTTCACCTCTCATCAAGACCGAAGCTCTCTATTCTGAGAGGGCGAAAAGAGGAGAAAAAAAGAACAATCTGTCCATCCTTCCCTCATTCTTTCTCTCTCTTTCTCTCTCTCTCTCTCTCTCTCCTCCTGCTATAGCCACAGTAACATGACCAAATAAGGCCAAGAGAAGGGGAGTGGGATGACAGAGGGAGAAAGAAGAGGGTGGGGACTCCCTATCTTCTCCCCCTCAATTTTCTACTATCCCTCCTTCTCCCTCCTGAATTCCTCTAACCATTTCACACACACACACACACACACACACACACTCCCTTAAAACTAATGCCCTCCCTCGCCCCCGCCCCGGCCTCCTTTCCTGCTCATCAGATATGGTTTACTTTAGTTTGACCTAAAATACTGTTAGGACAACAAAGAAAAGGAAGTGAAAGAGAAACGAGAAAGACAGGAAGAAGAGAGCGAAAGAATGTGTGACAGACAGAGAGAGAGAGGAGAGAGAGAGAGAGAGAGAGAGAGAGACGAGAGGAGAGGAGAGAGAGACGAGAGAGAGAGAGAGAGCGAGAGAGAGAGAGAGAGAGAGAGAGAGAGAGGGTAAGAGAAAACTGGGAGATATTTTGTGCTGCAGTGGGAATAAATATGTATTCATATGTGTGTGTGTGTGTGTGTGTGTGTGTGTGGTGTGTGTGTGTGTGTGTGTCTCACATACTTTTACACAAGCGCATGAAACAGTTAATTAACTTGTCACCGGAACTGGGTGAAACCAGCAAGTGTGAAAGCCGAACGAACACCGAGCACGCACACTGGAGGCTTTTGTCTGACGCGTGAGCTGCCCTATAATTTGACACCGGCTTTAAAAAAAAAAAAAAAAATCATACTCTAAAAAACACACAATCACTGCTGCAATATGAGCGCAGCGTGTGACAAGAGGAGTCGCCTTTAATCATTCGGGGCTAGGAGAGAAAACGTATCCGCTCAGTCACACTGAAATCTGTGTGGTGAGAATTCCTGCCGGGGTCACCGGGCAGCTCAATGATTCATTAACATTTTACTTCACTTGAAAACAATCTTTAACTTTCTCTTTAATTATCACGTCATAAATATTTAGCTCATAAACAAAGCTGTCTTTGATACAAACTGACAATGTCCTAGGATCATAACGCCCTGAGGCATACATTGTCCTTTTGGGACATGTCAAGTCTCTGGTCAGTGGAGTCTCAAGGAGGACAAGTCACAAGCTTTTTTATTTTTGCAAATCGTCCCGATGCCTCTCAGGTCTCTGAATGTTTGCTATTGATACTCGTAAAAAGAGAATACTACACGGGCTGAGAAAATGACACCATGCTTTTATTGTAGTATGAAACAGTAGTTGGGAGAAATATTTTTCTTTCTGGTGGAGAGTTCGATTGATATCACTCAAATGTTAAATATAATACAGAGTTTGATTGAAATCAGCCAGGCCGGCCTCTCGTCTGACGATAACAGGATCTACCTCTCGGGCACCAGATACGGCGCAGGTTATATTTCATTTGTCTAATCCAAACAAATAAGTTTTACGGCATTATATGCAAAACTATGTCTTGGCTATGAACGGTTGCTAAGCAACTGTCCTGTGCTGGCAGGTGCTGGCAGGTGGATTTTGTTACCTTGAGTAGGTGTCTGACAGTAATGAGGTGTGTGTTGGTGTTTTCTATTTTGTTGTCGAACTTTGGACTTTTTTTGTGTTCTGTTCCAAAAGGCTGATTGTGAGCTCAAGTCTCCAGCTACAGCTACAATTATTACCGTGTCTACTGTATGGTTTTGCATGACTAGACAGGACTTTCCATTAGTGGTACTACAAATTATTACAAGATGTGAACGTGTGAATGCAGAGTTAAGCCTAAAGATTTCCATAATGAAAAAATGTTGGGTAAAGAATATCTGACTCGGCACTGTGGGAGATTCTGACACCGGCCCTTTAAGCTTCGACAGAGAACATGTCAGACTACAGCACGTTAGTGCCGATTACATGCATGACAAGTGTGAACGTCTAAGCGAGTAACACAACAGTTTCTTTTCGGTTTTGCATACGCACAGCTTTTTTTAAGCAACACCAACTTTATTATTTATATTATTTTTTTGGCCTTTATTGACAGTACAGGTGAACATACAGTAGACAGGAAGCAGAGAGAGGGGGAGTGACACGCAGTAAATTAGCCGTCCGATGCGGGATTCGAACCGAGGCCAGCTGTAGCGAGGACTATACCCTCCACACATGGGGCGGCCGCTTAACCCACTACGCTACCGACTGCCCCGCAACACCAACTTTTGTTGACTTGACACAGCTCATTTGTTCATACTATAAGATGATCAACAACAAAACATCTGTTGTCTGGCATGTATTAGATTGTATTCATCAGTTGTTTTATATTATTTATTTTATTTATTTATTATAGGCTTTTTTTACTTATAGGCCCTTTCCTCTAACATTATTAAGAATTCACAATAAAAAATAGAATATGTAATAAATGCAACAACTCAAATTGTCTGATTGTAAAGAGGGGGCTTCATTTAAATCCATTCAATCCAGTACATTTCATTTTACGCGTTAAAGTTAATATTTTGTTTAAAATCTTATTTTCAATATTGGATTAACAGATTTTAAATAAAAGTTAGGATTATATAGGATTATACAGAAGCCAGTGTTAGCGTTTTATATTTTATGTGCTTAATGATACACAGTGCGTTCGCTGTGTGGTTCCTGCTCCTCTGCTTGAATGTCTGAGATTCACCGCGCAGGAAGATGTATGCGCTGAGTTTGACACTAAAAGGTTCTTCTCATGTTCGTCTGCTAAAAGGAGGAAGCTTCTCTGTGCTCACATTAAGACGTATACATCCAGCCATGATTTGTGATATGACTTGTGTGGAAGTCAATCCTGGTCCAGTATGCAGCTCAGACAAGTGCGATGTGGAAACTTGAAGCCTTTATTGCACTTGAGACGTTGGAGTGACGTATGAGACATCGTGTCTCCAGTAAACTTTTGAAATGAGCAGTGTTTGAATCTCGTCAGGATTTCATTCATTTTTCAATGAGGGAGAAGGAGTAGATGCCTTTTTAACTGGGTTATTGAGTTTATATTATTTTATATGCTTAAAAAAAGGTGCCTGGATTAGAGCTTTAAATTATTTTTATGAACTTGTCAGCTGACGCATTGGTATATTATCGGTGTTGTGCAATAGTGCTTTGGATGGCCTGACAGATGACTCAGAGACATCACTAACACCGACTCTTTAGACATGCACAGTTCAGCTGAAAGCCAATAAAAAAATTCCACCACTCGCTGCCAAACTCCATCAGACTTAAGAGGATCAAGAGGAAGATGCTTGTAGCCGTGGCAACCATTAAAAAACTACTGAGAGGACGTTAAGCCGAGCAGAGATGAAGCACCTCCGAGGAAGAGCTGAACCGCCGCGACACTTTGGTACTATAAGAAGAACAACAATACACGGTACACAGTTTAAAGCACATCGTGTGATTTTTAAACACAAGCAGGGAGGTCTGCAATAATTAGACAACATCAGCCTGGCAAAGGAGACGCACATTACATAATACTCTCTATTCTGTGTTAAATCAACAACATCCTCAATGATCTGGCTTGTATAAACTGCTATTCGCTCCAGGGCTCTTATCCTGTTGGAGATATTGTAGAGGAAGCAACTAATCACTTGTAAAGCATCTGAGACAATAAATTGGTCTACAAAAATCGGCTTCCCTTAACCGTTTCCTAAAAGACTCCCAGACTTGAAAGCAGTATACTGTATGTGGTTATTACAGAGAGGAAGGGACTAAAGACGATATTGCTCCCGGTGTTTATCTCAAACAAACCACCCAGCTAGTCCCGCAGTGTGTCTCTGGCAGCGACAGTTGTTTGGGCTGGCAACAGATATTAGGCGAGGTGGCAAGGAGTTAACACTCCAACGTTCGTTGAGGTTTGTAAAGTTTAAATGTTTGCAACCGGGAGACCATTAAAATGGTTTTCGTCATGCAGATCGGAAATCATTCGCAGACACCTAAACTTAATATAATTGGTTATAGTGCACTGTTGTATGCGTAAAGCTCAGATATGTGAACGACCTGCTGACTGCGTCATCATAGGACGATGATTCATATAAGCGAAAGTGGATGACATTTGAAAAAAATGGGGCAACCAGATTTACACTACCACTTTAAAACACACACACACACACACACACAAATGAGCCAGCAACATAGCAACTTCAAATGTAACAACTGTCCTGACGTTCAAACAACTGAGTGATGACATATAAATCACAGATAATACAGAGGTGGACTATTTTAAAACTCCTAACACAAAGCTGTGTTTTCTTCAATGTTCTGACTGCTGCTCGCTCTGCTGAACTCAGTGCAGAGAGTGTGTGTGTGTGTGTGTGTAATACGGCATTTCAAATACTGTCTGGGTGAAATGCAAAGCAAGGCTACCGATGTCTCGGTGTATGCATGCAGACTACATGAGTGAAAGTGTGATTGTGTGAAGGGCGCTTGTGTGTTTACATTTGGAGGAAATGTTAAGCATACCTCAGGAATCACAGTATAAAGCCCCGCATGTGGACATGGCTAGTCTGGCGTCATGCCCTTATAGCGTCCACTAAGGAGGATTATCTCTCAAACAGCTGAGGAACCTCCCAAAAAGAAGGAGGGAGCAGAGAATACCAGAGAATACCCAGAGGACTCAAATTACACGTTTCTAAAGAAAAAACTAAATACAGATATGTAGGCACATTTAGCCCGGCTGTGTTTGTGGATGTTAAAGCAAGAAAGGTTATCTATACAAAGGTCAAGTTCATGAGGCGAATACGTACTTTGTAGGTGCTGTATAAAATTTCATTATGCATAAATAATTCACAAGTTAAACGATAATTTTAGGATATGGTGGGAGAAGTCGAGGCAACCGACCCTCATGTGGTCAAGACAAATAGAAAATGATTCCGATGGCACAATTTTCAGACTGGTCCAGGGTCATGAAAGCTCATCCCGGTGCAGATGGCACGATGGTACGAAGGCTGAAGCTTCTCATCACTGGAAAAAACACTCGACAAAATAAGAAACACTTACCAGACCAGTTCATCTTGAAAGGGCCTATTCATAAAAGGTTGTCACCTTACTTGAAGCTAGTTGAGTAGCACACATGAGGTCACATACTTTCCAACCTGAAACATTTTGTTCTGTTGTTTACCGAGTGACGTTGTGCCGTATAAAGTTTGTTAGTTCAGTATGCACAGATAATCCATAAGCTAAACGATCATTTTAAGTTAAATAAATAAATAATCTGATGCAAATGTAAAAAATTGAGGTGTTAAAAACGTCATGGGACAGATAAAAATGTTATTAGTCATTGTAATCAGTGAGTATTTCATGTTTCCTAGATGTGGTATCACGTCATCAGGCTCTGTTATCTTCGTTCATTCGTTATGCTAAAGTCTAAAGTTAAAAGAAGACAACAACAGACTCTAAAAGGACTTTAACCTCTTTTCACGGCAAGCGGCCAACGAGGCATTTGTTGAAGTTTGTATTTCTTTGTTTCATACGCGCCTCGTTTGCATTTCATTTTACATGCTGCAATATGTTTGCTCATGTAAATATAGTTCTCACGGCGTGAGCGAGACATGCAGGGATGGAGTCGGCAAGTCATGTCCGCAGCAATAAACGCCCGACCTGTGTCTTTGTCCTGTTGTGAAGAGAGCTACATACTTCATTTATGTTTTTCGGAGCCGGCACTCCTGAAGCAAGATGACGAGGTTCTCTTATAAACTCTTACATTTTACAAATTTAAATTCATTGTTGTGATGTTGTAAGACTAACCAGCATGACTCCATTACAAGGGGGAAGGCATCAAATGAGGAAACGTACTGTCTCTAAGCAGGTTTCTAAGCAGGTATGTGTTGATACTGGAAAGTGACCAAACACAGCAAACTAAACAACTGTCCCACGATGCACGTACAACAAGGTTAAGATAAAACGCACAGAGAGACGAGGCAGAAAGATCACAGAAGGTTTGAAATCATTAGAAAAGGCGTTCAGCGTTTTCTTATTTTCTTCAGCGGCATTCTAAAGTCCAATGGCATGAAGGACGTTTTCACAGCAGATGTTTTTGACTCGTCTCTGCAGAAAAAGCACAGGTGCAGCTAATAATATAACAGTGTGTCCCCCTGTAAAGCCGTGACAGTGTGACAGTAAGCCAGCATGTACAATACTAGGATTGGGATTTGGCCTGTCGTGGCAGGAAAAGCAGAGGAGCTAATAACATCAATACTGGCTTTGTTCCATTTAACCGTAGCAGCGAGGCAGCGAGCACATCACCGGAGCTGCCAACCTAAATGGAATGCAAGTACTGTTAATGTTATTAATGACACCTGTGTTAGTCCCATTGAAAAAAAGGTTTATTAACTTAAGACCTCTGTACGTGTCATGAGACGTATTTAAGGAAAATGAATCCTCTGATAACACGTGTGACAGATGCAAAAGGACCAATACCTTCTACTATAGCCTGCAGGCTGCTTTATATTTAAGATGCAATGCTAAAATAACAATTTTAGGAATGCACTTTTATGAAGTTCATTTCCAGTCCGTCGTCCTCACTGCCTTTCCTGTCTCTCTCCAGCTACCGTTATCAAATGAAGCAGATACGCCAAAAGCAATAACCTGTGACAAAAACAAAGAATCTGACTTTTAGTCCTTAATATGAGCCAACAGCAGCCTGAGAACCAGATGAATCCGGTCTGTGTCTGGTCCTCTCTCACGTTGAGAAAGGATTGCCACCCATCCTGGATCCAGTGAGGTCAATCATAAGCGTTTCTCTAATACCGTTGATTGGCCATTTTGTAAACAACCAAGATGGCTTCTGCTGATGTTCCTGTTGATTATGCCATCTCGTCAGTAATAAACAAACCAGACGGTAGATTTTCTCTAAAATATGAACACGTGACTGCACGTAAAACTTTTGCACTTTTGGATTTACAACAGCCAACTGAGCTTTCCTGCTAAAGAACACATCTTTCAAACTCCACATCTCCACTTTGTGTTTGTCAAACTTGATAAAGCTCTTTCAGCGCAGCAGACATTACGCTGCCAGGTTGATGATGAATAAACTGACCTTTATGTTTAAAAAAAAAGAAAAGAAGAATTTCTACCCAATGCCAACCATTGTTCTCGTCCCAAAAATGTCAATCTTTATTACACTGCAGACAGACAATGTTTGGCTTCGCTCTTTCAGCCGTCCGTTCCCAGGCGATCTTACAGCATCGCCTCTTTCTGCCTCCTGCTAGACATCCAGATACTCTCGCAGTGACATGAAGGCCTCTCGAGGTCATGACCAGCTGACGTGGGGAAGGAGTTGCCAAAGCCACTTTCACAACACCCATCGCTTGCGAGCAAGCGCGTGTAGCAACACATAGCCATAGTTTCATTTCCGCCACGTGCAGATTTACTGTATTAGCAAATCATTTCAGATTTGACAAAGATGTTTAGTGACCGATAATGGGTGAGATTTCCAGCGGGGAGTGCACTGTGTACCTTGTGAGGAGTTTTAGAAGTGGGAGGACGGATGATTAAATAAGACAAAGTGATTGGTGAAGTCAACAGGAAGCTCCCTCACCACAATCACGTCTGCTACCAAAAATAGTCATACAAAAGATGAAAGATGAAAATCCACAAACTCAGTCAAAACTGCAGCATCTCGCTTTATAGTCTCACACAGTCCAACTCAATCACTATATAATGCCTATATGAACACACAGTGGATTAAACTAGAAAAATACTGTAGATGTTTGTTTGGATGGAAGTCCACAGATGTTTTTTTTGCCACTTATTCCCACATCTGTAGAAGAAACAGCTGTTGAAACCGCACAGAGCAGCAGAGAGCGAGAGACTCCTCTTCCAGGAGTAGAGGTATCGCTGTCTCTCGTGACACTACAGACCCACTGAGGGACCGAGCTCGCTCTCTCTCTCCCCAGCTCACATCAAAGCTCTCCTCTTTCTAAACACAGCGCAATCTTCTTTATGCTCTTGAGACAGCAGATAGCATCCTAAATGCCAAGTGTGAGCATGCGGATGTGGAATGCTCGCTGCAGCTCCACGCAACAAAGGCCAACAGTGTACGACGTGAAAAAATGTACCAACAGTACAATAATGTTGCATTAACAACAGTTATTCAGCAGTGACCAGGAAGAAGTACTGTTAGATAAACCTATTAGATAAACTACACAAGCTTTCAACACACTCGTGTTCTCTGCACAGTGTCGGGCGAAGCCTCTCCCCAGAGACATAAACCTCCAGCCTGAGAACCGAGGGACATTACTTAGTTCTACTTCCTGTATGGGAGCTAATAATAGCGGGGGGGGGGGTTCACCCAAAAGAGGCATCTCAAGGCCTTTTGTTTGAAAAAAAGCAGCTACTCGAGTGTGTTGTTCTCCGACAAGTCGGCATCAGTGCTCATTCTCTCCAGCTGCTCTCTCCTCTATCTCCAGATATATTGTGGCTGTCACCAAAGAAACACATCATAACACATTCAGCAGCGTCCCTCCAGTAGAGTCCAGTATAAACAGACGGCAGTCAGTGCGATGATGTCAGGCGTCAGGAGGGCGAGGGGGAGTCTCTCACTCTCTTACCTCTGAACTTCTTTGGAGGGATGTTGAGGTCCCCCGCGTCAGGCTGGACGACACAGCGATCATCCACCAAGCTATGAATACACACACAGAATAACATTGTTAGTCAGATGCCTGTGTATTTTGTATTTCAGGTACATTATGTAGATGTTGTCTAATGGCTTAATAAAACCAATCAGTCAGCTGCCAGGTTAAAGTAATGTAGGGCTAGGGGCGGTCGGTAGGGTAGTGGGTTAAGCGGCCGCCCCGTGTGTGGAGGCTATAGTCCCTGCTGCAGCTGGCCCCGGCTCGAATCCTGCATTGGGCGGCCATCTACTGCATGTCACTTCTCCTCTCTCTATCCCTGCTTCCTGTCTATCTTCAGCTGTACTATCATTAAAAGGCCAAAAAGTAAGTTGTGTTTGTCATTTACTCTTGTACTGAAACAATTCGTTTATTAACTGACGGAAGATCGACAGCAGCGACTTTGCTAATTGTAAAATCATTCAAACCATTTTTCTTCAGCAAAAATGTGAAGAGGTTCGTGGCTCCGGCTTCTCGATGGTGAATATTTGGTCAGACAAAACAGCTGGCATTTTATAGAACAGGTAATCGATCAGTCGAATAAAAAAAAAAAATCAGCAAACTATGTAATAAAACTGATTTACTGTTGAATGTAATGAATGTAAAACAATACTGCAACATGCCAATCGAAAATCATTTCCGATCACATAAAGCAAAAACGTAATTAAAGAAAGTGTTTGTCTAAAAATTTGAAAAGCGGGAAGGAGCAAACATTTGTCATATTTGCTTTACTTCATATAAAATTGGTGTTTTGCAGATCAAATTAATCAACTAAGCTGCCAACATTTTCAGCAGTAAAATGAAACATTTACTGAGATTGTTATTTACGTCCTCAATCTGAACTACTGTATGCCACCTCATGCCCCTGTGGATTTATGTTTGCGTGTTAAACCTGGTAGTAGTACCCCCCCCAACAGAAGCTTCCGCATGCGTTTCCCGCACAATAATTAAATAATCAGTGCAATCAGGCAGGAATTTCTGGTGACAAATTTAGCTTTTACTAGCTTAGAATAACATTTGTCTGGAC
Source organism: Collichthys lucidus (assembly GCA_004119915.2). Taxonomy (NCBI): domain Eukaryota; kingdom Metazoa; phylum Chordata; class Actinopteri; family Sciaenidae; genus Collichthys; species Collichthys lucidus. The sequence continues at coordinate 31,573,934 of CM014082.1, read as the reverse complement.
TCAGGCCAAATCCCACATCCATTTCGGGCCCTTTTTTTCCCGGGGGATGTGTACAGTTGTCCAAACAGTCCTGTCTACCTCTGCAAGTCGGTGCACTTCAAGGAAAAAGGCAGCAGATTAAAAAATAAATAAATAAAAAGTGAGAAAATGATACAGTACACGCGCATCTGCATCGTGTTGACGATGCACATAATAATCCCTGTCGGCGTGGTCAGTCATTAACACGAGTTTAATAGTTAAACCTTTGAACAAACAGGACAGGTCCTGCTGAAGGGGGCACAACATTTTTTTAACCTCACACCCCAAACCCGGGAATGCTGCTCAGCCGGAGAAGCTTCGCTTCTCTTTAGGTTGGTTTCTTCCTAAGGGCAGATGATCTGGATAGGGCTGCTGAGTTGGTGGTTGTGCGTGGAGAAGTGAAGTGGCCTACAGCCAAAACTGTCATGACAGTTTAGTAAATACGTACGCTTGTACGTGTGTGTGTGTGTACGTGGGAAGCGCTGGAACTCGAGAAAGGCCACAGTGTCTGTTTAGTGACTCAGTCTTTGCTGTAGGTCATTCCATTTTTCATGAGCATGGAGGGGGGGTCCGACAGCATGGTGTTGGTGTTACAGACACTCTGCTGCACCTTCCTATGATTGTCTTGCGGTTTCTACCACCAAAACATTAAAGCAGCCTTCTCTCTGCTGTGAATCACTTCACAGCTTCAGGGATGCATATCCATGCACTAAGCCATCCTGCAATGCATGATCTATATGCATTAGGACTTCTGGAAAAATCAGAGTTGCTCTATGAGGTAGAAATAATGGCGAAAAACAACAAGTGTGGGTGAATGAGTGGCTTGGAAGCGGCATTTTACAATTGTTGTTGGGTATTGTGCACAGCATCACCTCAGTGTGTTTTTTCCTCTAACTCTGACCCCGACACCCACTCCTGCCACGATCTCCCAAACACACACACACACACACACACACACACTTTATCATTAACCGAGCGTTTGCCGCCCCTACGTTTCCTTTTCTCCCAGCACTATCAGGGGTGGTTTTTTGGTCAGTCATGGGCAAAGCACCACTTCAAAAGGCCTCCCACTGTTTCCACAGCTTTGTTCTGTGGGATACATTTATCTCTCCTGGTACTAATCCCACTCTGCCACTGCGACTTATACGCGACGCATGCAAACAAACATTCACATTCAGGAACACAAACACAGAAACCGATGGAAACGCTCTCTCTGATAGCACCCAATTTGTTTATCGCCGTCGGTTTGACTGACTGTCGCCAGGACTGGTGTGACACTTCCTTCCTTCTATCCAAATAACTGCTCAGCTTGCAGTAGGACAGTGTGAAGTGGGCCCACACACACATGTATGATGTATGATGTACAGCCTAGAGAGAGAGAGAGAGAGAGAGATGGACATACCCCAGGGTGCTGATGAAACCATTGGTGGATCCCTCTGCGTACAGGGAGCAGATGTCCCCAATGTGTAGGAAGCTGGACATCTTATCCGACATGTTTGACACACAAGGGGAACACCTATGGCAAAAGGAGAAAAAAAAAACATTGGATCAGAAACTAGTATTTTTAATCACGATAACATTTAGTAAATCTATCCATGTCATGGATTGATGCCCATAATTACTCTGATTTCAGTTTAAATGTGCAGATATGTTATCTGCCATACAGAGCTCCCAAATTATAGGTGGCAGAGCAGGTTTAAAAAAAAAAAAAGGGACACCGGGCTTCCCTGTGGGGTGAACACTAAGACAACACTATCTGATCAGAGAGGATTTGCATTGAGGTTGCAGGGAAAAAAATGGTTCTGCTTGATGTTACTGTAACCTGTTTGTGTGTTTTGTGTATGTGGCTCAAAGCAGCAGCAGCAGCAGCAGCAGCAGCACAGTTAATGATTAGGAGAGCAGGAGGCTTTATGCACCTGCAACAGGTCACCAAGAAGCTGATACATGCAACACACACACTGCTTTATGTGTGTGTGTGGCTTGTGCTGCTGCAAAAGCTGAAAATAATGACATGCATGATGTGGGCAGCTGTTACAGTGCAAAAAGAAAAAAAGAAAGTCTGGATTATGTAAACCACTAAAAACACATGAAACTTCCAGTAACGCGTCCAGTCTGTTAATCCGCATCCGCAATCACGCACAGTTTCACATTTCAGTCTTTCTGTGTCACTAACTGTACAAACGCATCACAAGCGAGCTGGGAGCATTTCTTTAACCATGTAAGGAGAGGTAAATCCTTTTCTCCCCTCTCTCTCTCTCTCTCTCTCTCTCTCTCCGTCTCTCTCGGGATGAACAAGTTATGTGCGCTCAACTTTACCTCGGTTTGTGCTGGAAAAAGCGTCTCCGTGCCGGCTAAGACAACATGACGGTGTCTTCTCCTCTTCTCCACCCTGTGTGTGGTGGTCTGTGGTGTTTTTTTTTTTTATTTTTTTAATAATCCAGCCAGTCAGCGAGTGTAATAATCCAGTTTGATTTATCTATTGACAGCTCTATCACCTTTTTTCCGCGCCTGTCGCCGCTCCCGGGGCTTGTGAGGCAGATCTGAGCTGAGCTGAGCTGAGCTGAGCTGCCTGGCTCTCTGCCACTTCTTCTTTCTTCTCTTCTCCACAAGCGGCCCTAGTGTTGATAGCTGGGAAATGATGTCCATGTGGTCCCATCCCATCATTTAAGGAAATCCAACCCCATCCATGCCATCTCTCCCTTTTTTTTTATTATGATGCAGGAGTTAGAAAACAAACTTTAACACATGTGCGTGATTTTTTGTTTAAATAACTTTGACAGATTTATTTCTCATTATAATTAAAACGCCTGACATTGTTATTGTATATTTATTTATTTACAAGCTTCCATCACAACTTTGCAGATTTTATTATTTTTTGTTTTTAGAGCAGAAACTACAAAATGTTCAGTGTCGGGCATGAAAGAGTCAAAACTTTTCAAGCCAGCTGACTGAACCACGTGACTAGGCGGAAGTAAAAAGAGTTGCAAAACAGCATGAGCATGGTGCGCAGGTTTGCCTTGTTTATATTAGTGTTTGCTTTGGTGAGCGATGTGTTGCATTCAACAGGTGAAGGAGGAGAAGACGTGGTGCGTGTTTTGGGTTCATGCGGGGCCGCCGCTCAGCCACAATCCGCCGCCCCGCACGGAGCAGCAGGCTGCGGCTGTGGGGAGCTGAAGAGAGCCGAGCATGCGGAGGACAGCACGGCGGATCCTCCTGCAGAGCCGGCTGAGAAATACTCAAGAGGAGCCAATGAGAGGCCGGATGAGGAGATGCAAAGTCGGGTAATCTATGGGTGCTTTGGCTTCAACATGCAGGTTCAAGTGAACTGCAAAATAATCCCTGATATATGTATCCTTCAACTCAAACATGCAGCACAGGCAACAGCATTATATGACCTAAACATACATAATCATATCAAATCAAATTTTATTTGTATAGCCCAAAAAGTCACAAAGTGCATTTGCCTCAGAGGGCTTTACAATCTGCACAGGGAGTGACACCCTCTGTCCTTAGACCCTCGGTTCAAGTGAGGAAAAACTTGCCACAAAAAATGTGGAAGAAACCTCAGGAAGAGCCACAGAGGAGGGACCCCTCTCCCAGGACGGACAGACAGACGTGCAATAGATGTCACATGTACACGACAAATCAACACAAACATATTGTATTGTGTACAATGAATGATTATAGTAGAAGTGGAACCTGTGATAGAGACAGAGAGACACAGATGCACAGCGGCAGCAAATCATCAACTAACTATAAACTGTAATGGAGATATGGCAGCAATAATGACAGTATGTGTAGTAGACGTCGTGCAGGATCACAACAGCAGCCACGATCCACGAGAACCTGCTGGACGTTGGAGCATGCATACACATGCAGAGACATCTTTGACATAAGTTCTCAGTTTAAATCCAAAAAGTGACACCAGGCTGATCCACATGCCCTTAAAACAAAGACACAAACCCTCTCAGCAAACCGATGCAAATCAGTGGTTGACTTGGGTCGTGCATGAGCCCACGTTCGGTTGCTCTCCAGATAAAGGCTGCATGTTTGTGGCATTGTGGGTAGGAGTAGTTGTAAACTATTATTATAGTTCTTTCTTTTTTTTATTTTCCCGTCCGCCCAGCTTTTCCGTCTTTGCTATTTATAGTTCACGCTGGCTCTGGGGGACGTTTGGTTATTTTCGAGCTCTGGTTTTCGAGATTGTGCCACCGAGATTGGCGAACCGTGACCGTCATAGTCACAGTTTGCCAATCTCGATGAAGCAATCTCTTGACTCGAGTCTCTCGGGATTGTGCGTGCTCCTCGCTTCCTGGAAAACCTCAGGCGACAGCAGATGACAGGTCTCTGCACGGTTGATTTAACGCAGGTGATGTCGTTGATGATGTAAGGCCGGTTGAAACATTTCAGCCGCGTGCGTCAAAGCTGATCAGGCACATATGTAAATATGTACTTCTCCTATATTCGCGGCACCTTTTTTATGATTGTTGATAAGATCATATAACTTTATTGTGTTCCTTTGACATCATGGCATCTGGAGTTTATGGCGGTATTGTGCCGTCTAGTCTAGTCTGGTCTGGTCTGGTCTGGTTGATCTTCCCGCTCGTTTATCTCCCGCTTACAGATGGTGCTGATTTCTGGAGGAGAGTTCCTGATGGGAACAGACAACCCAGGCATCCCTGCAGATGGCGAGGGCCCTCAGAGGCTGGTGCATGTGCACTCCTTCTACATGGACATCCAGGAAGTCACCAACCAACAGTTCGAGAGCTTTGTCAGTGCCTCAGGATACATTACTGAGGTATGAACTGTATGTGATAATGAAAAATGAGTTGAATCAGTTCAACCAATTAAAACCCAGTGTAATCTTTAGCAGTGGTTATTTCTTAAAGGTTTTTAAAGGCATTTTTTTTTTTTATCATAATCTTCTTTTATCCTCGTGCTTTTAGGCGGAGAAATTCGGAGACTCGTTTGTGTTCGAGGGGCTTTTGAGCGAGAATGTGAAAAACCAAATCACCCAAGCGGTAAGCATGATCCACAACAACAGTCGACTCACCTGTGCGGTTCGTGTTTTCTTACGCCACATCTCTATGAAGCATTGTTAGTGCCATGATCGTCAGTCTCAAACTTTTGGATCCCTGAAAGATTTCGTTCTGTCTTTTTAATCAAAAGTACAAATGTTTGTGAGATAGAGAATGTTACAATCACTGTAAAGGTGTGACAGGGTATGTGATAAAATGACACAGGAGCCGTGTGATGCTGCATCCTTACTGAGATTAAAGTCATTTAATTCACGTGATATCACTTTAATGTATTTGAACTTCTTCATGTGCGCGAAGCCGTAATCTGGAAATGTACCAGCCGGGCACATATTTTTGGCTTTAGATAGACATGAAGACAACACTGTTGAGTGAATGTTCACAGACTCGGTTGTGCCCTGGGCCTCTTATAGACGAAAACCAGGCAGCAGAGAATTGACTGCTTCATCTCAGCTGTCATGTGCAGCCCGATCATGTGGACCGAGAAGGTGCCGTGTGCCCGTTGGCACGGCAACGCTGGAAAACCGTTTTAAATTCTGCACGTTCGAGATGATTCAGGATGAACCGCGGCGTGTGTATCTGAGACGATACCTGAATGAATGAAAAGTAGTATGAAAGAAGCATAATATCATTGTTAGGGTCACTGTGTTATCAGGTTGCTGCTGCCCCCTGGTGGCTCCCAGTCAAAGGGGCCAACTGGAGGCATCCTCATGGTCCAGACTCCGACATAAAGGACAGGTAAGAAAATGCTTTATGTTTATTTTAAAAAAATGCAATATGAGGCTAAATCAAGTGGGTTCTACTGAAGTTATGATTCGTGATGAACACAAAGAGACGTTTTTTATTGGCTGTGGAAAGTGAACGTAACTTAAGAAAAAACCTACTTTTATTAGTCTAATTCAGACCGCTGGAGGCTTTCCTGGAACTTTCCTGGAACTTAAAAATACATCCATTTACATTGGAACCAGTATGGAGGGGTAGGATTAAATCAACTGAAACAACCACACGCGGTTGGAGTGTGCATGTGGACACAGAAAATGACTTTTCTTTTTAAAAATTGATTTGATTTATTAGTTTATATCTCCTGGAAAAAGCAAACTAAACTAAACAGCTTTCACCCAGGCCACAGACTGTTTACCCTCCTCCCCTCCAGGAGGCGCTACAGGTTCAGGAACAGTTTTCTTCCCTTTAATTTATATCTGCATTATATTTATATATCCTGCACATATTCTGCACTTCTGGTTAGATGCGAAAATACATTTCGTTGTCAGAGTATTGTCAACAAAGTTGAATCTAATCTCAAGTTTAGTCGTTTATTTTAAACCTTTTCTTTTTTTTGTAGGCTGGACCATCCTGTTCTTCACGTGTCCTGGGCAGATGCTGTTGCCTACTGCTCCTGGTTACACAAGAGACTTCCTACAGAGGCAGAATGGGAGTACGCCTGCAGGGGTGGCCTGAAAGACAGGTTCGATGTTTACTAATTATGTCACTATGATATATTTCTATGTGCATGTCAGTTTCCTGATATACTGCCCCTGCCTGCAGGCTTTACCCCTGGGGAAACAAGTTGAATCCAAAAGGTCAACATTATGCCAACCTCTGGCAGGGAGATTTCCCCAATCATAACACTGGAGAGGATGGATATGTGGAAACCTCGCCGGTAAGACAGATGAGGAAAGATGGAAAGATGCCACAGTTAAAGGTGTTAGGGCGGCTGTAGCTCATGAGCCATCGTCACAAATTTTTATATTCGAGTAATCTATAGTTTTATGAAAAGGTGCTGAAGATCAAAGCTCGTTTCAGAAGTTAATAAAGTCACACCAGCAGCTTACAGATTCCCGAGATCAAACGAATAACAATAAGGTAATATTAATCCAATCTCTTTCTCGGCAGGAGCAGCTTTAAAGCCCTAATTTAGAAGTATCAATCATGAATGTATGCGCTCGGGTTCTTTAAGGGTGTGTGCTGCTGAAGGAAAATAATTTTTTTTCTGATCCCAGAAACTGAAAAACACAGGGATGTTTACGCTTCATTGATTAAAATAACGCAGGTGTCATTTAAGCAGCTTGTTGGGCGATAGGAAACTATCACTTAATCCAGATTAAACACTAAGTGATCTGTATTTGTGAATCGTCTTAAATTCCTCTTAACCAGAACCTCCGTTAACAGTGGCATTATTCTCTCTCCGCTATGCAGGTGATGTCCTTCCCCGCCAACGGATACGGTCTGTATGACATGGTGGGAAATGCGTGGGAATGGACCTCGGACTGGTGGACTGTGCATCACACCGCAGACGAGCAACACAACCCAGTAAGAACGCAGTTGCCTCTGAGACTTTTAAGGTTTTACATGTTATCATGATATCTGATCATGTCTCTCTCTCTCTCTCTCCTAGACGGGTCCTCCGTCCGGCAAAGATAAGGTGAAGAAAGGAGGATCATACATGTGCCACAAGGTAAAGAAGAGAACTCATTTGAACTGTTAAATAGCTCACATTCTTCGGGCTGTGAGGTTTGTTGCGATGCGAGTTCATTAAGGAAAACAAAACAGTTCCTGGTAGCGGTGCCAACCTGTTTTACAGCATGTATTGAATCCAGGCAACAACAGCTCTGACGTTAGCATTTCTAAAGAGTATGGGAGCTCTGTATCATTCTCTACCTGCTTGATTACAAAGAGGAAAAACACGCCTCTCTTCTATTCTTGCTTCCCTTCCTGGTATGTGAGACGAAAGTAGTCTCTGTCTGTGCTGGTGCGTGCACAGTTGGAGACTTTGTCCAGTGCCTCTGCTTATTCTGGATTTAAGAAACTCGATCTCATATCGTTCATGGGGAAGAGAACTCGCAACCAACGCATACATTGTGTACACTTACTTTATCTGCAACGCTATTTCGAGCCGCCCACTGGTGACCATTCCAGTTTGCTTACCACGAGCATCGGTTGCCATGGGAATGTGACTAATTGCATGCAAAATGAGTCCCGAGAACAGAGGTCTGTTTGTTTCATACGAACAAGCCATGTGAGGGGAGGAGAGGACAACAGTCAGACATGCTCGATGAATGTGTACAAACAGCCCAACGGGAAAAGTAAGCTTTTCTCAAAAGATCTCCGACATAACGAGATTGTTTTAATATCGGGGTTCCCACGGGTGCTTGAATTCCTTGAAAATGCTTGAATTTCAATTCAGTGTTTTCAAAGTTGTGAAAATGCTTGAATTTTTTTGTGAAGTGTTTGAAAATGTTTGAAATTTGTGTGATGTCTATCTCAATAAACCAAGAGAAAACAAAAATGTTTCCTAAGCGGCTACGCGCTTGATCCGATGCCTTTACATGCAGAACTCAGTTATCATACTCGCTTGGTGTTCTGCAGAGAAATAACAGTAGACTACTATCCACACCTGTTGGTCACTGTTATTGAGCTATGGTAGTTACACAATACACCGCTCACAAGCTGAGAATACAAGCCAGTTCACAATTAGTTAAAAATCAAAACAGTCAATCTACCACCATATGAAATAATGCTAATTAGACCCATATTATTATGCCATACAGTGGCACCGCTGCGCTTCCCATGACCATCATGGCAAACACAACTAGTAGGCTACCTATTTAAAGGTGCTGGAAAAATGGAAAAACTGGTGCTTGAAGGTGCTTGAATTTGTTCATGAAAAAGGTGTGGGAACCCTGTAATATGCTGTAATAATATTGCCCCCCCCTCTCTTCTTTCCCCTTCCTCCAGTCGTACTGTTACAGATACAGATGTGCAGCCAGAAGCCAGAACACTCCAGACAGCTCAGCCTCTAATCTCGGTTTCCGCTGCGTCTCTCCGGAGCAACAGTGACCGACCTGCTTATCTTAAACACGGGGGGGGGGGTCCCCCTTTCTTCAAACTGCTCTCTGACCCCAGTTTTGGTTAAGTAGTGGTTGTAGTGCCATCTCATCAATGTGCATTCGACGATCGTGTTTTGAAAGAAGACAGGAGTTGAAGATTTTCCAGCAGATATTCAGAGAAATGTGAAATATTTCCAGCTCTATTTTTATAGCTTTGTATTTATATTCATTTTTTAAATAAAAAAACAATAGAAAAGACTGAAAAACACTGAAAGCACTATAAAAAAATCTTGTTTGTACTCGGTCTAATTAAGCATTTCGTGTAAATTTCTCAAATAATATTTGTACACAAGTCATGTGCACACAGCAGACAACAAGTCCATGTAAACTGTGAAATTGCTGTAAGACTATGGGAAAGTATTCAGGATCATAAACGTTTGTTTTTCTTTTCTGAATTTCTTAATTAGCCATAATAAATTAAACTAACCAAATAAATCATTTTTTGTCTTAATGCTGCACTGATTTAGAATTGGATACCGTTCGGTGTAGTTAATTCATGTTAAACCTCTTTACCCTATTTTGGTATTAGTGTGCTTCATCATTATCGCCCTCTATGACTCTATCACACGTGTGGTTGTAACATCCACTAGAGGGCAGCACATGCTCAAACATCCATCTGTCTGTGTGTCTGTCTATCTGTCAAGAAGAGTGTATGTATGAGTTGGTTCGTTGAAGTTAAGCTGACACAGTATAAGCTCTGTAAGGATGGTTTAGGGGGCTGTGACGGCGCAAAGCTGATTCAGTCGGTTTTTGGACTGAGATGGGCTTAACTTCTTCTCAGACGTGCGATTTTAGAAGCCAGAGGGAACCAACAAGTATGTATCACCCGGGAGTGAGTGTGCCTGTCAAAACCAAAAGGATATACTGACTATGGCTAGAAACGGGAAGGAATTGAAACGAGACCAAATGTCTGCAAAAGAACCAAAAATTATTTATTTTAACTTCATCAGTATACATATTGCATGTGAAAATAATTAACTAAGCGATTAAGCGCGAAGAATCTAGCAAAAATAAGTGAGTAAAAGGGGGAAAGGGTTAAAACGTCTCTAGGCCACCTTTATTAAAAAGAAAATGTTTCAACAAACGTTTGTATTTCTAGCGTTAACATCGACATTTATCAGCGAACTAAAATCCTATTCTCTCGCAATTAAAATCGGAAAGGTTCAAAGGTATAGTTGATACAACATTACTGCACAATTGCTAACATTCAGTAGACAGTTTTAACAAGTCTAAAACCCCGCTGTCAGCTTTTTAATTGAAGTTCAGACAAACTCCATTATCTATCAGTGCACAACAGATGACCTGTTTTACAAAAAACGAGAAAGAAACACTGATTTTTCACTAACGCTGCAGGAAGACCCATCGGCTCCTGCTGCTGTATTATTAACTGAAAAGAAAGTGAGTCAAAAAATAAAAAAATGCACCACAGAAACGAGAGCATAAGCAACTAAGACAACCTGGAGGCTTAAAATACAGCTGCCGATCTCGGAGAGTCCAAAACAACGAAGAGATAGAAAGAATCAAACAAGGCGATACGCTATACTAATAGAAATCCTGTCCTTGATCACTCTGCCTCTTATTAGCAAAGCTGAGAATACAAAAAAAAACATTTGCAACTTTATTTGACTTTTGCACCAAAATGGCAAAAGTGTGTCTCTTTTGTGCTGCTTGGAGAGGCAGCCAGGCCTCGTCGCTTAAAATCTCACCACATGTAATAACTACGTGTGGTGTCCACAGGAGAAGGTTTCCCCTCTGTGCTGCCCTCTTTGTCCTTCTCGCCGTCGGCTTCCCACAGGTTGATGAGCGGAGGGTAAAGCTCGTTCAAGGGGATGGAGGAAGTCTTCAGCATGTATTTCTTCAGAGAGTGGTGGTAGTTTTTCCTCTTCCATCTGCGGGCCATGTAGACGCCCACGGTGGCCAGACTGAGGAAGGCCAGCATGGTCGCCATGACAGCCAGCACAGCTGCGCTCGGGTGCTGGTCTGACAGGTCCAGGGCGAAGGTGGCGCTACGAGTTGTCACATTGACACAAGACTTGTGCGTCTGCAAATGGACATTGGAGACCGTGAGACATACCTCATACTCGGTGGCGGGTTGGAGGTGTGTGAGGTTGTACTCGTGGACGTCCACAGGGACACGAGCTGTGTAGGTGATGTGTGGGTTGTCAATCTTCATGGTGGCTGAAGCCCACTTCAGGTTGGAGGACATGACATTAGAATTGACCTTCCAGGAGACCAGGATCGAATGCGACTCAGTCTGCTTGACGTAGATTTTCATCACCTGGGCACTGTCAAGCAGAGTGCCATTTACACGTATGGTGGCAACCCTTGTGTCAGCACCTTCTGTGTTCTGGGCCACGCAGGTGTAATGACCTGAATCCTCCACCTGAACGTGCGACAGCCGCAGGGTGCCCTCGCTGCTCAGGTGGAATCGCTCTGACACAGTGTCTATTGTGATTTTGGTCCCGAGAGGAGTCACCCAGTAGATCTCGGGCTCGGGCTCAGCCATGGCCCTGCAGTCAAGACTGACACTCATACCCAGCTCGAGGTTCAAGTGGCCCGGGAAGGTGTTGTGGGATATAAGTGGGAGGCATTGCTCTGGAGAGTCCACGAGCCTTAGCCCTCTAACCCGCTGGCCTTTGAGTTCAGACGGGGAGGTGCACAGCATGGCCAGGGGCTCCATGAAGCGCACCGCGGTCCTGTTGGAACTCATCCACTGAATGACACAGTCACAGCGCAGCGGGTTGCTGTGCAGACTGATCTCCCGCAGATTCGGCAACACCTCCACAGTGTGCTGGTAAAGGGCAGTGAGGGCGTTATTATTAAGCATGAGACTCTCCAAGGAGGGCATGTCCCTAAAGGCCAACCTATGCACATAAGACAGTTTAGGGTTGTTGGTGGCCTCCAGCTTTGTCAGTTCTGGTAAGTTGTCCAGAGCGTAGCGGTCGATTGACACTAACTCCATCATGTTGTTGATACCCAGCTCCTTCAGACGTAACATGTTCTGGAAATCTCCTTCTTGAATTTTGTGAACTGGATTTTTGTTTAGATCCAAGAATTTTAGATTGGGAACTCTTTGAAGGGCCAGTTGAGGGATTCTGACCAGTTTGTTGTCATAGAAAGAAATGCTTTCAAGGTTATCCAAACCTACAAATGCATTCGCTGGAACATCAGTAAGATCCATGCCAGCCAGAACCAGACTCCTCAGGCTTCCTAGAGGCTTAAAGTTCATGTCTAGGAGGCCAATAACTGGGTTTTCCCCGATCATAAGGATCTCAAGGTTAGGTGTTTCTTCAAACCAGCGGCTGTCTATGACATGGAGCCTGTTGGAGTTCAGATGAAGGCGCAGCAGGCTGCGCAGGCCTGCAAACGCCCGAGGAGAGATGGAGCTTATCTGGTTGTGGTTGATGTAGAGCTCCTGGAGATTTGAAAGGTTTCCCAGGCAGTGGTCTGGCAGCTGGGTGATCTGATTCTCCTCTAGATGAAGGGTGGTCAGGTGGTTCATGTTTGTGAGGCCCACAGCTTCCACGGTGCTGAAGTTGTTCTGGGATAAGTCTAACTCCGTCAGGTTGAACAGCACCTCCAGCTCGCCACTCGTGTGAGAGATGGCGTTACTTTGGAGCAGCAACACCTGAGTGTCCGTGGACAGGTTGGTAGGGATGTGCGTGAGCCTCAGGTCGTTGCAGTCCACTGTGGTCGCCTCCTTGTAGGTTGACTGGGGAGTGAACCAGGGGCGGATCTCACAAACGCACAAACGTGGACATTCTTTGCCACGTACGGGCGACAGAGATGAAAGAAGCAATCCCATGCACAGCCAGAGCAGAGGAGGCCACGGCTGCAAGCTGAGAGCCATGCTGTCTGCTCTCTCTCCGCTCACACAAAGCTTAGACGAGAGGCAGCGTTCTGGAGAAAGGTTTGGAGGGAAGGTCCGTGAGCATTAGTCTCTGATTCCGCTTGCTAGATGCTGTTGGCAATTTCCAGAGTGATGATTTGTTATCCGGGGGAAAGTTATTTGCAGAAGATCATCTGGTCCTAAACTTGACCTCTGCTGATTGTTTTGTCTCACCTCCTCACCTTGAGTTTTAAACCTAAAACACAGAAAGAAAGTAAAATGTTAAAGCCTGCATGGATACAAATATGTCTGCAGAAAGGTTAGTGAACACAGTAAGGAGAGTAACAGCTGAATAGTGAACGTGAGAAAGCACGGGAGTCATATTTGGTTGGTTCGTACAGGGTAACAAATGAGGCGAGCGGCGCTTTTCCACAGTGCCACCCCACAGATTTTTAGGGGACTGAGTTGACGTGTCTAACAGGGCAGAATGAATCTGTCAAATTTGTCTTGTTGCCCTGCCGTCGTGTAGACATTCATTCCTACCTTTTTAATGAGCTCCTACACAGCCAGATACAGCTTAAGAATGGGAAGAAGTTTGGGAAGAAGTAACTTGTGGATGTTGGAATAAAACTGCATATGGTTAAAATATTAAACATTAAGCGGTTGGCCTGGCTGTTCTTCTTCTTCTTAAACTGTTTGAATCAAAAATTACACGTGCTGTGTTTTTTGTTTTTTACCTTTATGCAACACTTTTCTTTTTTAAATTGTAATTTTTTAACCGTCTCGTCTTCGGTGCACTTTTTTTATTTTCCCGACTGACAACGGCCGAACTCTGAATCTTCGCTACGTCCCATCTGGAATGGGACTCGACAAAGTCCAGCTCACTTTTTAGTTTTGTTTTCCCTCCGAGAGACGTCGACGGATTACACAAATTATGAAATATATAAATATAAGCAGCGCCTCGTCGTCCACTACGTGTCCTTTGCCCTGAACTCTTCTCCTCTTTGTTCTCGGACGTAAAACATTTATGCAGGGACCTTTTTTGTTTGTTTTTTTGTTAGGGGAGGGTTTTAAATGTGTTTGAAAAAAACAACGAAGAAGAAGAAAAGGAAGAATCCTCCAATCAGGAGGCGGTGAATAAAAACGTTAAAAGCCAACAAAGCGTCATTAATATCTTTAGCTCCGCCCACATAATATAATCTGGCTCTTTCATTATCAGACATGTTGGTTTATCATACATATCAGTGAATAAAGTAGATTTTTTGGTACATTATGTTCTGTATCTGTCACTACTGATGATGATACGGCTGATCCGTATCCCTGCTGTGTTTTGTATTTCAAGATTACCAACACATTTCCTCTCCGTGCTCGGTAGATTATCTGCGTACCAGCTCGGTATCTCGGTGATCCTCTCGATGGAGTGTGCGGAGTGAGCACAGCCGGCGTCTCTGGCTGTGAGCCCATTACACAACAGGCTTAATAAACAGGGAGTGTGTGCGCTCTTCACTGTTAATCACTTACTGCTTACTTATGATACGGGGTCATAAGAAGCAGTCGTACACATGTGAAGTGAATTTAGCTTCTTTTTTTTAAAGAAAAGAGCAATATCTGTGACTGTGCGGTGTGTGCACGCCGTACTCATCCAAGTTTGGTCAAACTAAGACAAGCAGAGAGAGACGGAATGGACTGACAGGCAGAGCCCCCAAAGGAATTAGAACATTTTACGCTTTTGCTGTCATTTGTCAATTTTGTGACACCAGCTCTGGGAAACATCAGGTACAGGCTAAACTTTCACAAGCAGATACGCCGTCATGATGAATGAAACATTTATCAGTTTCTTTTACAGGCTTCCCAAGGGTGCTTGAATTCCTTCAGTGTTTTCAAGGTTGTGAAAATGCTTGAATTTTTTGTGAAGTGCTTGAAAATGCTTGAAATTTCACAATTAGTTAAAAATCAAAACAGTCAATCTACCACCATATGAAATAATGCTAATTAGACCCATATTATTATGCCATACAGTGGCACCGCTGCGCTTCCCATGACCATCATGGCAAACACAACTAGTAGGCTACCTATTTAAAGGTGCTGGAAAAATGGAAAAACTGGTGCTTGAAGGTGCTTGAAAAGTGCTTGAATTTGTTCATGAAAAAGGTGTGGGAACCCTGCTTTTAGAACAAATCCTAATACTGACTCCTGAACATACCTCTGTTTTCTGTGCAAGCATTACTATTAAGTGTGTGTGAGTGATTAAAGTAATTATCTAAATAAACAAAAAAGAATAATCAGCTTCTAGAGTTGTTTTCCTGAGCAAGCGGGTAGGAAAGAGAAACTCCAGAGTGTGACTCACACTCATATATATTCACATTCATCCTCATAAATAAATTGAAATTGAGCGTGTGTGTGTGTGCGATGGAGAGAGATCGTTGGGCGTATTTTGCTTCACATCAAAACTGACAAACTCCTCCGATATTAACATAAAACCAATACAGATTGTTTTCTCTCTGCTGTCTGTCCGATGCGTTGACACCCTCTCACAGTCCTGCCTCCACATTTGCATACACGATACTCTAAAAGAAGCTCGACAAGAAGCTGAACAAAACGGAACAATTTGCTATGCATAAAAAAAACAACATTAGCACACTTGTTTCTAAAAATTTGAACGTGTGGTGAAAACAGCTTGTCTGGGAAATCAAATGCAGGGTTTGAGCATCACAGCTCATCTACGTTTGTTTCTCTTTGAGTTAGAACACATCTGGTGCTTGGTATCAGGTGGCTGGTCTCTGCAACGGACCCACTCAAAACTAAACTGATTCCCCTTTAGGTGTGACTGAAGTATGGCACCTTCTCTTGGCTCTTTTCATGGATCATGACTGTAAATAACTGCAAACTAATACATGCAAAAATCTTTCAGTACCTGCCTTGGTGTAAAAAAAAAAGTTTTGCTTGGTAGTACATTTATCTATCCTCTCTCTTCCTCCATGTATCGCGTATCAAATCGGAGGAGACAGGCGGAGTAATCGCTGCTTTCATGCTGAGGCCATAAAACTCAGACACCTGGCACCAGGTCTCCGGCAGACTGGCAGCACTGTCGGGGTCTGTATCCGTTCCCACCTCTCTCTCACTGTGTGTACGTGCTGACCTTTTTGACCCAGGGAAGCTCTGCTGAGCACATATGCTCTTTTTCACTGATGACCTGCATCACTACGGTAAACAAATTCATATTTACAAGCTACCCAGTATACCGCAGATACTATTGTTGGCCATCGACCAGCTCCACTGTAGAGATATGAGTTAAGGATGAAGCTTTGTTAAATACGCAATCCCTCACTGGCTTCCCACCTGTGAACACCAAGATATCTTTCTTCCTCTCCTGCCGTGTGTGTGGAATAAATGTCATTTACTTTCTGCGGCGAGTAGTCTTCGTGTAGATGAGATAGAACGTATCGTGAACTCCGACCTCTACAAATATCACTACCACGTATCTGAATCAACACACAAATATTATTGATTCACATCTCATTCACAATTCCGCCTCTGCAGTTCACCTTTTAAACGACTGTCGTGTCATCCACAGCACAGCACGGCATCAGTACAGACTAAAAGCAGATACTCCGATAAACAACTGTTTAGAAATGACATTTCGTAATGCGTTTGTGTACGTGTGTGTGTGTGTGCGTGCGTGTGTGTGCGTCTACATTATTTAGATCAATTAAAACAAGAAGCTGAATGCCATTATGGCGGCAAAGAGCAGGAAACGGATTCATCTAATAGCGCTGTTAGAGTACACAGGCGTGTGTGTCATCATTACTGTCGGTGACTACATCTACACATGACTCCTGCATTGTACAAATGCTATTATTCTGGTGCCTGCGTTCTTTTACAGGATGGAAAGGACGTGTGAAGAAATAGAAATTATTGTATGTTATATTCTGCTCCGAGAGTTCTGGCTATGATTCTCAAAAACAAGAACTCCAACCCGAGGAGGAGTGAACTCCCACAGGATCATTTCCAAGAGGGAAACGGAGAGGTCTGTTATAGCGCCATGCTGTGCAGAATCACTTTGGTAGGACAACACCTTATTGAACTCTCGTTCTCCGGGACGTGACAGAGATTAGATCTGAGATTAATTCTCTCACTGCCAAAGCAGGACTGGACCAGCACCTGTATCCTGAAAAGATCTATTGCTAACCTTTTTCGGCTGAGGCAGCAGAGAGCAATTACGCTTGTAGGGATGATAATTAAAAATGCATGCATACACGTGTATCTAACACTGCACCATCTTCTGCACAGCCACGAAATACACATCCTGTTTTTGTTTTTTTTCCCCACTCACGCGCACTGACACGCATGCATGCACAGACTCCTGGAAGAAGGCGGAAAAATCCCTCAACAGCCGTCTGAATTGAAGCCTCCAGCAGGAGGGATTTACCCTCCCTGCACACCCGATCCGGTCCTTAGGAGGGTTTTAATCTAGGTACACATTACACATATAAAGCAGCGTCTACAGTAGCTGGCATTTCCAGTGGGTTTACGAACAGTCTCACATAACAAGATTCTCCATACTTCATTTTGGTTCCAGTGTGGGAGAAAAGCTTTTGGCTTGTTTTGTATTTATTTAAATGAATCCCAGTTGTCCTGGGCAGCACTAACGGATGCAGATGCAGCAAAACGGTAATGTGCAGATAGCGGAGAATTGTGATTGAAATAGTCGGGCCAAGGTTTAAGGTTTAAGCTTACAGTCTTCTCCCTGTGAGAGAGACGGCGGCCCCCGAGGTTCAAAGCAAAGACAGCGAGATGTAATTGTGGGACATAATGAGCTTTGTCTGCTTCATGCTAAGGACTCATAAATGCATTTAGAAGACAGGATCTCTAGAAAATATATATGGGGGGGGGGCGATGAAGATGATGAGCGTGAGTCACTAAAGAGACGCAGACCTGCAGACACATGAGGGGAGTGTTTCTCTTTAAGTCTGTGAAATGTCTCAGTGTGCGCAGGCTGACGGTTTTCATCTAAAGAAATTGAAAAATGGTTTGAATGATTCCTGGAGTTTAAATCATGCCCCTTAGGTCAAATTGAAGAAAAATAATTTCATTTATCTTGCTTTTACACAAGAGTTTAGACGCAATGCTGCTAATACTACACTTCATGTGCCACCGGTGCAGCCAGGAGGAAACCTCATTTGACAGCACACTGCATCATTTTTCATAGGAGGCTATGCTTTTGCCTCCTCTATATTCCTGAGGCCCTTTTTTTTTCTTTTCTTTCCACTGAGTGGAAAATGTAAGCAGTGTTTCTGAATCAGCAGCCACACAACAGGCTCACAGACATGCCGTCACCATAGCAACGGCTATGCCACCGGCACGTCTGTTTCATAACCAAATGAGAAGACATGAGAAGACGGCTATTAGTGCCATCGGGAAGCTAAAGGGAATACGCCGGTGAGAGATGCTACCGGTGCAAGAAGGTGACTGCAGCATTAAAAAAGCATATGGTAATCCAAAAAAGCATTTATGCATGATACAGTTGTATCTGCACATCATCCACATATGCTCAAATGTCCCCCCGTACCACCATATGACATACGATCCTGATTTCTACACTTTCAAGAGTTTCAATCCAGAGCTATCATGTGGTTCTGGGAAGCTGAGTAGTGCCGCCTGATGTTTTCTCCATGTCCTCACTGCGCTGGCCTGCCTGAGAGACATCCTGTTCCTGCTCCATTAGTATGCAAGCGTCTCACTTCACATCACACAAGGCTTTGGTGCAGCTGCTGATGGCAGAGGTGTAGAGCCGAGGAGGAGGAGGAGGAGGAGAAGGAGGATGCATGCATGCGAGAGAGAGAGAAAAGTAAAGAGGGGAGAGGATGAAGAGCTCAGTTTAAATTAGAAGACCACGGGAGGAAACTGCTGAACAGAAAACAGCAGCAACAGTGCTGGAGGTGCTATGAGAAAACCCAAAATTAAAGTGATTAAAGTACGCTGCACAGATCTACAATGTTTCTTCAGAGTCTATTAAGGTTTATAAGTCCCAGCGTGCCAAATTGTCTGTATTTCTATTTACTGCAAATCCATATGGTGGCTTTATTTCCCCGTGGAGCTGAGATGGATCTCTCCCTTTTTTTTGTGCTCTTATCCCTCCCTCCTCCACTTCATCGCTCCTTACAGTTTCGGTGTTGGTGAAAAGCCAATATGTTGTCATTGGAGCATCGATCAATCATCCCGTCAAAGCCAAAGTCTCGCTAATCTCTGGGGAATCCCCGTTTGAAACAACGCTAAGGTCAGGGAAGATTAACTCATGCTTTTGAAATTGATTTTTGATTTAAAATGGATTTTCATAAATGCTTTTGTTCAACTTTAACCGTGCGTTTCAAGTTTCAAACTGATATCCATCCAAAACACTTTTAAAGTGCTGCACAGACTTTATAATCTGTGATATTATCTATGATAATCTGTCCGTCTAGGACAAAAGTGGCGTACAAAAGCAAACAGCTGACTCAGCCATAACATCACACAAACAAAACCTTTCAGTGGCCCGTCATGTTTTCATGTTCCCCCTTCAGATCATGCTCACAAAGGGAGAAGGTCAAGTCGCTCCACCCTCGTCTCCGCCGCTGTGGGAACCTCGGCACCAGCACATGTTGCAGAGTTAGGCCTATATGTCTCACAATGGTTCTCAGCCAAACGCACACAGACACACCAAGACGTGTCTTTGTTTGTTGCAGGTTCTCACACTCCTCATCACCAGCTGAGGAAATACGTCACTGTGCATTGTGAAGATTGGAGGGGGGGGAGGTGTCATGGCCTCCTAAACACTCACATCATTGGCTCATTGGGTAACAATTGTCTGCTACCGAAACAAAGTAAATAAAGTTGCGCGGTTTGCTGGAAAACAACGAATCATGAGATGCAACATATTCATCCATGTCCTGATCTAATAACCAAACTACCACACTGATATCGAGTTCTTTGTGTTGATCTCAGTAACAGGTGTTGCTGTAATGCAGCAGCTGAAACAACAGAGCCCACTTGACAAAGGTGACCCTAACAATACAGAACTCCTCCTGCTGCTGCTGCTGCTGCTGCTTTCTCCAACTTCTCAGCAGCAAACATTGTCTTCCTTTCCCCTCTGTGTCTTCACTTCAGACATCTGCCCCGATTTTTTCTTGACCCTTCACGCATGCAAATAGGTTTGATGGAGCACATGAGCTCCCCCACCACCACCACCACCCCACACCCCGTATCTGCTACTCAGCTGTTTCAGCAGGCACTCTGCACTGGCGAGTGATGCTGCAGTTTGTGTAAATGTTACACTCCTTGGCTGATAGTTGAACCCCGGTGTCACAGTGCAGCGAAATGTCAGGGCTGCTGGAAAGACTGCAGGATTAATAATGAGCCCTTTAGAGACTCACAATCCACGTTCATATTTGGCTTTTCTATGGCACAAATATAAATATATATATATATAATTAAATCATAGTAGCTTAACACAAGGTTTGCAGTGCACAGATTTATTTGGTTTTCTTTGTTCGTCCTCCTCCTGATCAGTTCATGTTTATCATTTGTCTAGACTTGAAGAAGACTCCAAATAACATAGTCTCCTGTGTGCAGATTGACTGCAGAGCACTAGTGTCCTTGCAAATCTCCTACAATACAATTTTGTTGATGAGATGCAGATGAATGCTGAACATGAATCGATTATTATGCATAACTTTTAGGATCTATATTCTGTTAAAAACTGATTTTCTCTTTGTTAATGCTTTTTTTTTAAACATATTTTTTTTCCTATTTGCGTTGGTAAAACGCGCATGCACGAGGACGCACGCCATGGAGAGAGAACGCGTTATTGTTTCATTTCACCTTTGTTGATCAGTGCGTTTCTTTAAAAAAACAAACATACAAATGATTACTTCATCTTTACGAGTTCATCTCTCTAGACCACACCGACACACTCACCTCTTTCTGTCGAGAAAGGACTAAAGGAGACAATTGGAGATATTTTTTTATAGTCCTTATGTATCAAGATTTCAGCACATGCATTAAATAAACACATTGCTCTCACCTATGAAGCGCCGTATCCTCCGTACGCAAGGCTGCTGCTGCTGCTTCTGCAGGCTGACCCATGCAGTATCCGCAGCTCCGGGATGATGCGCGAAAAGGGGATGCAGACTGTGTTTGAGAATAGAAACAATCAAGCGTTGGTAACGAGAATATATAAACCTCGGTCTCTGGAACGCAATTTTGTAATATCTGCTCCAATCTCCGGCGCTTGGAGCTTCAGGAGTGGAAACGCTGCAGCAGCGCACAGCTTTCCAGTGACGAGCAGCTGCCTGGCGCAGGTCAGCTGGAAACTGAAACGCGTCTGACACCGACAGTGGTGCCCGAAACAGGCAACCTCACCATCTGTTCTGTCATCAGCACCACAGGAAACAAAAAAGTCCCACCCTTGCCCGACCACGAGCTGCGAAGTGCGAGATTTTTTATTTATTTATTTATTTATTTATGATGGAGCAGGTGGAGGAACCAATGGCATGTCATTGTTTGAATGTGGGAAATGAGTTTTATTGTCAGCATATCTGAAGTCAGTCAGTTTGAGGGGGAAGAAAAGGGTTCAAAGCTTATTTGAGAGGAGAATCAGAAGAAGAAGTCTTTTGGGTAGACACAGGGGTGATATAAATTTAATGACTTTCTGATTAATAATTCAAAATAATTATGAAATGAAATGGACTTTAAAGTGGATCTCTCTCACACACACACTCACACACACACTTGCACTGAGGAGTCTATGTCGTAAGAGAGATGTGTCTCTTCTCTCAGACCTGTCACTTGTTTGGATTCTTCCTCCTCCACCTCCTCCCCGTCCTCTCTCTCTCTCTAAGGGGAGCAGTGAAAATGACAACATTTCATCACTTGCTGTTTGAGCTGCTGCTTTGGGAGCTGTCTGCCTGCTCCTTCATCCATACTGTAGCTACAGAGCAGCAACGTGATCATCTGCGTGAGACGGGAAACAGTGCCAGGCAGATGTCATCTGCAGGTTTTTGGGCTCGTTTATATTGGAATTATTCAGAATTTTGACTCGACATCAGAGTAATTTTGTCATTCGTGTCTGTCAGAAAGCCTGGAAAGGTTTTGGCTTTGTCCTCTCTCTGCTGAGAAATCTTTGAGCAGATTCCTGGAGATCCACAATTAGTCCGTCTATGTTTGTAGTTTCTAAGCCATAAATTGTAGTTTATGTAGTTTCCTTAGTAATGAAAGCAAATACAAGTTTGTGCATTTAACCTAGAGGTTTTCTTTCTTCAGAATCAGAATCAGAGTTGTTGACCTCCTAAAGGGTCTGTTTCGAGTCCAATCAAATCAAATCAGATTTTATTTGTATAGCCCAAAGTCACAAAGTTTTCCTCAGAGGGCTTTACAATCTGTACAGGGAGTGACACCCTCTGTCCTTAGACCCTCGGTTCGAGTGAGGAAAAACTTTAACAGGGAAAAAATGTGGAAGAAAGCTCCGGATCATCGTACAACCAGTGAAGAGGCGATTGTCTTAGCTTAGATTAAAGATGTGTAAACTGTAAATAATCCTGAACGGTGTCATTGTGTCAACAGTGGGAGAAGATGCAATGCCTTCCCCTGTTACTTTGGAATTTGTTGTCCGAAACAGACCTGGTTGTGTTCTCGTGACAAGAGTACAGCAAATTTGAAGCCGGAGCCAGGAGCCGATTAGTTTAGCTTAGAGTAAAAGACTGGAAACTGACAGGAAACAGCCAGCCCGGCTCTGTCCAAAGGTAATAAAAGCCAAAATCTACCAGCACATCTAAAGTGCAACTAATTAATGTTATATCTCATTTCTTTAATGAGATTTTTTTGTGAGTTATGTGCCAAAACACATTGTCAACACATTGTCTTGCCCACACAAAAAAACTTTAACAGGGAGAAAAGGTGGAAGAAACCTCAGGATCATCATACAACCAGTGAAAATAGCATTGATGATCTGATCTTAACTATCAGCGATAAAACGAATAAGCATATTTCTCAAAATGTTAAACTTGGAGACCTTTAACCTTTGTCCACAGCCAATCTGTAATCCATCCATGTTGGCTCATGCAACATTAAACACTACAGTACAAATGTCAAACGTGTTATACCCTCTGCACACTGAGCGTGTCATCCTCAGAACCACTAATGAGATACACGTCAGTGAGATCTCTACTTTAGATTGTTTTGTCCTGATCTGAAATGTACTCGTCTTTAAATATTTTATAACTTTTAGATCCAGGATTTTTTTTTTTTTTTGCAGACAGCAAAAAAATAGAGCAAAACCTCTCCTTGAATACAAATGCATTTGTGAAATATAATTCATTTAGCTGGGGGGGCAAACTGGAACTTGTTCAAAGGGCCTTTTGTGGTTGTCCCAGAACTCCACTGTGGGAACCCGGCTCATATCGTTCCACCACCGCAGCAAGCTTCAAAGTTGATTCAGCAGTCACTCTGAGTGTTAGTTAGCAACCAGCAAATCATAATTTCCCACCATTAAAACTGCAGAGCTTGTGGTGTGGTTGCCTCGGCAACAACACCCTCCCTGGAAAGGCGATGCAGCACATCCACCGGTTTATTAGATCTCTGATCACAGAGCTCGCTCCACACGGCCATCTGGGAAAAGCAGTCACAGAAACAGAAACGTATGCCCCCCGTTTTACCTCTCGTCAAAGTCTTTGCATGCTCGGAGAGAGGACGAGGTGTCATCTCTCTTTCTCGGTGCTTGTTCTGAGGCAGAAATATGAATTATTAAATGTCTAAAAAATGTTGAGGAGTGATGAGATGGACGAACTGAAAAGAAATCCAGTGCACGTGATCTGGTGACACCTCGCTCTTTCCCAGAAGGCCTCTGTCCGAGTTCACCCAGTTTATTTGGACTAATTATGATCACGTCTATTAGAACATGAGAGATAAATGAAATACTTTCTAATTTGATTCTCAATCGGATTTCCGCTGACATTAATATGAACGGCTTCATGCAGCTCTGAAACAGATGCCCGCCTCCGAACATTTAGCACATCCGCCACCTTGTTGCGACATTATCTCACTATCACACCATTCCCGGTGCCACCGGTCACCTCCTGCCAGGCTACAGCAAACATGACAAACTGCAGATGTTGTTTTAATTCACACACACACACACACACACAGACAGACATGACAAACACTGTCACTCTCCAGAGAAAAAAAGTGTCAGTTCGAATTTTATTTCAATTTCCTTTTTTTGCCTAATCTAATACTGTGTTTGGCATGGTCCAGCTCTCTGTCTGTCCGTCTCCCCTCCTTCAGGTGCAGGATGATAGGTGGATCAAATAAAGCGTCTGCTAGAGGCTGGACACAGAAACACAAAAAACATCTTATAATATAATGCAGCCCAACACAACAATAGCACAAACTACAGCCTCGGGGAAAATCCCCTCTGAGTTGAATCAGCACCTTCCAGCCTCAACACAAATTGAACATTATGAGCCTGGGTGAGGTTGAATTTATTGCAGGCTTGTTATATTGGATTGCAACAGAGTGTACAGGTGGTACTTGTATTGTTTCCCATGTAGCTTTTAAACGCGGCTTTATGTGGCAGATCTACTTCATACAGTATGATATGGTAAAATCCAGAAACAGTTTGCACCTTTAAAAAGGAGCAAAATTTAAGACATGAGAGAGAACACACTGGACCATGGACTATGTGAAATGATATTTAATATTTGATGATGTTATGTACTGTCATGGGGAGGCTGTCCGTCTGTGTGTTTTCCTCTTGCCCGTGTGTCTCCAGGCGTGGCCTCTGATTCCCTCTCACCTGCCTGATCACATTCACCACCTGCGGCTCGTCATCTGGTCGCCCATGCAGGATAGAAACTCGGTTCAACCTTCAGGGCTCCTCTAGTTTGTTCAGTCTCACTCGGCCAAATCCCGTGCTCTTCTCTAGGTTTTGTATTTTTTGCTAAACCCTGATCTCTCTGTTGTTCTCCTACACCGGCCAGCCCTGACTCGTTATCACTCCCGTCTTCGGAAATCAGTCACCATCAATCCTGAACTATTTGGATCTCTTCACCACCTGATGCCTACATCTCCCTGCACTAACCCTTTTTGAACTAAAGTCAGTCTCCGGTTGTGTTTGTCCACACTCCATAACAGACAGGGGTCATACTTGCACGATCCTGGGGTCATACTGTATTGTACCGCTTTGCATTTTGTTTATTATGCGTATTTGTAGAGTTCACTGTACATTAATGAGGACATTGCAAGGCGATTGGCTTAGCTTAGAGTAAAGATGTGTAAACTGTAAGTAATCCTGAACGGTGTCATTGTGTCAACAGTGGGAGAAGATGCAATGCCTTCCCCTGTTACTTTGGAATTTGTTGTCCGAAACAGACCTGGTTGTGTTCTCCCCAAAATCCAGATGACAAGAGTACAGTAAATTTGAAGCCGGAGCCAGGAGGTGATTAGTTTAGCTTAGAGGAAAAGACTGGAAACTGACAGGAAGCAGCAGCTAGCCCGGCTCTGTCCAAAGGTAATAAAAGCCAAATCTACCAGCACCTCTAAAGTGCAACTAATTAATGTTATATCTCATTTCTTTAATGAGATGTTGTGGATTGTTTTTTTGTGAGTTATGTGCCAAAACACATTGTCAATGTGCGGTTGCCAGGCAACCAGAGGAGTCTCCAGTAAGTAACTATGCCTGGCCAAAAAAAAAAAAAAGTAGTCTGGCATATGTCCCATTAAAAACAAAAACCACAACTTCACATTTTTCACACGAGATTGATATTGACCTTCTCATCCAACCAATCAGACTCAAGCATTTTTTCACATTTTTTATTCCAATGAGACTTCTTGAACTCCTGTGCATGGTAAGAAATAATAATGAGTGCCAAAGATGTGTCTTTGAATTATCTAGTTTCCCCTCAGGTGAAGGTAAAATCAAATGATCAGTTGAAAGGACGGTGGCAGTGTCAGCGGATTCACGTCGTTACTAGAACAGTGTTCTTTTTCTCTCTGGTACGTGTTAACTGTGTCAATCATTACCCGTCCTGTACAGAAATGTAGGCCGCTGCTCTTCCATTAGTGCTGGCACTCACTTTTTTTTTGCATCCAGTTGTACTGCCAAGGCTTCAAGGTGAGCATTAGTGTGAACGTCTCCCTGAGAATTGCTCTTAATTGGCACAGAGGTGACGAGGTCTTGATTCCTGTTACACATGCCACTTTGCATTAGTGTCCGCATTAGAGCCTGCCACTCCACAACCAATCAGAAGCACTTAACAACAAAATCAACAGATCCCCTTTATAATTGCTCCTGAGCAAAGCAATTTAACAGAGGCTCTCGGGGATTGACTTTCATTTGGGTTTGTCAAACACAGGCCTTGCTTGATTTGTTTTAGCCAAATCGAAAATTAAGATAGCTTCTGAAGCGTGTGTATGTGTGAGCGTATATAAATATATATATGACTTTGCGAGGTAGCTGTTTGTACTCATTTCCCTTATGCAGAAATAAATTAATGAAGGTGATTGTTCTTGGGCGTGCCACTCAGAGTCAGTGATAGAATACAATAAGACAATAATTTCTTCTTCTTAATTAATTTTATTTATCCATCCTTCTTATGCTTCCCCTTAAACAAACTTTCATCTCATCTCGACAAAAAAACAACCCTAAAACAGACCATTAATATTTAATTGACATGTTGCATCAGCAGCTTTTACATCACTGCCAGTTTGCTTTTACTGCCGCCTCAAGTCGACGTCGTTTATCTTTGTTTTTGTTTTTTAATCTTAATATTTCAGACACAGCCGGCCATCAAGTCAAAGCATTGTTGAATTAATTAAACTATGCATCCATACAGTCCATTGCGAAGCAAGACAGCGCAAAGTCAAAGCCGTCTTTACCATCTGTGTCTCATCATTAAATAATTATCAACAGTACGTTAAGATCATGGAACCGCGCAGGCTGAGTCGTGTCTCCTGAGACCTGGAAAAATATGGAGAGGTTCAGCGTTAATAATGAAATAACTTTACTTTGCGTTTTTTTTTTTGTAGGTCACAACAGCTACAACAACAACGTAACATGTTTCTATAGTTTATGCTGGGAGCTTCATGGTTACAAATTAAATTCCCTCTCTTTAGATTTTAGCCATGCTGGTGTTCGTCAGTCAAACTGTTAAAGCACCCACCCTGCAACCCTGCACACCGCTATTTAACAAACGCTGACCTTACATCAGCCTGATATTATCACATCAGCTTATTTTCAAGCTTTAACTTAGCTCAAAGTGCTTGCATTTCTATCAGGAGGGCTCGCAGAAGGATTCATAACGCAGACTCCGAGACAAAGGTGGTGGTTCGAAAAGGTTTTACTAAACAAACTAGAAAAACTCAAATACAGGCAAAAGTACAGATCCGTAATGCAAAAATCGTGGTCAGAAAAAAAACAGGCTTAGGGTTGGACAAGGACAAGAATACGAGACACCGGGACGCTGTACACGACAAGACGAACTGGTGACAAACAAAGGGAGCACAGAGACTAAATAGAGGGGAAACAATCAAGCACAGGTGAAACAAATGCTGCAAATGGCAACCTCTGTGGTTGTGAAATGAAGCCAATGCGGAGGTGCCAAAAAACTGTACTTGGCTGTAAAAGTTTCCATAAGCCCCCATATTAAAATGTAGGTTTCTGTATAGCTCTGGATGCTTTGTTGGTGGAGCTGAGGCGGAGTCGAATGAATCCTGGGTTATGTTGTTTTTTCTGTACCAGGCTCTAAGCATGTTTATCTATGCTGTGAAGTTTTAGCCGATTTAACGTGGTAGTTTAAGGATTCTGTAGTTAACTCACTTTTCAAGAGCAAAGACATACTACATAATCATGTAGTGTTATATAATATATATTTTACTGTAAAATATTAAAATAATAGACCCAGCTGCATAAGCACAGTGATGTTTGGGAACATGCAGGCGAAGGTTTTAAGTAGGATTGTGCACGTGAATGATTAGTCAGAGAAATTTGACTTGTCTGGTCTTTTTTTTGTTTTGCGCTCCAAACAGAAAAAAGAGGAAAGTCTGCGTCTCTCCCCATCCTCCATCCTCCATCCTCCATCCTCCATCCTTATCCCTCCTCGTTCACCCACCCTCCCTCTCCTCCTGCGCCAGCCGAACAAAGACAACTGCTCTTTGTTAGCCACATGCTCTGTGTGAGACTTCAAGTCAGGACGTATCTTTTCACCGACGCCGGTACTTCTACGAACATGCATGTGTCCATGGGGCAGCAGTGATGGAGCGGGTGGAGGAGGAGGAGGAAATAATCCTGAAGATAATGTTAGGCCTTGTGCCTACTAGGTTTCTCTTTAGAGCATCAGCACCTTTTTTTTTCTCAGACATTTTCAATAGAGAGAGGGCATGTGTAGCTGAAGCAGCTGTCTCTATAAAAGCACTTCACCCAGCACCTTTTTCTTGTTCAAAAAACACTCTGCCTTTTTGTTCTTCCGCTCTGTGTGCTTAAGCTTGAAAAAAAAAAAATATATATATATATCTCCGATTTTCAAAAGAAGCGCTGCACTTTTCCTGTCAGGAGGATGAGATGTTGTCAAAGATACAGTACCCCGCACACAGCACTTTTCTCCCCTTCGCCATACCAAAGCACTTCATCCCTGCAACCTGCCAGTGCTTTTCTGCACAGGAATATAAAAATGCCCACTGTGCACAAGGCAGACTGGGTTTGTCCCACTTGGGAAGATGCAAAGTGAATAAAATCATATTGGAGTGATTAGGACCAGTGTGGGGGGGAGAAGAGGATTTGCTTTAGGAGGAGAAAGTGAAGCGAGTGATGGAATTTCCATCTCTTCTGCCCCGCCCATTTTTGTCCATATATGGCATCACCGATGTGCTGGAGGCTGATGAAGTGGTTCACCAGTCTGTTCTCTGAGGGTATTATTTGGAGGGGGGGTTGGTTGGCCTCCTTTACTAGTCTGTTCTCCAACAAAATACTTCTTTGTCTGCCTTTTCCCTGTTTTCCACCCTATCTCTGAGCAGCGATTGCCCTTTTTGTGCTGATTTACATTGGTTATTTACACCGTGCCATGCTCTAATGAATTATTCCTGTAACATGATTATAATGTGTGCATAATTAAAGGGTTATGTGCACAAGCAAGTTGTCAGTGGGTTGAGATCTCCCAATATGTGTGTGTGTGTGTGTGTGTGTGCATTGCACAAATGAACAAGAGTCTCACTTAGAGGGTGAATCCTATGGACTGTTAAGGTCACCTGCATGGTGAATGGGATAATTTAGCTCCATTTCCTGGCCGGCTAATATCAATAGATGGAGAGTTAAAGAGCATGAAGAGAGTAGGCGGCTATTAGCCCTTATAAATCACGCTGATTCTAAGAGAGCCGGAGATGGAGAGACGGTAGTGGGTGGGAGTGGAAGGTGTCAAGGACAGGGAAACTCCTGAAAGAATCTTTCAACTCGGAGAGAATGACCAGCTGTCTCACAAGCAGAGAGGATGTTTATGGAAACAGCACGAGAGACGAGACACATTATAAATCGTTGGATTGATATTAGGCTGACCTCACACAAACCTGATCATTATTTACAGCACACGCTTTTATACTGTTGTCCATGTGGGATTTAAAAAACAACAACAACACAAAATTCGATGTTGATCCCCCCTCTCTGCAGGGCTAATTCCTGCACTCCATCAGCTCTGGGACTAATTGCAGCAGCAGGCTTCAGTGCAGTAATTGGAATGCATTTGGGATGTAAAAAAAAGAAAAGAAAAAAGAAGAAGCTTCATTAGGTTAAATCAATAAAGACTGCTCTCCAAAGGGACAGGGTGAAGCAGTGTTACAACTCTTCCAAGCCTCATTACATTTGAATAATGAGTAAATATCATTTTGAGTAAACAAACAAACACGCGGGCCCTGCATATCCAACCTTGGCATTTGGTTTTCGCGGTGGCTGATTTCAACCTTCCCCTAAAATGTGGGAAAGGATGTACAGATTTTAAGTTCTCCTGGCTTCGTAAGAGTGTCCGGGTTCCTCTCAGCTGTCCACTGTTCTGATGTACTGTATCACTTTTTGGCCCCCGTCACTTGAGGTCCGAACCCACACAGCCCTTTGCTTAGTTAGAGGTCGTAGACCTCCCTACACCTCTGCTTCTGTTGATGTCTGTCGCCTGGGAGGAACTATTTTCTCTGTGCCATCAACCTTGCTGGACAAACAGATTGACAGCTGAAGAAAAACTGGTCAATGCTCGGCTTCTATTTTCATACACAGACACCCTTTCTGTCCTTGGTGTCATTTGAGGCACTCTATACATTTTTCCCAACCACACACACACACACCTGTAGCCTTATTCTAGCAGGGTTTCCACACCTTTTTCATGAACAAATTCAAGCACTTTTCAAGCACCTTCAAGCACCAGTTTTTCCATTTTTCCAGCACCTTTAAATAGGTAGCCTACTAGTTGTGTTTGCCATGATGGTCATGGGAAGCGCAGCGGTGCCACTGTATGGCATAATAATATGGGTCTAATTAGCATTATTTCATATGGTGGTAGATTGACTGTTTTGATTTTTAACTAATTGTGAATTGGCTTGTATTCTCAGCTTGTGAGCGGTGTATTGTGTAACTACCATAGCGCAATAACAGTGACCAACAGGTGTGGATAGTAGTCTACTGTTATTTCTCTGCAGAACACCAAGCGAGTATGATAACTGAGTTCTGCATGTAAAGGCATCGGATCAAGCGCGAAGCCGCTTAGGAAACATTTTTGTTTTCTCTTGGTTTATTGAGATAGACATCACACAAAATTCAAGCATTTTCAAGCACTTCACGAAAAATACAAGCATTTTCACAACCTTGAAAACACTGAATTCAAGCATTTTCAAGGAATTCAAGCACCCGTGGGAACCCTGTCTAGTCACTATGTGTGTGTGCTCTTTAACTCTGTTTTCTATCACTGACTCCTGCTGCCCACATCAGCTCCAGTGAAACTGATTCCCTCCGTCAATGCTGTCACAAGAAGTTTACTTGTCATACTTTCATTGTAGGCGTGACAGGTGGCATCAACTGAAGAAACAATTTTTTTATAATATAATGCTGTTTACACTTTATTAAAGGGGGCTTTTCAATTAAATCGTACCTCTTTCGTGAAGTGACTCATATATTGTTTCACATTAGCCACGGGGTGATTCTAGTTAATCTCCGCTCACAGGACGTAATGTCCCTTGTGCCGGCGCAAACACAACCACAAAGGGCTATATCCGACAACAACAAATAACCAAATGACTGTTATTATTATCAAGAAAAATACAGTCAGTCAAACGCTTCCTTCTCCAAACCATAAATACAATCCCAAAGTCAGTTGTTATTATCAGTAATGACTTTTCTGACTTACCCGCCCTCCCTGCCGCAGCTTATCTACCTCCCTCCCTCCCACGTGTTGTGTTTGATATCACTTTTCACATCTAAACAAACATAAAATTTAAATATTAACCGGCTTCTCAGACAAAACACACTGTGGGACAGTCGTACAGATGGTGGTAGTGGGTGGCAAGCTGCTCAGTGAAAGCACCTACAGCAGTCAAACCACCAACCGTCTCATTAGAGATTCACACTATGGTGTGACTGGAGTCACATAGCATGAATAAGCCTATCAGGGCCAGCGGTTAGCCTTGGAAATCTTGGTCCCTCCGGAGGGAGTTAGAAAATTGTGTCAGAGTAGAAAATTGCTGCATGTAAGCCCACTGTACACGTTTAAGTGAAAAAATATATTCACAGTGCTCCGGTTGGCTCACGCTAATGGAGTTGTTAAAGTGAGGTGGAGTTGAGTTGAACGGAGGCTGCCGTTAGAGACGGAGGCCGACGCTGGAGAAGCTGGATCAAAAAAGGAAGACGTGACTGAGAGCTGTTGGGCTCATATCAGGGTTACAGTATTATTAGATCACCGTGCCATCACTGACCTCAGGCTTCTGTTAAGGGGACATTTGACCAAGAGCCAAAGGCAATGAAGTCGTGCCAGAGGTACTTTTTTAAAACCGCTGCATAATACCACCAGTGACATCCCGCTTCCCCCCCATGAAAATAGTGTGTTCAAGCATGCCTGTTGTTCCCCAGTGGGGAGTATGGTTCCATTTGGTATTTAAATGGGTCAAACTGTGTTGATTTATTCATGCACTGAGTCTTTAGTGCCACTCAGCCTGACAGGGAAGCTCCAGGCTCAACCCCTATGAACATAAACTCTTCTTCCACCCTCGTTGGCCTGATACACCTCCGTGTAAAGTATCTACTGTAAACAATATACGGGGTATTTTTCCTTTTCCTAATACATCCACACATGATTTCAAATTTGCAGAATTTCAGCTATATGTCAATGAACATACATTACATAATAAATTCAATCAAACTGTTATGGCAAACCCAGTCCACACTGTCCCTCACGTTCCCATTTGGAGCCACAAAACTCGTGTTTTTCTCATATTCAGTAAGTTGATTAACTAGAAATGAACAGGAAACAATTAATGATAATCGATTCATTATTTAACTACCTCCTCAAATGTGAATATTTGCCACTTTTGTTCTTGTCAGGCCCAGAACAAAGCAGCAGACTCAGATGCGGAATAGGCAGGTTTGGAAGAAACTTATTGTTTCCGAGCTGCTGGATCACAGTCTACAAAAATTACAACAAAAATGGCTACACTGACCAGAACCCTAATTAACTTAAACTCTGCTACTCTCACTGAAGATCACAATCACTAAACTAGAAAGAAAAGCGCTTCACCAAAACTGGGAAGGAATAAACTAATGAAATTTATTATTATTAAACAAAAACACAGAACTATCAATATCTATGACCTAATCTCCTAAACTGGCTAGAAACAAAAACGATCCCAGGGGATGAAAAACTTTATCAAAAGGAAAGAAAGTCAAACAGAAAACGATCCCGTAGGACGAAAACAGGATACAAAAAACTATCTACTCTTGAACTTATGGCTATGAAACTTATGAGGCAAAGAAACATGAAACAGGCTTGGAGTCAGTGGAAACGCTTGGGTGCGACGACAGAAAGTACGAAGACACTTCGGCACGGGACAAGGGGAAACACAGACTATATACACACATGAGGGAAATGGGGAACAGGTGGAAACAATCAGGGCGGGGAAGACAATCAGACCGGTGACACATGAGGAAGGGCAAGTGACCTGAAACGAGAGGAGAGTTAACTTTCAAAATAAAACAGGAAATGACAAGACATAACAAAAACCCAGCTTGACATCACCACGGTGTGACAGTTCTCTTGATGATAGGAAATTAAATATCTCTGTGTTTTAAAGACGTCACCTTGGGCTCTATGAAACATTTTTGTTTTGTTTTTTATAAACCAAATGATTAATGAAGAGAATCACTGGCAGAATTATCGGTAATGTGAACGTAATGGTTAGTTGCAGCTCTAAGGGAACATACTGGAACACATTTTCGATCCATTAGAGAAAAGTGCTGTAGTCACATTTACCAGATAAAAATGACTATAACATAAATGTGGCATTCCTAAGATCTGATTTTAATAAAATGGGTTTCATTCTTACCAACATCAAGTCCAGGACACTCAATCCAGAACAAACAGATAACTGCACCTTCTCTGACGGCTGCAGAGGATGTATGTTTGTATTCCCTCCATCAACAAGCTTTCAGACGGCGCTGTCAGGTGTGAAAGGTAACCCTCTCAATCTCCCTTTGAAATCTGCAGGCGAGCGCTTCTGCTTTCACTGACTCTCTGACTGTCAGTGAGCAATATAAAAGAACAGGAGCTTTATTCACTGCACTCAAACATGAAAAAAAAATACTCATGAGACAAACATACGCAGACGGCTGCTGACACACAGAGCCGCATTGTGGGTTTTCACTCCTGGGAGGTGTAAATGATGGAAAGGAGAAAAAAGAAAAGGAGGTGAATGGCAGCCAGAGGTTGACCCGTGATTCGCCCTGCAGTCGATGTCCTCACAAAAGACCCGCTCATAGTGTTACGAATGATGAGATTTTTATCAAGGTCACCACATAGCCGGGCTTGCCTCCATCTCTTACACATTCATAGCCTATAGAAAGGTCAGTTTGTATCAAAAGTTCCATCTCACACCAAAAGTGTCCCTTGAAAACAGATACAGAAATCTGTTATGTGAACACCGTTTCACTCTTATGATAAACTACATTTATTCCCTTTAAATAAGCTTTGTCTTTTGACCTTTTTTAAATGCTATGTGCTGTCTTACAGTATGCACGTTTCAGTGTGTTTAATGGTTTTATAATGCTCGCTGCTATAAATAACCTACTGGGTTGGGACGTTTCTTTAGTATTTTAAAATAGCCAAGAGAAGAGAGGTGACAGGAAACAAGGGTAGAGAGACAAATGTTCCCTCTGGACTCGAACCAGGGCAGATGGGATCACATGGGACCTGGTGCCTTAAAACACTTAGCCACCAGGACATCGTTGGGAGGATACATTTCTCATGTGCATGGCACAATCAACACCGTAATAATCATCGACAACATGCAAAAACTAACATTAAAATTAAAGCTGCAAACAGCGATGTATGGGCCCTCACCGTTAAGTGTAGAGCAGGCTGCAAGTATCCCCAATGGCAGAAAATTGAAAATTGTAGGGGGCGCTATTGAGTCATTTAGCTCTGCCCACACATGATACCCTTTACATATGTACGAGGTCATCAGGGTAGACGTGTGTGCCAAGTTTCATGACCGTGCGATGATGATGGCAAGCAACCTGGGCAAGTTTGAAGCCGTTAGCATTTAATCTGTAGGACGAGTCCGATGGGCAAAAATGGCTCCAAAACGTAACTTCCACCCTAAATGGCCGACTTCCTGTGCATCTGGCACCATGGCGTCCATTAGCATTTTTGTGCGTCTGGGTATGACACACGTGTGTACCGAATTTTGTCGTCCTACGCCAAAGTCACCCCATTTATTTGCCGTTTTGGAAAATTTGTAGAGGGGGCGCTATAGAGCTATTTAGCTCCGCCCACACATGATACCCTTCACATATGTACGAGGTCATCAGGGTGGACGTGTGTGCCAAGTTTCATGACCGTGCGATGATGATGGCAAGCAACCTGGGCCAGTTTGAAGCCGTTAGCATTACATCTGTAGGACGAGTTCGATGGACGAGTTCCACTTAAAATGGCCGACTTCCTGTGCATCTGGCACCATGGCGTCCATAAGCATTTTTGTGCGTCTGGGTATGACACATGCGTGTACCGAATTTTGTCGTCCTAGGCCAAAGTCACCCCATTTATTTTGCCGTTTTGGAAAATTTGTAGAGGGGGGGCGCTATAGAGCCGTTTTGCGACGCCAATGCACGCGACCACCAAATTATCAAAATTTTTTCACAGGCATGACATGCCGGCAAAAATCTGTGACTTTTCGCGAATGTTACGGGCACGTAATTCGTCCCAGAAGACGGAGAAGAAGTAAAATAATAACACAAAAAATCAGTGACTTTTCGCGAATGTTACGGGCACGTAATTCGTCCCAGAAGACGGAGAAGATGTAAAATAATAACGCGGAAAAATTCCTTCCCACTGTCGGTGCTCGGGCCCTAATAAAAACAATTAACAATCAAAATCCTGATTATCTCTTCCAGTGTTCTGTCAGTCAGGGACAACACAAGCAGAAGTAAAATTAGAAGATTAATTAGAAGTTGTATTATGACAATATTAAAAGAATTTTACAAACTATCGCTGACATCCCTGGAAGTTTAAATGAACCTAGAGATCCAGGGTGCAAAGCGGGACCCAGCAAGCACTGATGCTGTGTTTTCAGGCCTGGGAAATCCACAGTAATTACACTAATACGGCACCCTCTCAGCAGGCTCATTTGTTTAGCTTCCAATAGAGCCGACCAGATGGTCCCCTGAGCCCAGTTTCCTTCCATATTCATGAGATGAAGTTTGACCCTGCCACCTCTAAGGGGCTGACCTCTAACCCAGACCCTTTAGGACATCAATAGGATATGGAAGAGGGCAGAGGGAGTAGCATTGCATCAGGCACCCCAACCCCCCACGGTTGAGCATCCAACCCCTTCTGACTGAAGGCATTGGATATGTGGAACACCAGAGTGAGCCCAAGCTTTAGGCGAGCCTTCACGCGAGTTCCCAGGCCCTGGAGGGGCGTCATCTCTGGAAGTGAACATCTGTCCCAAACCACATGCAGAGTTTGGAGTGCAAAGACAAAGGCAGGGAATCAAACTAATGATGTCAGACCATGTCAACAGTGTTCAAGAGCGTGGCAGTGAACCCTGACCTCCCTGCAGGATGTTTTTTCGTGAGCATACGCAACCTTTACAAACATTTAGTGGACTTATCAGTCAAATAAACAGATGGAAATGGAAATCACTGGCCTGATTGAAACAATGTCCAAACCCTTTAACTCTTCCTGCTCCTCCTCTGCGACTTTAAAATGAGTAACTCTATAAGTGGGAGTGCAGTGTTTGTTAAGAATAGAGTAGAGCGAGAATGTCAAGTACATCAAAATTACACAGGACATACTGTGAAAGTGCAAAAAAAATGGTTTTAAATCACAGCTGCTACATCTTATTTAATGTGAAATTTCCATTGTCAAAGGTTGTAATGTCACGCTTAATGCAAAGCTATTAACAGACAAAGGTTCACTGTGGTTTTCGAGATCTCACTTGGTTATTCGTCTTTGTAAAACTGGTACGAAACACTTATTGCTAAGAAATGACTGATAAAATATCAAAGCATTGTATAATTGGTCTGTAAATCAAGATGTTAATACATAAGTGTAGTTCCTATATTATGAAAGAATCATATAATATATACCCACATGGACATATTGCAGGGTGGTGCTCCTGCTGTCAAGGCAGCAAACTGTTGATATAAATGTGTAAGCATCACATGCAGCATCTGTTGTTTTTTTTTTTTTATCACTCTAGAAGTGAATTCTGAGTAAATAGAATTTATTTGGAATAAATACATTCAGCCTGAAGCCGGTTTTAATGACTGTGTGTGTTGTTGCACATAAATGGCGTGTATCCAGTATGTGAGTCTCGGAGACTGTTACCTCAACTGTACCAGTCAGGGGAAACATAACAAGAGAGCAAAGCTTGTGAGTATAAGCCTAAATCTGTGACTGACAGCCATTTATAGATATTTTCCTTTATAGTTTAGGTGTGGTGGTCCAGGGACAACCTCTGTTTATTTGTCCCAAACAGCTAATGTACATATAGTGAGGTTAGCTGTGAGCAGGCAGTGAGAGGGAGTCTATGTGTGTTTTTGTTCAGCGCAGCCTCGGACTGAACTGCTCAGTTCTTACCGATATCGTCCTCCAGTCTTCTTCTTTTCCTTTCATCTCTGCACATTTATAGAACAGATTCACAAAAGCCCCGGGATGAATGTGAAATATTTCCAACTCCTCCCCTTCAGTTCATGACACACACACACACACACACACACACACACACACACACACACACTTATACCCGCACCTCTTCATTAACTTTGTACGCCTTTAAAATTTTGGTAGGAGACAATTTATTTTAAAATATCTGCCTCCTTTGATCTATAAATGTGTAATAATCCCTGAAGTACCTCATTAAGATATGGTCGAAGAAATACTCCAGCCCGTAGAGAAGATGAACAGATTATAACGGGAAAAAAAAAGATAAGTCGCTAGTGAAATACTTTTTATTATCTAAAGCTCTCCGATTGAGGAGGCGAGGTAAAAATGATGAAGTGTGCGAGGGAGCGCGAAGAGAGCGCAGAGGCTAAACAAAGCAGTTTACTGCCAATTCAATAATGTTCCAGCTCTGAATGATTCCGAGTGATATGTTTGCGTATGGCTCCACATCGGCTGCTTTTCTTTTTTTTTCTCTTTTAGCTTGTGTGATGGCAGAAACATCAGCATGGTGGTTCTTTATTACTGATCTTATCGTGGGGGCCTATTCAGGCCGCGCTGGTTTATACAGGGGCTGTGTGTGTGTGTGTGTGTCTGCGTATAGTGGAGATGAGCCAGAGTGAAGATAACGCTGCACATCCATCTGACTAATTGGCTGTACAATGCAGCCAGAGGCAGGGGAGGGAGGGACGGAGGCGGATGGGGGGGGCTCTGATTTATAGGGCTTGAGAATGCAGTTTCTCGCTTTAAAAAATATCCATCCTTCTCTATCAGCTTACGCTCAACTCTGAATTTAGAGCCCTTTTTACCAATTAAAGAATTTGGTCCATGATCTCGTTTAAGACATTCTGTCTGCAATGCCTGGTTAATATATATGCCCTTGCCCTCTGATAGAGACTTCTTCTTCTTCTTCTTCTTCTCGAGCTAATTGTGGGTGTTTGCTCGCTTGCTGAGTGTGTATTGTAAAGCAGAGAAGAGACCCCGACAGTTATGTCACCTCTGCTAAGCTGAGGGTTTGTACAAAAAGAGATTCATCCATATAAGCTGATTATGTTCCTGTTCCCGGAGATGATCATGTAACACTTTATTTCGGATGGGCCGTGAATTATCCCCAAAATTATGCACCACAATGGGATCTAATTAACTATTCATTCATAATTTGCAGCCTCGCACTCGATAGGCTTTTAACATCGGTGGTTTTAGTTTTAGTGTCTCGTTTCACACACAAACCGTGCCCCTGAGGGAAACGTCACACACGCCGCTGACATACTATCTCATGACACAGCGTAGACACTCCTGTCTGGCCTTGTCACAGTCTTCTGCCACAGCCACCTCGGATACGTGTCACAGTTTTTTCCACCATCACACTTGTCACACAGGGATCCCTGCCACTGTCGATACAGTCCCTGTCATGGCAGATCCAGGGAGAGACAGTATGGGAGTTTTTGCAGGAAGTGGAAGTTTGATAGTAATGACATAGCTATGTGTGCGAGACGGTGACAGTGTTGTCGGAAAAAGGTGTCCGCGTCAGATTGCTGAGAAAAACAACAGAAAAGTGGGGAACTCTACGCAAGTATCAACAATACCTTCCAAATGCCGAAGACTTATTTAACACGCGGCAGCGTTACATAGTACGGAAGCCCTAATAGGCCATACATTTATACATTTTATTCCACCCGTTTTCTCGTGAGATCATTAATTTGAGATAATTAGAAAAAAAAAAGGATAGTCTAGTGCAGGGGCCGGCAATTAGCGGCCCGCGGGCCAAAGCTCAATCCCGCCATCAATTATATCTGGCCCGCTAGATAACGTTGATTTATTTTAAAATATACATATATATTTTTAAATATATCTTTTAAACCTCATGTTTCCCTTCAAAATACAACAATTCCACAGATTTCACAACATTTATTGAAAAGTAGCTGATAAGTAACGTGACAGCAGCCAGAACATCCTCGCAGCCTCTTTACTTGACGCACAGGTCGGAACACTAATTGGCACTTGCGTGCGTGCGCTGTAACCTGTGGAAAATAAAAGTTATCGGTGTCCCTCCTGCAACGGACAACGTGAACAAATATGTTTCATTAAATGAAAAAACAAAACAAAAAACAAACAAGGTCGGTTCAAATATTACGGCAGGTTGCCTGTTTCATGACAGACGCAGTGGCCGTAATAACAGAAGCAAATTAATCTTTTAAATTAAATGCATTTCTAAAGTTAAATAACGCGCCTATCAACCTTTGTCAGAAAATTATAGATCAGAGAGATTTTACAATAGAGTAAATATTGTACATAATGCCCTTTTTCAATTCAAAATAATGAACTTTGAGGCTAATTTTCTCCAAAATGATTCAGTAAATATGCTTTATACTGAGTGAGTGAACAGTCAGGATGGTCCTGAGATCAAGTGTATCAACCTTTGTCAGAAATTATGGATCAAAGGGATTTTACAGTGGCGTAATATGTTTGCTCGCTATGTATCATGGACTACATGCTTTTGCCATACATTCTGTAATATGGGCGCACTTGATTTAATACACTAGACTATCTTTTTTTTCAAGATCTCAAATTATTTATCTCGTTATTACGAGAAAACAGGTGGAATAAAATGTATGTATGGCCTTTTAGGGCTTCCGTAACATAGCCTGACAGAGTCGAGATTTTATCGTATACAGTGGAGAAGATGATTTCTGGAGTGCAGTCAAAGCTCATATTACCGTGTGCCTTTAACATTATCACTTTCTATCAGGGCGTACTTGTGGAGAGTTAGGTGAGAAGATCGATGACCCTCTATTACATATCCATTCAATATGAAGCCAAAGCCAGTGAAGGTTTAGTTTATCTTAGCTTAGCATAGAGACTGTAAACAAGGGGAAACAGCTAGCCTGGGTCTGTCTGAGGGTGATGAAATCCACATCCAAACACCTCTTTACGCTCTATGTGCTTTATAAATCATTGAAAACCAATTTTTTTTTTTTAATGCACATCCTCCTCAAGCATCGGGGTCACCGCGAGTGTAAATCTCCTTCCTCTAAGAGCAAATGTGTACCACAGTTCTCCAATGAAGAGCCCTTGAACTCACTGTGACTCTTGGGTAAAGCAATAACATGTCGGGGTGCAGATATTTCAGCTCTGACTAAGACTCAGCCCGTCTCTTGCAAAGGTTTGAGAGCTGCACAGTCGATATCCCACCAGATGGCGGGGGGAACAATGTGATGTACGCAGCCATCGGTGCCTCTTTGACTCATTACTGGGAATGGGAGGCCTGGGGTAAATGGGGGAAAAGCACAAGGTAAAGAGGTGGTAAATGATCCCACAGCTGTAGGAACAGGAGACGCTGCATTAGCCCTGTAATGAAGCACCGAGAGGCCTGTAGGAAGCGACGGAAGTTAAAGCTGAGGGGACGGAGCGCGGCGGGACACTGAAAAGAAAAAAAAAATCAAAGCAGTGTCAGGTGTCCACTATCACTGATAAGGTCCAGTTCAATCAGAGGGGTCAATGAGAAATCCTGACCCTTGACCTCACCCCCATAACTTCAATAAATGCGTCTGCCATCTGACTGGCATGCCTCGTTAAGCTTCGGAGTCGGTTTAATCAGTTTAATGACAATGAAACCATTAAGGGAAAATGTATGTGCTTGTTTTGCATGTAATTTATCATCCCAACAAACATCCTGTAGTGACTGCCATTACTTTGTCACGGTAGATGCATCCATTACATTTTGTTTACCGCGGCTTCAAATGCACCCATACGAGTACCGATGCTTATTCATTACCGAAGGCTGCAGACAAATCAGTGCACGGATTACCAATGCAGCCGAGACCGTTACACTGCAAAAGGTCAGCTGACCGAACAGTTAACGAAGAAGCAAACATGTATTTATGCGCACGCACACGCCCTGAGGTGATACAGTACACTCACAAGAGTGACAGACCGGCCTGCCACTCATCGCCGCCGCTCTACGATGATGGATCGGTGCAACGCAGCGGCCCCCACGCCATCAGTCAGAGGGAGGAGAAACAACCTTCATCAATATTAATTTTTTTCTTTTTCCTCATCTATATTCATATCCTCATTCATATTCATCAGCGGTTACACCGAGCAGATTAGGGGAGCTTTGTGTGCATTTCTGCGGATCATTGTTTGAGATGACGACGAGGTGGAGGACTGTCTCGTGGTCTCGCTGACATTCACACCACTTTGTGTCTGCAGGTTACAAGTTTTTCCCCCCTGACAAGAAACAGGACGGAACTTTTTTAAAAAAAATCCTACTGGTTTATGCGCACAATTTACACATTTGTGTCGTCTTCACATTGTCTGATTATATTCAAGGTGTCAAATGTGTTTTTAAAAAAATCAATACTCCCTCGAATTTGCTATATTTCTATTATTGATTGTTTCAACACAGACAAATGAGTAGATTAACCTAAAAGAAATTGGTAAGCCTGAATGGGAATAACATGTCTCTGTGTGTGTGTGTGTGTGTGTGTGGTCTGTTGATAAAGCACTGAGGGTGTAGTTAGCAGGTCTCTGAGACTGTATTTGAGCACAACAGTTCTTTGAGGCAATAACACGCTGATGTGAAGTATAGCAGGAATAACATTTACCATGTTCATCATCTGAGCATGCTAGCATTAGTTGACACTGAACTCAAAGTACAGCTGAGTCTGATGGAACTTTATTTTGAAAGAGTCATAAAGTAATGGAGAGATTAAAACTGTGACCTGGAGGAAAAGTCACGATTCATCTTCTGGGCCCCATTGCATCCATTTCTATAACCGATTATCCCTATCAGGGTCGTAGGGGGCTGGAGCATTGGGTTGGGGGCCGCGGTACAACCTGGACAAGTCGCCGGTTTATCACCATTAATATCTGCACCAACCCATCCGGTTGTAAAGACATTTCAGGTGTCATTTTTCAGGTGTCATTAAAGTTCCATCCTGTCACCTGCGCTAAATGTCATAACAATTCATCTAATGCTTGTCTAAAAAAAACACAACAAGGAAAAAATTAGATTAATTATGATGAGATGAAGATGAAATATCATTAATATCACTCGAA
Source organism: Collichthys lucidus (assembly GCA_004119915.2). Lineage (NCBI taxonomy): Eukaryota > Metazoa > Chordata > Actinopteri > Sciaenidae > Collichthys > Collichthys lucidus. The sequence goes on along the minus strand of CM014082.1, from coordinate 31,531,672 downwards.
CACATTGTCTGAGAACCATAAATGTCCACCCAGTTGGTGTTCAGATAATTCACTGGATAAATGAACACTTTTGCTCAAAGACATTCGAATCAATCATCCGGGCTACTATAAATGTCTGTAGAAAATTTCATGGAAATCTATCCAGTGATTGTTCAATATTTCGGTGAGTATGTACACATTCAATTATTCTGTATTAGGGGCGGTCGGTAGCGTAGTGGGTTAAGTGGCCGCCCCATGTGTGGAGGGTGTAGTCCTCGCTGCAGCTGGCCCCGGTTCGAATCCTGCATCGGACGACTAATTTACTGCATGTCACTCTGCTTTCTGTCCTATCATTAAAGGCTTAAAAAGGCCAAATATATATATATATATATATATATATATATATATATTGTATAGACTATATGATATACATATATTATGTAAATATGTAAGTATGGGGTCTATTGGACATAACTGACCGATAGGACGATATCTTATGGCTAGAAATGTATAAGTTAATATACTTTATTTTTTGGAATATATTATGAAAAAGGACAGACAATGTCAGTCGTTACTCACCATGTCTGCATGCTACACCAATCACCATTAATATTTTGCTCGTGGACATTAATTGAAATATTACTCGTGTAGAACCGCTGTTTCTGTGTAACTCTCTGAGATGAAGAAGGAGTTAATCTCAGCGCAGAAAAAAAAAAAAAAAGCCCATTCAGACAAGACTGGACACACTCACCCTCATCATTCATTATCACCCCCAGCAAATAATTCACTCAGCTGTCTGACTTTGATTAATAACGCCGTAGCTGCATTAAAAAAAAAGAACGATTCTTTAAAGATAGTCCAATTAATTTCCCCTTTTCTAGGTTTTTCTCTGCTGCTCTTTTGTTTAAGTTATATTCCATCGTTCTCTCTTCCCTTCTTTAATTTCCCTTCGTTTCTTCCACCTGTACCGTTCATTTTAACCCAATCAGCCTCTAATTGGCTGCTTCACGCTGTGAGAGAGGCAGAGATAAAGCGGCCTGTTATACACACGCACACAACAACAGACACGTGTAATGGCGGGTAGGAAACAAGGAGGCCGGCTGTTAAAAATGTGCACATCATTTTTAATGACTTTGTTTCCCCTCTCTCTCTCTCTTTCTCTCTCTCTCTCCTTGTATCATGACGCCCTCTGCAATAGTTTACCGTACATCTTGATCCACAGCACATTCCTCACTACTTGCGTCCTTTCTGTGCGTTTGTTGTGGACAGCCAGATTCAAATTAAAGTGTTTTTTTCAGACAGTAGACCTAATGAGATAACTTCATAGCTCTCGTGTCCTCTCCTTTGTCTCGGCGCCTTTTTTTTTCCCGTGGCTGCTGCTTAACTGCTGTAATCAGCAGAATTTTTTTTTTTTCCTTTTTCATCGGCTCCACTTACAAAGCCCTCTGTCTCTCCTACAGCTCAGCTGAACGAGACAGAAAGAAGAATCGCTGCTCGGGCAGCAGGTGAGGGAAGCTGCACACAGGACACACGTACAGGACACGGGGCTGTGAACAAGCTTGTCCTCGGAGACTTTTACTACCCCCTCCCCGAACTTTCAGACTGTGCCGTAATGTCCTTTCCTCTGCATAATGTGCCCTAACTCTTAAAATAGTCATGTTTATTTAAAATACTAAATTCTAATGTTTCCTAAATTTGTTCCCTTGGGAATGCTTCCCTGGTCATGCAAGGCCGGACTTTAAATGCTGCTCTTAGCATATAAAATAGTAACTAGTCCTGCTCTGTCAGATTTAACAAACCTTGCAAACCTCTGCACCCCGTTCCTCTCTTTAGGATCTCAGCAGGCAGGCCTCTCGTTTTAAGAAAATCCTCAGGAAATGTTCTTTCACCCCCCCGAGCTTCTTCTCTTTGGCATAAACTCCCAGCTGCTGTCAGAGAAAGCTGCTCTCCTTGTGATTTTTCAAAATCCGGATTTAAGACGTATTTATTCTTGCTGTCTTAAGAGTGTGCAGAACTTTGAAAATTTGATGGGATTAAACTGTGTCTACATTGCAGCTCAAGCTTGGCTCGGCCGCATTTCTATTTTACTGTAGCCTCGGTGAAGAGTTTTAGTAATATTTCAGTGAATGGAGTAGTCAACCCAACCATACCGCTGCCTGACCTCCGTTTGAACTCGTTTACTTGTGTATTGATATATATTCACGTGATTATAATCCAGCTTCACTTTGTCTTTGTTTCCAAGTGCAGAGATGAAGTATGCCTTTGTCTCCTCAGAGAACTTAAGCCAAGATGTTAGCCGCTGTTAATGTCCCTTTTAAAGCCCAATTAGATATCCGACAATACAAATACACTCGATTTGACTCCGCGGAGGAGACCGTCCTCCAATAATGAGGGTGGAGGCGATGATAAATCACTGAGTCTGAACAAGCAGGAAGCACAGAGACAGCTGCTGAGTCGTCTCTCGTCCTCTCCGTGATACTTTAAAAAGCTCTGTACCATCTGGGTGGAAAAACACGAACTTTAGTTTTAAATGTGGATATCAGACGAAGCTGCAGACGTCCTCTGTGGGTGCCGGTGAGAAACAAACTTGAAAAGTTCATCTTCGCACTGACTTATGGTACGCCGTACTTTTAAAGAAAGTATTAGTGCTGAAGTGCAGTATTCTTGACTCCATACTAACGGAGCAGTTTCTGTTTTTTGTTACAATGCCTCTTAAAGATGTTTTTGGAAGTTTTGAACCTTTATTGTATAGGGCAGCTGAAGAGGCATAGACATAGATCTGTGGCCACAGGTCGGATTTGAACCATGACCGCTCAGTCACCTGTCCTGTTCTGTTCTGACTTAGCTGAAACTAAATAATAAAACGTTTTTTTATGGGTGCAGGTAATACCCTCAGGTTGTGTTGCCTCCTTTGTTTTCCATACTATACGTATATAGTGTCCTCTAGGGTGTTAATCCCATCCCTGACTTAGCTGTTTTACCATTAATGCCCCAGCCTAAGAGCTGGTGACCATTTTTATTTGTTTTTTCGCCCCTGCCCCTCAAACAGCCTCCGAGTCCAAGACCACTGGGTGGTGACAGTGTTGACGAAAAGATTATTATGATTTATCTAAGGTGTAGTTGCATTCATCACAAGTAGTTATAAAAATGAAACACATTAAATTATATTGTATCAGGGGCGGTCGGTAGCGTAGTGGGTTAAGTGGCCGCCCCGTGTGTGGAGGCTGTAGTCCTCGCTGCAGCTGGTCCCAGTTTGAATCCCGCATCGGACGACTAATTTACTGCGTGTCACTCTACTTTCTGTCTATCTTTAGCTGTCCTATCATAAAGACCAAAAAATAATCTTTAAAAAAAATATATATTGTATAAACTATATGATATACATATATTATGTAAATATGTACGTATGGGGTCTATTGGACAAAATGATCGCTGCGATGTTGCTGATCAATAGTGTAAAGATTTCAAATATTCACTTCTGCTGATGAAGTTTGAAAGTACTGAAATAGGCGAGGCATTAAACTGATGAAATCCTCCATCTGCTCGCTTTGTTCCACCAAATTATTAATTTCTGCAGTCACACAGTAATAACAGTGAAATACAATTCCATTTAAAATCCACTCTCATATGTTTTCATTATGCCAAAAACAATACTCAACAATTTCACTTTTATCCTTAGAGAGGAGGAGAAATTATTACTGCTTGCTCAGCTTGTTTTGCTTCTTCCTTCTGGTTTTTTTTCTCCTCTCAGCTCTCGCTTGTTCTGCAGCAGGAAGCGTCTGATTAAAAACACAATCAGCACGGCCGCGGGCCCCGTGCCTTCTAATCAAACCATAATGGGAGTTTACCATGCATTATCTCTGACTGGGATTTAATGAGACTTTAGCATGCATTATCTCTCAAAGTGAAATTTAATAGCGGTATCCAGGGGGCATTTGCAATCCCATCTGTGTCTCTTGGCCAAGTCTGAGTCAGAGGAAACAACAGCAGGAAAGGTGAGGCGAGGCTTGTCTTGAGCTCCGGAGCAGGCTTGGATACATTCCCTGCAACAGATGCTGTACCTCTGTTTGCTGTCGGGACTGGGGATGACTTTCCATCTGCTCTGCTTTGCCCTTGTATGGTTGTTTGGAACATCAAGGTGCCGTAGTGAGCAGAGAGCCCGTCCTTCAGCTACTGTAAAAAGGACCTGGTTTGATCCCCCCTTTGCCAGCAAGCATCATCCCGCTGAGGCGTCCTTGAACAAATTTGTGGATCCTGTGCAGCTTCAGGGGCACAGAAAAGTATCTGGCAAGTGACCAATTGCATTTTTGTATAAAAACTTTCCTGAAACAACCAATTAAGCAAGCTTCCCTTTTCCCTTTTGTCCTGCGACGCAGACACAAAGCATTTCCACTCACATCATCAGACCCGTCCTTTTAAGTTTAAGTGACAGGGACGGATAGAAGCTGCTGCTTTTCCAAAACACAGACACCTTCCTTACATTTGTGACAAAGAGGAAAACGCACGCATGTGTGCTACAATAGTATTCTTACTAACAAGGACCACGCCCGTACAGATGGAGTTCGGGAAGCCTGGGTGATATGCTGCGGGAGGGGTTAGAGAAAGAGCGGGACGGAGGGATGGTGGGATGAGGGTCGGAGGATGAGGGATGTTAGGGTGAGGGATGAAGGGAGGGAGGGAAAGAGGAGGGATGAGGCGGGACGAGGCGGGACCATCGGCAGAGTGGTCCTGAGGTTGACTGGAGGAATCCTGGAAGGAACCTGGGGGGATGGAGACTCTGAGTGGGGGAACCGTCTCTCTGCGACTCTACGGATTTGAGCCCCTGGTTCCTGTGTGGGAATGGAGATGAGAAAAGGGGAGACGAAGCAAGAAAGAGGGTATGGGGGGGTGGGATGTGACAGCGGCGTCAAAGAAGGAGTGGAAAAGGAAAAGGAGTGCTTAAGTACGTGGAGAACGGAAATTGAACGAGTACGAGGCGCGGCCCTTATTCCCCGAACTCAGTTTATAAAAAACTCCATTTATAGTAACCACATGTCATCCCATGCAGCACATGGTTTGCTGTAGGACATGTTGCTGATGATGGAGACAGAAAAAACACGTGACGAAATGACCTCTGCAGCAGAGAGCCTGGTTGCGTGTGCGGGTCAAAGCTGTGCTGGAAAAATTGATGAATAATTGATTTTACTCTAATGGGTGCATGTGTGTGTGTGTGTGTGTGTGCACTCTAAATTGCGTACTTGTTGATATTCACCGTACAAAACATTAATGCTATTTTCTTAATTATTCAATCGGAGCCTTTTTTTATGTGATGATTGACAGTTTTGCCTCCCTGACATATGCCTCCTTGTTGGTGTTTTCCGTGTTATTACGAAAACACTGCTGCGCATGAAGAATAGCGAGGGATGTCATCACCTCGGCATGTCAGCCTGTCCATAGGTTCGCCGCTGACATTATCCCTGCAAACCTAATTAACAAAATCACACCATCGGCATGCAATCCCTTGAACGCATGACAAGCAGGCGGGAGGGGAGTGTGAAAGTATTAATATTTATGGCTCCGTTCTGTAGTGAAGAGAGAAATGGACTGAATTAGCAAGTCTAATGCTTTGCAATGCTGTAATCCACTGCAAGGGGAGAAAATTGATACAGTATCCACTCTCCAAATCACCGGTGGAAGTGCTGCCATCAGGGTTGATTTTTCGAGCTGAGAGGCTCTATTTTGTAGCATTTACCCTGTGCCGTGCTGCACATTCAGGATGCGATACGCCTTATATGAAGCTGTATAAACTACAGATGGTTATAAGGCACCTGCATTATGGCGTCGGTCTCCTCCTCTCCCTCTCCTCCTCCTGTCTCATTCTTCATCCTACAAACTTTTAATGAGTCATAATCTGTGTATGGCTGTGATTAGATTTAATGAGGCGCCACCAACCTTGGGGTCGACTCGACTCAGCAGCAGCAACGCGCTCACTAATTTGTGACAGTGCACAACCACGCTTTGGACCCTTATGACAGAGGCAAAACATGCAAGCGAATACAGAATTTAAGCTTCTCAAAGTCTTGTTTTGGGTTTATATTTCCCTTCCTTCTCGTCTTTGGTTTCAAGACACGTAGTAACTAATTGGCGGGGATGTCAAGTCTCGATTGGGAAGCAGGAAGAAAAAAGGAGAAACTTTCATGAGCGATCTGACGTCAGTTTTTTTTGCTTTTGCGGCTTCCCAAGAGACGGAGATTCTCAAATATATCAAAGATGTGAAGAAGAAGAGCAATGAAAAAACCTCTGAAGCGGGAACCAGTCAGGCAAAGACAAGACCGGATTTCTGGTCTATTACAGCCATCACATACAGTACTTGTGACTAGATGTAAGTAGATGAATAAAAATGAAAGAGGCCAGAAAGTAAAGTATAAATACAGAGAGAGAGCCGGCACATGAATAATCTGCTCTAATAAAAAAAAAAAGCTCATACATAATTATTTGATTCTTGAGGTTTATGTCGAGATAAAACACTTCAATTTTTGTGACTTACACTCATTCATTCATTTATTAGAGCAACATATAAATCACCCAGTGTGGATTGATGACTCAGGACACAAAACAATGAGTGGCAATAAAACACCTCCTGTGTAAACACTTATTAAAAAACTGATAATCAACCGTGGGGCCTTTTCATCATCTAACAGACTGTCAGACTCATCAAACTGGTGTAGTGAAGCTTGCGTTGGAGGCGGCTGAGTCATAATCTCACTGTGTATTCAGACAAGCTATTGCCTTCACTTCACACTTGACAAACCGGTCTCTGTCAGGCCATAGGGCAATGTGCTGAGTGCTGCCTTTCCACCAGTAATGAGCTCCTTTAGCAAATCAGCTCTAAGTGCATGTTTTCAATGGGATGCACACACACACACACACACACACACACACACACACACACACACACACACACACACACACACACACACACACTCTTACAAACACAGAACGTTGCCATGATCTCCCCCCGTCCTTGAACTGGGTCATGCTCTCAGCATTTGAGGAGAGGGGCTCTCATTTGTGTGTGTGTGTGTGTGTGTGTGTGTGTGTGTGTGTGTGTGTGTGTGTCTGTGCCCTCGTGTGCACTCGCCCTGTTGTGCGCTAGTTAGCTGCTGCAGACCCAGAATGAAAGCACCAGAAATATGGCTCCCCTGTTGTGAAATTCATCCGGTATAATGCAGTGACAAACAGCATGGGGTTGGATACATTGCAGTTTTTGATAGAATAATGTTGCAGTATATAGAATCCTGTTAAAATAATACAGTTTGTGTTTCTTCCTTGGCAAAGTAAGGGTTCATCTCACACACTGTTGTGTTTTTCCTCAGGTAGACGGAAGCATTCGGATAAAGTAAAAACCACAGTATCATAAAAAATGCTCCATAAACTTCTTACATTTAACTTTTACTGCGCCTCATTAAAAGCAATAAACCACGGGAATGAAGAGCAAAACCTAAACGGTGAAATTGTTGGATTTAATGATCAATAAACGCGTGTCCTATAAGGAGAGCGGAAGTCGTTTTGTTAATACCTGGAAAAAAATAAACCGGGGTATAAAAAAAGCTAGATGGGGCATTTCGGTGACTCGCGGATGATCTGACATAAACATAAATTTTTGCCTTTTTCAGTTAATTAGGGGATATGCGCAGGATTGTGGAGTGTGAAAGCTGCTGAGGTACAATTTGTATTTTCTCATGGGACTAAAGCAAGTTCCTACAACAGCTGTCTTTGCTTTGTTTTAAGCTGTTTTAAACAGGTCAGGCCCACAGTATTAGCATGCATGCTTGGGGACCATTGTCTTTTTTGGGAGAACTAGTACACAATACATTTTTTTTTATTTGTGTGTCTATCCACCATTTTGATGCTGGAATATCTTGATATATTGCTATTATAGCGCACCCATGAGGTTCATATTTGTGGCTTGGTTATCCATGAGATTTAGTTTTAATGATCCCCTGACTTTTTTTTCTAAGCGCCACCAGCAAGGTTTAAATTTCAGTTTGTCCGGGACTTTGCTTATTTCCATCACCCTCTGTTATACTTTGGCGCCAACTAGCAAATAATAGCATAACCGAGATGGCATGTTACCATGCTGACATTTGCATTTACAGGGTTCCCACACCTTTTTCATGAACAAATTCAAGCACTTTTCAAGCACCTTCAAGCACCAGTTTTTCCATTTTTCCACCACCTTTAAATAGGTAGCCTACTAGTTGTGTTTGCCATGATGGTCGTGGGAAGCGCAGCGGTGCCACTGTATGGCATAATAATATGGGTCTAATTAGCATTATTTCATATGGTGGTAGATTGACTGTTTTGATTTTTAACTAATTGTGAATTGGCTTGTATTCTCAGCTTGTGAGCGGTGTATTGTGTAACTACCATAGCGCAATAACAGTGACCAACAGGTGTGGATAGTAGTCTACTGTTATTTCTCTGCAGAACACCAAGCGAGTATGATAACTGAGTTCTGCATGTAAAGGCATCGGATCAAGCGCGTAGCCGCTTAGGAAACATTTTTGTTTTCTCTTGGTTTATTGAGATAGACATCACACAAATTTCAAGCATTTTCAAGCACTTCACAAAAAATTCAAGCATTTTCACAACCTTGAAAACACTGAATTGAAATTCAAGCATTTTCAAGGACCCGTGGGAACCCTGCATACATCTCACGGGGCTGCTGGAGTGGCTGTAGGCAGTAAGTTTGATCTCTGTACATGTGAACTGTTGTTTGATCAAGATCCTACCCTACTTAAACATGTAAAATATGTTGTTTGTGAGTATCTGTAGGCTTCTATCTGAGGCTGAGGAAGAGCAGTGGATATGAGGGAGGTGGATAAAGAAATTATGAGGTCAGGTTACAAGACCATTAGGGAAACATGTATCCCAAGGGGAGGACAGCATGTGCCATCCAATGCCAAGAGCTGGCAGCCTTTCATTCTCGGGGTGGGGGTGCATTAAAAACATACAACTTGGCACGCTATGGCCTAATTGTCTTTAATCTACTTCTTCATTGTCAAATGAGTCAAACCTCCTCTCCACCTTCTCCTCCTTTCCGATGACCAGTCATCTATCTCTCTCTGACTCATTCCCTCAAATGGGAATCACTCCTCCTTATTCACCTCAGAGAGATTACAGGCCCGGAACAGATGAGATGAAGCGCGCAGCAGCAGCAGTGCTGAGATATGGACCTACAGTCCACAGCGGACAGGGAAGGGGAGGCTGACATTGTGCTGATGTGCAGAAAAACTCGAGCGTTAAAAGTGTGTCATAGTTTTATACCCAGACCGCCTTTTACAGGTTTCATGCAACTAAATGGAAAATAGAGAGGCTGAGAGAGAGAGAGATCATAAACATTCATATTCACTGAACCGGAATAGTTTGAAATTTCTTCTTTTGAAACTATTCTGGATTTGTGAAAGCACGATGTCCTTGCTGCCACGTCCTTGCAGGAGCAGTCAAAGCGACTGATTAATGATCCAGTAGTAGGAAACACACACAAAGGCGAGCAGGTACTTTGGGAATCAATTCATCACACTTTATTTTGTGTGACCCCAGCTGATGTAGTAGCTCGAGAGCAGCACAATACTCTCTCAGCACAAATGCACTGAGCGTGGTATGGAACATACATGCTCCACGCACCCACACAATGGAAGAGAAAAGAACATTTCCACTGCTGCAAAATCAAAACCATCACTTCTGGGTTGAGTGTGATTGAGTTGAGTGTGTGCAAATTATAGGGATAGTGTTTGATTATCAAGAAGGCCTCAATTACTTACATTTCTTTATTTACAGTGGATGAAACCCACTCCAATAAAGCATCTGACCACAGCACAACAGGGTTAAGGACATGTTTGGGTTATCCCACGCTATGTTTAGACATACTGAGGATGCTTCATTAAGTCTTGGGGTCACTAGGCCAGCCCCCTGAAGGCTTGCAGGTGCTGGTTGAACTGGTCGGCGTTTTCTTTGGCCGTAAGAAGCTGCTTTTCACACCACTCGACCAGAGACTGCCGCAACAGCTCCACGCGCACGCCGTGGAAGTGCGCGATCTGGTAGAAACACATGACGCGCATGTTAACACAGGCAGTGGACAAACAGGATGTTACGCAATACATGTGAAATGGGTAAGCCGTATCCTTTACCTCCTGTTTGGCAACACCACAGATGTGTTCAAACTCTGTCTCTGCTGCTTTCTTCACCTCCTCCATCTGAGAGAGAAAGAGAGTCAACATCATTTTATACTTGATCCTCAGCAGAGATCATACGTGCATCTCTGCATGGCTTTTCATTTCAGCAGAACGTTACTGACACCTGCTGGTCACAGAGACACTCACAGCAGCCTTCTTCACAGGTTTGGCCTTCTCTGCGTTCTTCCTCGCAGCCTCTAACTCCACTAGCTTACAGGTTCTCCTGAAGAGCATTTCCTGCATTGGAGGTAATAATCAGGAATATTAATAAGAAGTTTCAGTGTCGTGTTACATTTCAAAAGCTAGGCTATGGCTTAAGGTTGATGGACGACATAGAAAAATGACCTTTTCTGCCTCCTGGTAGCGTGACTCCAAGTCCAGGCCTAGCCCAAGAGTGTTCAAGTTGTTCTCAGCGACGCTTGTCATATTTTTCTGCCGCGCGCACAAGCACACAACCTGCAGATTACTTTGCAAAACAACGGCAACGGTAATCTATTCCAATTAAAGGAAGGACAAACCACTTACCTTCATAGAATCGAAGACTTCGGATAGTTTGACACAAGCCCTGTGAGATGAAAGCGTACGTTTGTTTTTAAAAATAAATGTGCACAATCTTCAGGGGGCATTAACTTTGATTACATGTGACACTCACTTAGAGAAAGCCTGTTTGTCAGGATCCTCCCCAGGTTCGACGCAGAGATGCAGAGCAGCTGAGAAGTGTCCACAGGCCACTGCTATTTCTGCAAACAAATAAAGCATGGGACTCACATCAACATCTGACTTGAGGCAGATATATTTGTCTTGTGATGAGACAAACGCTAACATATTACATGTCCTCCTATAATAATATATCATATATCCTATAATAATCTGAACACACGTCAATCACGAACAACGCCAACTGATGAGCACGTCTCGTTGGTGGTCCCAAACTTTAAAATGAAAAGCAGCACTTTTCTTACTTTGCTCAGTTAGCACCACGTCCAGGAATTTCTGAACAAAAAAAACAAAAGGTTGTAAGTTCAAAAATCAGGACAGAGTGTCTGATTTTGTAAGAGAAGAGAAAAAAATGAGGGAGGAACACAAACACGCAGGCAAAAAAAATCCAAAAAACTGGCTCACCTCAGCTGCAGTTTTGGTACAGCCAGTTAGAAGAAGGTTATGATCACGTTCAGTTTGAAAGAAGTCATCCACGTCCTGCGGACACAGACATCATGGCATTGAAACATAACAATACAGGTGCAGAGGCTGTAAATCTGTTTGTACGAGTCCCGGTTGTACCTTATGGCCTTCTTTCCTCATCCCTTCCACAGCTTGGCTCAGCCGGTTGAAAATGTTTTTCTTTATTCTCTGTCTGCCTGGAGGCTACAATTAATATTAATATTGTTTGAACAACAGTATATGAAAAAATCTTTCCCGCATGAGAGGAAGTCTAGGCGACAGATACACTGTGCTGACGACAATGTGGAACGCCATAATCTTTTATGCAAATAAATATAGTCCCAGCATTAGAAAATGGAAACTGGGCGCACGCACACACACACACACACACACACACACACACACACACACACACACACACACACACACACACACACACACACACACACACGTCACTACAAAATCTGCTTATGCTCGTTATGCAGCATTCCAGACTTGACGGGAATCTGCTCCGGTCAAACGGGAAGAACTTACTGTATCATCATCACCTGACACAGACTCTGACTTTCATACAGTGAAGAGGCAGTGTGTGTGTGTGTGTGTGTGTGTGTGTGTGTGTGTGTGTGTGTGTGTGTGTGTGTGTGCGTGTGTGTGTGTGTGTCTAATATAATATTTATATTATGGAAACAATCCATGCGTTTCTTTGACTCAAGCATCACGTGAGGTCTTTTGTGACTTGTTTGTTTTGTCTTTCTGTCTGTTCCTTTATTTACAGACAGTAGTCAGGTGGATGAACTTGTACCTTAAGTACATACAGTGCTGTATCTCATTACGTTCCACTAGAGCTGTGTCCCAGCTCAGGACGAGCTTTCATTAAACTCCTCAGTTCCATCACTGAAACCGAAGACTCCTCCGGATTTGGTCAGCGCTTTTAAACGGACACAACTCGTGCATCATGTCGGTCACTTGTATGGATGTTGGTATGTTCGGCTGCAGGCAGAAACCTGCTATGGTGCTACGGTGAAGTGCAGGGGCAGCACACTGGCCATATAAAGAACATTATATTTGCCACATGGATCTCTGCATTTTCTCTTCTGAAAAGTGAAAGTTTAATCATTTATTATCCATCTCTGTCGTAAAAAGTATGTTGCAACCTTATGTAACATAAAATTCTAATTAGATAAGAAGTAGAAGTAAAAAAAAAAATGTTTGTGTGCACTCACGTCTGAGCTGGTCAGGAAGATCTCCACTGCTTTATTTTTGCTGAGTATGCTGTGTGCAGCAATCTGCCGGAGGAAGGCTTCCAGCGCTTTACAGTACGGCTGCCACTCTTCTAGAGCAAGGAAACCTGCAGGACACAGCAAAATTTTCAGACACGTGGAAAATATATTTAGTTAATTTCACTTAAAAAATCTAATCCATTTTATTTTCCAGATGTACTCACCAAGCTGTTTCAGAACTTTTGCAGATGCATTCACCTGAGCCTTTGCAGGAAGAGGAGGAAACTTGAAGAAAAAAAAAACATTACATTATTTTTCTTATTGATTCATCACCGCAAGCTTCCTGTCGATCGTTTATAGTATAAACGATCAAACGTTCAAAAGGCTGCTGTTTTATTTCTATAAACGCAGGCTGCGTTTGATTGCCCAGATAAGGGGCACGTTATGCACGCTCCATTTTGTTGTTATTTTTTCGCATCCTCAAAATAAAAATGACATCAAAAATCTGATTTCTTTATTGCATTTCTTTAATTTCATCAAATCAATGAAACATAATTCATTAATATTGTAATGAAGTTAAACTTGAGGCGGCATCGTACAACAGAGCAGTCACGTGGTGCGTCGTTCTCTACAGAATACACTGCATACACGGGAAAATAAACATTTAATCATGAATGCTCATTATGTATTTGTAGCCAACTTAGTCATTTTGATAGTAGGCTAATAAGATACATACAGCATGTGTTGCCTTCATTACAAGGCTTATATACTGTAAGGCTTTTTAATTTTTTGTGGCTCCAGACATATTTGTTTTTTGTTTTTTTGGTCCAGGATGGCTCTTTCAACATTTTGGGTTGCCGACCCCTGGTTTATACCAATAACTGTCTCTCATTGGGTACTTGGCTTAGGAGCCAATAAGGTTGATGCTTTTTGACCTGTGCAGTGTGCACAGTGAGTTTACAGTATGCACACATTATGATCCGCTATTACACAGCATCATGTGCTTGTGTAATATAATCACACACACACACACTGTCACACTAGGAAGTAGCATTACCAAGAAATATTTGCTTGTGAAAGAAATCCAATTAGAGCGCACAGCTTCAACTTCATTTTCTACAGCACGACAACTAAAATCAGCTTCCTGATCACAAAGGAAAGGAAGCCGTGAAAAACGGAAAGGAGGAAGCATTTAAAAAAAATAAACACATTTCTCCCTGGGACTTAGTAGCAGTAGTAGTCAGTGTATGATTTTATTAGTTACAGAGGCACTGTGTTAGAATACATAATCTAATGTTATCACTGTTGTGCAGTTTAGCTGAACACACCCTCGAATCCTTGAAGCCACAGCAGGCAGTTAGAAAAAAAAAAGATATCATAACACAACACACTTCCAAAAAGAAGTTAGTCACTTCACTGACTCAGCAGACAACATACGCCAGTAATAATCCTCTTGACAGAAAAGTGTGTATAAGTTGTGCACGGATGAAAAATAAAGTACTGACTATGACTCCCTGGATCCCGGGCACGTCCTCCTGAGAGAACAGGTGCTGCTGGAGCCATTCAAAATCATCATAGGTCCGAGCCACATGGTACTCTCCTGTCCCGGACAGCTGGCACGAACAACAGAGACGATATGTCATACAAGTGGTCACAGTTTACAACAAATCAACTGTTTATTGCAACTGTTTTTTTAGTGATTAACAAGTAAATTAAGGAATTTTCTCACCTTTTGAGACACAACTAGAAAAGTGAGTGTGTCCCCGTCTTTCAGCGCCTCTGTAACCTTGATGTTGTGACCATGGACACTCAGAGTAGGTGAAACATCCTTCACTTCTTCCTGTCATGAAAAAAAAGTGGCAATCAATATCATCAATACAATAAGCTGGCAGTGAAAAACTTCACTTAGCCCACACACACACACACACACACACACACACACACACACACACACACACGTCTTCATGGAGTAAAAAGCCTGTCACATGATACTCAGAGGTGGTAAATCTTCAAGCAAACTTACCATCATTATGAAGCCTGTGAGTTAATGTTTCCAGTCTGCCTTGTGTCTGCTCTGTAGAAAGCTTAAATCTACTTTTATCTCGATTAAAAAGTGCATAAAGCTTGTAAAGATCTTCTGTCTTGTGTTGGCTTTGGTGCTCGCTCACTCTCCAACTGCTGAGCAGGCACAGGATATCCTCTGGGTCAAAGTGCACAATGGTCCTGTGAGAAATGGAGTAAGACAGTGCCAAATGTAAAGTGCTGGCGAGGGGAAAACGGTATGTTAGTCAGTAACTGAGGACCTTCGACACACCCACACAGGAAAAGTGGCCTAACGGTCCAATCAGTTCCTCCAGCTGTCAAACCCGACAACCTCACAAACCTGTAAACAACCATAGTTATCCCCTCAAAGAGGCGGAACACAAGCATCTACCTAAGGCTCTGTTTCTCCACACTGAATACAAGACACAGATCCTGAAAGGACAGTCTAACATGGAGACTTTATTATCAATAGAAACACAATAGATGGATAGAAATCCAATAACACAACAGTCATACAGATACAGCTTAAAGTTGCCGGACGTCTAGAAGTACAAATCTTCTTCATCCGCCTCCCCATCCCCAAAGAAAAAGGTGAAGCCGGGCTCGTCAAAAGTGTAATGTTCATACTGGCCGCCCTCGTCCTCGCCACCCTGATAAAAGTGGAAGACCGGCTCCTCCACGAAGGAACCGCCATCGAAGTCGTGGAAGAACTCCGTGAAACTGAAGAAGGAGCTCGCGTCGTGTTCATCCTCGGAGTGTACAGGGGAGTCTCTTTTCACGAAAGCACCGTGTCCCATGTTGTCATACAGCCTCCTCTGTTCCTTGTTGGAGAGCACCTTGTAGGCTAGAAGAGAAAATGTATTAATATTAATTTAGATACCGCACATGTAAGTAACACAGTCTGAAACAAGAGTCCTGCAATCAGTTGTCATTCTAATTTCATTAAAGGTCATAATGTTGAATTTGTGGCATTACATTACTGTTCTTCATATCTGTCATGTCACCAATAAATAATAAAAATAGAGTTCAATCTGCAGTTATGAGATCCATATAACCTTAATGAAAGGATTTATTGGATTTTTTTTTTATTAGACTGCATGAGTTTTAATTAAGAGGCAGCTGGTTGTATTTATGACGCCTTCCTATTGGGTGAATAAAAACACATCTGTTTTTGAAAGTAATGTGTAAATGATATACACTATAAAAAGTTGCCTGCAGGGGGCCTTTGCTTTTACCTTCAGCAATCTCTCTGAATGTCTTCTCTGCGTCGGCGCTCTTGTTCTTATCGGGGTGGTATTTCATGGCCAGTTTGCGGAAACTCTTCTTTATCTGGCTGTCAGTTGCTGTTGGCTCAACGTTGAGGGTATCATAGTAACTTCTGCTCGTCTCTGGGGGATGAGCAGGCAGGACTTGAGATAAACACAGCAGCAGAAACACGCAGGCTTGCATCCAGCGGAAAACACCTTGCGCTTCCATGCTGAGCGCACACAAAAGAAGTTATGTGGGAGTAACTACCTTTGCCGTCTGACACCTCATCTGAGTATTTACATAGGGCTATCTGGTCTACACGTCAGCGCTGGCAGCACTGCTCGGCCCTCTCAAAGTGGAAGTAACTTCTTTCCTTGGCACACACGGGTTAGGTTACTTTCTGGACTGACAGCTTTTTGAGACTCGAGATGTCAACGCCTTTTTTTTTTTTTTTTTTTTGACAACCTACCCACAAAACTGAGTGAAAGTGCATGAAAACTAATGCAACCTCTAACCCTGCTGGTTAAAAACAGATTGCACACTGTGTGTCCTCTCAAACCACGCGCTGGTTGATTAATTAATTAATTAATTAGAGGCGAAAACTAAAAAAACACAGTGAGATTTTTTTAGATGCAATTCACAAAATCACAACTAGAGGGCGTCTCTGGAGAAAGCAGCTAATAGATACATTTAAAAGGACATAATGAAGAGCATCCAACAAAGAGAGGCTTAGAGATGTGTTGGGGAAAAGAGGAAGAAAATCAAGCTTTGGGTGGGTCAGTGAGGGAATAGTAGAGCAACTAAAAATACAGGAAATAGAAGTCAGCCCAACAGTTCTGTGGATGACAATACCTGAATGGACATTACACGAAGCAAGAGTAGATGTAAAAAAAAAAATATAGGACATAAAAAGAAGAAATAAAACAGTGGACCTGGTACAAGAATTTTACAAAGAACTATACAGATGAAAAGTATGGGGAATATATTTATTTATATACAGGCGGATCAAAAGAACCAAAAACATGAGCAACAGGTGCAGCAGTGGTGGTTTACCAGTCATAATAACAAAGTATTAAAAAGAACTTCAGATCATTTAAGTGTATATGCAGTGGAACTATGTGCAATAGTATTGGCAATAGAATGGGTGGATAGGAAGATAATTATACGTAGCGATTCAATCTCATCACTCTTAAGCATTAAAAACAGGGCAGCAAAATCACATCAGGTAATATTATATGAAATACTGTTGAGGACATCCAGATTAGCACAGGGGAGGGAAATAACATTCATGTGGGTACCAGCTCATTTAGGGATATACAGGGGAATGAAAAAGCAGATCAAATGGCAAAGGAGGCAGCAAAGAAAGAGAAGGTGGAAATGAAAATAAAATGATCAAAAGCAGAAGGGAAAAGTTTAATATGGAAAGAAATCATTAATCAATGGAAACAATATTGGACAATCCAGGAAAGGGGGGAGACATTTATATAAACTACAAGAAGAAGTAGGAGAGGTGTTGTGGAGGTATCAGAGTGGAACAGATGACAATGAGCAGATTATAACTAGGGCACAGGGGATTGAAAAGCTCACTTAACATATAATAGGGAAACATCCAAATGGTAGCTGTGGAGAGAGACAGGAGCATGTGATGGTTGAATGTCATGGATATGAAAGGGAAGAGATGATGGCAGAGAAAAGTGTCAAGAGTATAAGAGAAGAGAGGAACATCATCATACTGAGAAATCTTGTTTTAACTGGGTTAATTAAAAATAATTTAAAAAAGGGAAATTAAGTACTAAAGAAGTCCAGTAGGGGGCGGTATGTGCAACTATAAGGATGCAGCCTGCCGTAAAACACCAAAGAAGAAGATGAAGAAGCTGCAAAGAGAGTGGTAAACAGACACGGGGCCTAAAAACACACACACACAGAGACACACACAGACACACAGCTCGTGGATTTCAGTGTGAACCAGGACGTGTCTCCGCGTGGAGCGTGTTGTTGTCCGGACCCTGCTCATTGTCTCAGTTTTTGGTAAGAACAACATTATCCCATTAGCATTTAGCACCAGTTAGCACCTAGCGAGCCTGGAAATAGTAGTGCCGCGAGCTCGCAGACTTTTATTTTTTTTAAAAAAGCTCACGAGCTTTATTTTACACGCAGATAACTATGAATGATGATTTGAAGCTAGCTTTTTAATCTGTGTCGTTTGTTTTTACCCAAAAGCGCCGGTTGCTGCTCACAAAAACAGAGATGACAACAACAACAACAAGCAGCAGTCAATATTTACCAGGTGTTGTCACGTGTTACTGCTTCAGCCTCATTTATAGATGGATAGATACTCTATGGAGAAAGAACATATGGTTCTACCTCTAAAAATATAGACATAATGGACTCATGTGCAATAACTTGTGCAAATGTGACTTAATTGGAGAGAGTGCAATTATGAAATCAGCTGTTACAGACTGAGTCACCTCTCTCTGCACAGACTATACAGAGTCATAGCAGTTGGAAGTAGTTGACTCGTTTTTTTTCCCAATAGGAATGAATGGGGAAAGCCTAGGGAAAAAAGACAAATTTAGACATTTTAAACACTGACTTGTTCCGGCATACCTTCACAGAGAGACTTCATTTAAACTTTAAAATGTAGCTACTCTTGTTTTCTCTTCAGGGATTGATTCACACATGGACAGCTTTTACCGTTTTTAAACCATCAAGGCTTAAAGTTGAGCAGGTTTTTACTCAAATTTCTGGGTTTATAATGGGTGTGTATTGCGCGGAATGTTTGAGCTAGAGTGGATGACATCATCAGCTAGAGTGAGGAGCAGAGAGAAAAATCAATGAAAAAATAAAACGTATTCGACTACTGTGACCTCAAATGCCCCACTACAGACTTGATTTATACATAGAAACATAGGAAAATTTGTCTTCTCACTCACATTCGTCTGCTAAAGCTGTCAGCCTTATAGTTTTGGCGTAACACACAAAGATGCGCCACCAACACCCATCCACAGCCCCATAGACTGCCATGTTAAAAAGGCGGGAACATTTCTGGAGGAAAGCAGAAGTAATGTTTCTTTGAATCGCTGTAAAGGTCACATTTCTTCATTTTATCAACACAAAATAAATATGTAGATGTTCAGGAAGGGCTCAGGATGCTCAAAGTTAAGCCGGTTCAATGATTGGAAATACGGTTTGGCCAGAAATCCTTCCTGTTCGAGGGGTGGTCTCAGACTTTTTTCAGAATTTCCAACTGACATTCTAACAGGAGCAGTAGCTGCTCTGCTGATTAGGGCCGGCGCTGGCGCTAGCCACTAATTTTTAGCCACTAAGCATCAAATACATGTAATGCTAAGACCCCCGGCAACAGCCTACTCGTCACTCTGCGGGAAATTTCTAGTTGTCCATGATACTGAGAAGTTTGTGGAGCATCCTTCTTGTCACGACCAGCTGCAGGGGCTCCTAAGCAGTCCCCAGCACAGAACCAGCCGTCTTGCTACCGCTGCTCCAGCAGATGGCTGCAAAGAAGACTGCACTTGCAACAAGAGACTGATAAAACAAGCAACGTTTTCACACATTAAAGGACCCGAGATTCCTCAGAAAGTAGAGTCTGCTCTGTCTCTGTCTGTTATCCAGGTGCACGCCCCAAGTCGCTGTAGTCCTGCACCACCTCCATCTCCTCACCCACGATGCAAACGGTGCTCAGGATGTGTTATGTCATAATGTTCAACTCTCACTCCCAGCATTGTTTACATGCATATTTACTGTAATTCCAAAGCTACTGTTGTTTTTAATCTTTGCATAACTCCAATGAAGAAAAAGCTATTCATGACTTCTTTACCTTTTTTTTACGTCAATCTTGTCCAGGTCACGTCAGCCCCCCACCACCCCAACACACATGAGTGCCGTTTTCTCCTCGTGCTGGGCCGAGCGCCATGCCTGACCGGGACAGTTCCTACCTGTCAGGTGGTGGTGGGAGTGCTGGTAATCTGGGTGAGGAAGTAGGACCTGGGTCCGGTTTGGCAGGTGGCTCGTCGGAGGGCAGAGGAGGTTCAGGAGGAAGTGTTGGAGGCAACGTCTCTGGTTCTGGGAGCATGGGGGGAGGAGGAGCGCTTGGGAATGGCAACAGCTGTGGGAATGGTGGAGGTGGGGGCCAAGGTGTGGGACTGGCGTTGGACGGCGTCTGCAGAGACTTCATACGCAATGTCTGCAAGAGAGGGAAGCGCTGCCGGTTTAGACACCCGGACTTTAATGAGGTGCCAGACTTGGGGGTGCAAAAGAACGAATTCATCTTCTGTCATGACCACCAGAATAAAGAGTGCATGCGCTCCAACTGCCGCTTTGTCCATGGCTCTAAAGAAGATGAGGACTATTACAAGAAAACAGGGAGAGCTACCCCCCAGACTAAGAGGGAAAGTTGCAGCACGACTGGGCCTGTCCCCCATGGATCTCCCCACAGCCGTGGGGAGGTCCCTATCTGCAGAGACTTCCTGAAGGGGGAGTGCCAGAGGGGCAATAAATGTAAATTTCGCCATGTGAAAAAAGACTACGAATATGAGCCTACCAGGGTTGGAGTGGGTGGTGTTGTGGGGCCAGGTGCCAGTGGAATGGTGAATGCTGGGGGAGGGATAGGTGTTGGAGGAGGAGGAGGCGCCTGCGGAGGAATGCAAGGACTTGTAGGAGGTGGAAGGTGGCAGTAATATGATGGGGATGGGCTGCCCCAGCCTGGGTGGTTGCAGAGATCCAGGTATCTCAGGCGTTGGGGGTGTAGGTGTAGGTGGGATGAGTGGTTGCCTGTCCATAAGTTCTGCAGGGCAACGGCGATATGACAGGAGCTCATGCTCAGTGTATGACCCCCTACTTGAAAGTGGGCTCTTTGACGCTGGCTCCCTGGAAGCCTCTATGGACCACACTGCTCTACAGTTTAAGAGGCGGCGGTTGGAGGGCCTGCGTCTGGCAGATGGGAGTGGAGGTGGGCACTATGAGTTGGGAGTCCAAGCCGCGTTGCCACCACGTCCCCTGGAGTACAGGTTCCTGGAGGAGGAAAACTCCCTGCTGAGGAAGAGAGTAGAAGAGTTGAAGAAGCAGGTTAGAATGAGAGATTGACAAAAAAAACATTAACTAAAACATTATTTGAATCTTGGAGATATTCTGGTATGAATTTATACAGATGTGATAAGCTGCTCCTACATGAATAGTATTTCTAATCTAAATGTTTTGATAGCTAATAACAGATACAACTGCAGATTTCAGTCCAACACAGGATTGTTCTAAAAATAAAAATACCACAGCATCTGAGCACGAGCATATCAAGTTAACTTCTTCATGAAAAGGAAAAGACAACAGATCAAGCAGAGCTGAGGCAATAGTCTAGTCAGTCGACATAAACTATTTCGATAAATAATACATTTTTTGGAGTAATTTCCCAAGTAAATATCCTATGGTTAAATAATGGATGTTTACAGCTTTTTAATTGGGAGGTTTGCTGCTTTTCTCCATATTATGTAAAACTAAACTAAATAACTTTTAGTTTTTTAGAAGGTTGATCAGACATAACGTTACAAAAAACAAACATAAACACATTTTCTGATCCATGTCTCGTGTGTGTCATGTGTGTGTGTGCCTCAGGTCTCAAATCTCATTGCCACCAATGAGGTTCTCCTGGAGCAGAACGCCCAGTTTCGAAGCCAGGCCAAGGTGATGACGCTGTCTTCCACCCCTGCACCCACTGAGCAGAGTCTGGCGCCCCCTGTGGGCTGCAGTAAGTTCCTACAATCACGGCATCGCCCAGACTCACACCACCCTCAGCAGCGCTGGACTGCAGCCTCGGCCTGTCACCCAGCAAGACCTGGTCGCTCCTACCGGCGCCCCCGCGGCACCCCCGTCAAATGCCGCCCCAGCCCTCGGCCCCTCCGCCCCACCTCAACCCTGAGATCACCCCCCTCTCAGCCGCCCTTGCACAGACTATCGCTCAAGGGATGGCACCACCTGTGTCTATGGCACCGGTGGCTGTATCCGTGGCACCGGTGGCAGTGTCCATGACGCAGCCTCTGCCTGGCATCACCATGAGTCACGCCACCACCCCAATGGTGTCGTACCCCATTGCGAGTCAGAGCATGAGGATCACCACTCTGCCTCACTAACTGCTTACAGGACTGTAGTACCCATAAGTCAGACTGTAGCATCCTGAGCAGGGGTTTTTAACATTGATGGACTATCTTTTATGTTGTATTATGGAACAGTGACTATCTGTACCCATAATGTCTCCACCACCACCAGAGGGCAGGATAAGGACATCTCTCCCTCACCCTGTGTTCTGTGGCATCATCTCAAATGCATTTTTTTTTCCTACAGACTGGCTTTACTGATGCGTGAACAGCCTTTTGTACCAAAGGGATCTTTTCAAACTGGCACCAAAAAAAAAAGGCAACAAACTGTAAATACATGAGATCATCTACACTGTTTAAACCATTTCTGCAAGACTGTCGTGCCACGCTTGTTGGGGACAGTTTGTGTTTCTATTTTTGTGGATTGTGATGGTGTAAATTAACTTTGGTACTTTGCACATTAAAAAAAATCAATAACTAACCCTCAACAATTAATATTGTCATCTGTTTCTTTGCATGCATGCACAGGTCAGATATGTCCAGAGGGAAAATATTCACATCTCATTGCTTGAGTTGTTTAGGTGGAGTTCGCATTGTGTAAACTTAAATGCACGCTGCTTCTTCAGTAGCCACATATCCGTGTGGCTGTGCAAACAAGTCAATGTTTGTGCAAGCCCGAGATGATGGCCTCACACCGGATTTAGGGGGATTGGAGGAGAGTGCCCAGTCTGCTGTTTTTAAAACAAACAGAGATGGATCACTATGTTTTCATCTTTTGAAAATGTAGCTGCAGGTTACTTTTTTTCTGCATTTGAATGAACACCCACAGTGCCGTAATGCTGCAGTAATCATGCTTATTACCACCAGTCTGAGGACTTGTCTTTGACGCAGCAGTGAAAGAGTCACATATGCGTTTTTTTTTCTCAGACAGTGGGCGTGTTTTCATCCAGATAACGGGACTCGGTGAGGAGCAGAACTTCGTGTCAGTCACTTCCTCTGGACCTCTGCTTATTCAGTAAAAAAAAAAACTGCTTCATTTCACCATCAACAACTTTAAAATCCGGAACGAAGATGAGAAGAATCGGTGGAGTAGAAGCCCAGGGGCGCAACGAGCACCGACGCGTCTGTTCAAGCTGTGGCACGCTGCAGAAATGAAACGTTAAAAGTAACAATTTAATTTTAATTTTCACTTTTTTTCCCTTTATACAATCGTAACGTAATAAGTGAGATTGCTGCTTTAGAAGATACCACTATGCAAAGCGACAAAACCGAGCCAGGGTGACTCCAAGGGCGCCGAGAGTCCGAGCGCAAGCGACGCCGAGAAGAAGGCGCTGTGTCCCGCGGAGGCTGAAGCTCCCAAACCCAAGGGGATAAGTGCCGTCGCGGTGCTTTGGACATTTGGGAAATGTCTAGGAGCATTGCTACCAGTCTACCTGGCTGGTTACTACCGGGTTAGCACCAGTCTGTTGGTGTTCGGGATGATGGTGTACACGGGATGGAAACATGCCCGAGAAGCCAAAGAGGCACGCCTGAAATCAGCCATACAGTTCATCAGCAGCGAGGAGGAGTACACATCCAGGAAAGTGTCCAAGATCAAGAGAGATCTGCCTGCGTGGGTGAGATATGACCCCGCAACAGTCAACGTGTCTTCTACCATCGCCACGCTTTTCCAAAAACAAATCCACATTGACCTATAGTAGATACATATCACATACAGCAGTGAGTCCTTAAATCATAATATGATGAAGTGTGTTTCCAGTAAACCAGCACAGTCATGGCCTATTTTTAAACTGATGGCATCACTCCAGTCTTTTAATATTGTGAACTTTTATTGTGGGAAACGTTTGTAGGATGATCAAACTTGTAATTTTTAGGTTTATATGAGAAAGAGTTTAAAGTCACCAATGAAGTCCTGATTGTAACATGAAGTGCAGAAGTTCCTCTTTTTTTGCATGCATGTATTTGCTCCCACATTATTTCTGCTAAAGCAGTTTCCATGTTTGTTTCACGTCAAGACTAAACTTGTTTGAAAGGATTATGGGGAAATTCACGGAGTGCATTGCAACAACAGCACTCCAACCCTTTACCTCTTTGTTCAGTATTAACTAAAGGTGGCTGGAAAATTTCTTTTGTTAGTTTAAAGATGTTGATTTGCATGTTATACATCCTCAGAGTATATATGCACCCAAAATGGAAATGCAGAAACCCACATGGGGCTGTTTTGACTCAAGACATCTAGCCACACCCAGCTCCTGTGGATCACTTGTGATTACAGTGATTTCTTGCATAACCACACAGCGTGCACAACACCACATTAAAGTATTTGTAAAAGGGGGCATCACTCTGTTGCCTCTGGTGTCGCTCTCCAGTATGCATAGAAAATAACATGTTCAAATTTGATCTGTTAATCCTGTTTGCCTTTTTTCTTAAATATTTGCTCAATCTAAAAACCCGGTGCAGGATGATATAGTGCTTTTGATGACATTTCCAGACCTGCAGCAACACCGGCTGAATAATTTCCACATCCTGTTGTGTTTTCACCAACATGTACCCTCATTGTTTTTCCTCCAGGTCAACTTCCCAGATGTTGAAAAGGTTGAGTGGCTGAATAAGGTAAAAACTGTTTTCATATTTTGCTCCACCTGCAGAAAAATATATTGCTTTTTTTTCTTCTCCCTTTCTAAATTAAGCCCACAACAAACGCAGCGTTTGTCTGCTCGTCCAGCTGTTGTGCTGACTGACGTCTGTGCAGTCTGCTGCCTTAATAGCTGCTGCTGGCTGATAGATGGTAGCGCGGCTGCTGTTGCTGCTATGTTCCAGAAAGAAAGGCCACACCCCCGGTTAGTGTAGCCACTTTGTCTGTACTGCAGAGAGCAGGCCCACTGCCAGGCAACCCTCAACATTTCCATTGCATTGCTGGCAGGCCTTGCAGGAAGAGGGAGGAGCTGCCCGGCCCCCTAAACTAAATAAAACTGCAGCCATTGTCTCCCCCCTCCCCAACCCCCTTTTGCTTTTGTAGCTCAGAGAAACTAAAAGACCATTAAAACAGATGCGCAGAAATAAAAGTATTCACGCTAACAAGACCACGGGATCTTAGTGCCAGAGAGCCAGACAAAGCAGTGGTTTGAGATTTGTTACTTGAGGGGGAGGTCAGCCGATTTCCTCGTTATTCAGGCTTCATCCTTCACTGGAGCAGGCGGCCGATGACTCACTCTCCACTTATGCCAGACTGAAAACCAACTCTGGGATTTTTTTTCTTTTCTTTCACAGTCACACAAGCGTACAGTGTCTCTGCTTTTGCTTGTTTCCCCTGGAGAAATAAAGACTTCACGTGTTTATGTACATCATTACAACATTTAGATTTATATTTAACATTTAGATTTATATTTAACATTTAGATTTATATTTATATTTAACATTTAGATTTAACATTTAGATTTAATGTTTAGATTTAGATTTAACATTTATATTTAACATTTAGACTTAGATTTAGATTTAACATTTATATTTATATTTAACATTTAGATCTAGATTTAGCATTTAGATTTTACATTTAACATTTGGATTTAAATATTTAAAATATCTCTAAGTTCACTTATATTCATTATTATGTTCACAAATATTGTTCTAAATGTGCAAAAAAGTGACTCTCAAAAATTCAAATCAGTTTTTCAAACATTGTTTTTAGTGAAATGTGACAAAATGTTGCTGTTATTTTCAGAGCGAGACGCTTTACAAACGGCACACCATAGCCACACTGTGTAAAAGGTCATCACGTGCAGTGCACAGTATTCACAGGATTCATTGTGGCCTGTCTGGCACCAAAGTAGCTGACCGACGGCTCAGGAGACCCAAATGGCCACAGCTGACAGCTGTCTCCGTCGTTCTCCCGTTATTGCTTATGGAAGCCAAGGCATTTGACAGATAGTTTTGTTGCTATGTGGCTAAAATGACAAGTTCAAAAAGTCGTCTCTGGTTACAGGGGCCAACATCGTATGTCAAGTTGTGTCATACTAATAAAAGCAGCTTATAACCAACCACGTTGTTGCTGGCCTGCCTAGGTGCTGCAGCAGGTGTGGCCCTTCGTTGGCCAATACCTTGAGAAGCTGCTGGTGGAAACCATCGCACCATCTATCCGAGCCTCAAGTACCCACCTCCAGACCCTCAGCTTCACAAAAGTGGACATGGGAGACAAGGTGACGCCACTGAAAGCTTAACTACGACACGATACTGGCGTAAATATTCGACACAATTATGCATGGTGTTTATATCGTGCAAACAAAGTGTGTTTTCTGTTTTCCTCCAGGCCATGAAGGTCGTAGGGATCAAGGCACACACAGAGAACGACAAAGGCCAAGTTCTGCTTGATCTGTATATTAGGTGAAGGTTTATTAATTTCTCTTTGTGGGTCACCTCTGGACTAGAAGGCACAATCGAAAGTGACACTTTTGTTCTTGCGTCCTCAGCTATGTTGGCAACGTAGAGATCAACGTCGAGGTGAAGAGATACTTCTGCAAAGCTGGAGTCAAAGGGAATACAGGTCTGTCAGAGTAACATGTCATTCATTTAAAGCAGCGTGCAGATAATCTGCCATGTTTTAAGCATTCATCCATGGTTTTCACAAACGTGCGTTCTGCTTCTGTCTTCAGCTACATGGGATGATGCGTGTAATCCTGGAGCCTCTTATCGGAGACGTGCCCATAGTGGGTGCGGTCACCATGTTTTTCATCAAGAGACCTGTACGTCCATCTCCACTCACCTCCATTTGTCCTTTTCTCGTTGGCCCTCATCCCCCATTCCTGTGACTATCATGTATCCAAGAATAGTCTCGTGTGCCTTTCGAGCTATTGATTTCTCAACAGCCCTGATTTATTCGCTACGTTCAGCACATTCCTCTGTCTTATCTCCTTCCCAGAAACTAGACATCAATTGGACCGGACTAACTAATTTGTTGGACATCCCTGGACTGAAGTGAGTCATGCTGAGATAACCTTTCAGTGGTTTACACTTCAGTGATAGCCACAGCCTTAAAGTTAACAGAACCTCACAATGTTTTATTAATGTGTGGGTTTCATTATACAGTGAATAGTCAATAGAGAATACAGCTGTACATTTCCGTTGAAATGCCATTTCTCTTTTGTCTCAGTATCATGTCTGATAGCATGATTATGGATGCCATCGCCTCCTTCTTGGTGCTGCCCAACCGTCTGGTTGTCCCCTTGGTTCAGGGCCTGCATGTAGCCCAGCTACGCTCTCCTTTGCCCAGGGTAAAGCCTGAATATGAACAGACAAGATATATAAAGAGAATATACATATATGCATTCACATCTCAGTCAACACCAACACCCTCTATCCTCTTTCTTAGGGAGTGGTACGCATCCACCTACTGGAGGCACAGAATCTAGTAGCCGGGGACAACTATGTGAAAGGGGTTATGGCGGGCTTGTCTGACCCCTATGCCATACTGAGAGTTGGCCCTCAGACCTTCACCTCCAAACATATTGACAATACACATTCTCCAAAGTGGGAAGAGATGTATGAGGTAACAGGAGTTTTATGAAATGTTCGAAGTTTGTGTCATCATTACTCCACGTGTGAAGGTGTTTAAAGACTCGAATCATGTATCATCTCACTCTGTTCTGTATTTGAAGACTGATAGCAGCACTGTTCATTTTCATTCATGGCCAAATGAGGCCCACGGCTAGCTTCCATACAAATCGTCAAGTCCTTCATGTCCTTGTATGTGTCTGGTACATCAGGTCATAGTCCACGAAGTGCCTGGTCAAGAGTTGGAGGTGGAGGTATATGACAAAGACCCAGACCAGGATGATTTCCTGGGCAGGTACATATGCATAGTTCATGTCTCTTGTCTGCTTATGTTTAATCTCGCATCGTCACCTTTCATCTGTCACCTTTCATGGCCAGATGGAGACAACACACAACCTTTTTTTTGGAAACTTATAATTGTACTATTATCCTTTTTTATTTTCATCAATACATTTGCTCTTTCATCTTTTAGGACCAAATTGGATTTGGGCATTGTCAAGAAGTCCATAGTTGTGGATGATGTAAGTAAGGTGTTATGATTTCAGTCACGGTTTCTATAAGCAATGTGTTGATCTTTGATTTTTTTTTTGTAAATGTATGTCTGCCTCCACAGTGGTTCACTTTGAAAGACACCCCGTCAGGACGGGTTCATTTCAGGCTGGAGTGGTTGTCCTTGCTGGCCAGCACTGATCAACTAGAGCAGGTTTGAATGAGTCATTTCTCCTGATGTATTATTCTAAAGTGCTTCTTCTAAAGTGGATATTTGTGTTTCCATTATTTATTTATAAAAACTACATATTTGCAATTCTCCTCCAGACCCTGAAGAGGAATGAAAGCGTCACCAGCAAGGCTGGCGATCCACCAGTCTTCAGCCATTCTGGTTGTGTATCTGGACAAGGCTGAGGCACTTCCTGTGAGTCAAATATCTCTACCCTGTGCGGCTGTGTGTTCGTGCCTGGCTTAGAGCGGCTTCCTGTGTGTGTGTGTGGTTGAGATGAGGCAGAGCCGTAACCGCCACCTGCCTGACATTCCTCAAAGCTGCAGCATTGGCCTCTAAGCCCTGTGCACTTCATTGTAGTGTGTATGAGTGTGGCTAACTTTACCCAATGCATGTGCCACTGTGCTACCTGCTGCTGTGCTCATCACACAAAATGGAGCAGCAGTGGCAAAATATTTAGGATAATCTCAGTCTTTGTGGTTTCTTTCAAACTTCCATGTTCCGCCACGTGGTACGGTGCTTCCTGTTATTTATTTGTGCTGTTGCTATGGCACCCTATACACACTATTATTCACATCCACCTCATGTTGTCAGAATGGTAGATAAGTCTATTTTTTGCTCTGCTCTTGATTACAGAATGCCATTGCTCACATGCCTTACTTTGTAGTCATATTTGCCTTTAACTGTGTCTTTTAGATGAAGAAGGGAAATAAAGAGCCCAATCCCATGGTGCAGTTGTCTGTGCAAGACATCACAAGAGAGAGCAAGGTATATCTGCTGGGAAAGCTATTATAATACTGCTGGTTGTTTTTTTTAGTTCTACTTTATATGCATCTTATTTATTCTCGGCTTTAGACTTGTTACACAACCGTTAATCCGGAGTGGGAGGAAGCGTTTACCTTCTTTATCCAGGATCCACGCAAGCAGGACATAGACATCCAGGTAACAGCCTATAAGATTAGCTACTCTGCCTCTTCATATTTGGTATTCTGAAAGCCAAACGTGTGCTCTTATTTTGGCTTTCCTTCATGTTAAACCAAATCAGGTGAAGGACGCTGACCGCTGTGCAGACCTTGGGCAGTCTGACTATCCCGCTGTCCCGTCTGCTGTCCAATTCAAATCTTTCTCTGGACCAATGGTTCCAGTTGGACAACGCCGGATCGGCCAGTCGTATCTACATCAACACAGTTCTCAGGGTAAATGGCAGGACCCAGTCACTAATCCTGTACTGCATAAAGACATTTAATTTATGATAAATACACTAGAAAGTAAATTAAAACATCAAGAACAATGTGGGAGGTTATTAAACATAACATTAGATTTTGATAGAACCTTTTGATGTGTAATGGTATCTGTAATGGAAATTTGGGATATTAGTCACTTTGTTATTTCTGTCTCTTCTCTTTTCTTTTATAATATAGGTCCTGTGGTTAGATGAGGAACGTATTTCATCTGATGTGTCATCTAATCTGGAGGCTGGACTGTCCAAACAACTGCCCCAGCAGACGTCCCCTCATCCTAGCTTTGCCACAGAGGTAATAGAGGACTGTGCTTTAATGACTTAGACTTAGGACTTTAAATTAAAACATATTTTAATGAGTTTGTATTTTTTTTTTAGGGGCTGCTTAGAATTCACGTATTGGCCGGGCAGAACCTTGTTCCAAAAGATAACCTGATGGGGGGCATGGTAAAAGGCAAGAGTGACCCCTATGTCAAGATCAACATTGGGGGTGAAACATTCACAAGTCAGGTTATCAAGAGCAATCTTAACCCCACTTGGAATGAGATGTATGAGGTAAACAGCTTATAGAAAGAACACAAAGAACACACACAAGTTACTCACACACAAACACATAAATACATAGTCCTTTGAAATTCCCAACTTTGATCAACCCTCAGGTGATTCTTACCGAGCTGCCTGGCCAGGAGCTGCATGTGGAGGTGTTTGATAAAGACATGGACATGAAGGATGACTTCATGGGCAGGTACAACAATGCAATAGGATAATGAAATGATCAAATAAGATGAATGGATTCATTAAAGATGCATTCTAATCTCGTATTTACCGACGTACAGGCTGAAGATCAGTCTGAAGGACATCATCGATTCTCAGTACACCGATCAGGTGGGATCTTTGTTGCCAAACACATTGCTGCAAGTTTGGCTCCAAAGAGTGGGACTGTAGTAATATTTCCTCTTCTCTTTTCAGTGGTACAATCTCAGTGATGTGAAGTCTGGTCGAGTTCACCTGGTGCTGGAATGGGTTCCAAAAGCCTCTGAGTCAGACAGATTGGACCAGGTCAATACTCCCAGATAAGTCGCACCACATTAATGTTCCCTTTGCTTGTAAGTTTGATCCACACTCACTGATTCTTTCATGTGTCTGCAGGTTCTTCAGTTCTATTCCAGACAGTCCTACCAAAACAAGACAGTTCCCTCGGCAGGCTTACTGTTTGTTTTTATTGAGCAAGCAGATCGCTTACCAGTAAGTCTTTTAATACTGATGTTAAGGATGATGTCAGGAGAAGCCGATGTTTATAATTCGTCCGCCTTTATTTTTGCTGTCTGTGTGTCTCTCAACAGGTTAAGAAGAGTGGCAAGGATCCAAAAGTGGGAGCAGATGTTACTCTTGGAAAAATATCTCGGAAAACCACCGTAAGACCTCAAACCTCATTCCCTCATTCACATTCACAAGAGTGACAGAATATCTGTGAGTAACACTGACTAACTCTTGCATCTTCAAAGGTGTGTGATCGGACCACATCACCTCAGTGGAATGAAGCATTCTGCTTCCTTGTTCAAGACCCCAGAGAAGATATTCTTGTCATTAAGGTATGATGGCTTTGGTGCATAATGATACATGAGATACAGATGCAAACAGTGTGATCTCTGATATATACCATAAATACTCCCATGCTAACACGCTGCATCGTATTTCTCCAGCTATCCCACAGCTGGACCTTGCCCATTGGTTCCCTGGTGGTGCCTATCAGAGAGCTGCTCTCTGAACCGGAGCTGGTCCTAGACCAGTGGTTCCATCTGGATGGAGCCTCACCTGAGAGTCAGGTTCTTCTGAGGGCCGAACTCAAGGTAGAAGAATTCTCCACCCTAGTTTTCTCTTGTTTGTTTTATAATTAGTGCTGAGTGCCTCCCAATAGCGAGCAAGCTATGACGTGCGTTTTGATTCCGAATCCCGTGCTATTACTTTTCTAAGAGGTAGACTGCCATGTTAAAAAGGCGGGAACATTTCTGGAGGAAAGCACAAGTAACGCTTCTTTGAATCACTCTAAAGGTCACATTTCTTCACTTTATCAACGCAAAATAACTATGTTGACGTTCAGGAAGGGCTCAGGATGCTCCCAGTGATTTCGGTTCAATGATTGGAAATACGGTTTGGCCAGAAATCCTTCCTGTTCGAGGGGTGGTCTCAGCATTTTCTCTCTCTCTCTCTCTGTCAGCATTTCCATCTGACATTCTAACAGGTGCAGTAACTGCTCTGCTGATTAGGGCCGGCAGGCAGAAGCCCAGCGGCGGCCATTTTAGCAGTTATTGGCACTTAACTTGAATTTGTCTGTGTAAAATGACAGAGACAGCAGAGTAGCTAGCGCGTTAGCTGTAAAGACATGCTAATTGCTAACATGCTAATGATAATTGCTAGTGTGTCAGCGAGTCAGCACTAGCAATTACCATTAGCCACTAAGAATTAAATACATGCTAATTGCTAACATGCTAATGATAATTGCTAGTGTGTCAGCGAGTCAGCACTAGCAATTACCATTAGCCACTAAGAATTAAATACATGCTAATTGCTAACATGCTAAAACCCCCGGCAACAGCCCACTCATCACTCTCAAAATCTCTGCGGGAATTTTCAAGTATTTATCTTGTAGTTTGTCTTTGAGTTTTTATTTTTGTCTCTATCTATATTTCCTTTACTCTGTGTAACTATGTGTAACATGTCTTACTGATTTACCCACATCTTCACTTTTATTTGCTCATAAGACATTTGAGGCAGTTCTTTTTGTATGTGCTTATATTGATATATACCAGCTGGTTAACAATGTGAAATAATAATAGTCTCAACTCAATTGCAGATGCTGATTCCTAGCAAATGTCCGGGTGCCACTGACAAAGCTAAGGTCACTTCAGTGTCAGACCCTTCCCCTGCTCCGCAAAAACAGGAGACAGACACAGTGCTGAGGTGAGCTGAGTTCATTCAAAAGATCTGCCCTTACTTCCTGTTTCTCCTTTTTCTTTAACATGTTTTTTTAATTCTTTGTACTCTCAGGTCAAGTTCAGTAGACGTTCCTCCCACGGAGACTGTTGCCTCTTCGGTAACCTCGCGTGAAGATGATGACGTGAAGGAAACAGCAGCTGATGCGATTGAGGAGAAGGTGGAGGAGGAAGAATCACCAAGCCCGGCTGTAGCACAACCTCCTCACACGTCCCCAGACCTCGGCTTTGCCAGCGAGGTAACATCACAAAATAATGATCAACAGTAGAAGATACATACAACAGAACATGAAAAAACAAAAACGTATCGATACAAAGTTAACTGATCCCTTCCTGTAGGGGCTGCTGAGAATCATCCTCTTGGAGGCCCAGACTCTGGTTGCCAAAGATAAAATGATGGGTGGTTTGATAAAGGGCAAGAGTGACCCCTACGCCAAGATCAATGTCGGAGAGTTTGCGTTTAAGAGCAAGGTAATCGACGGGAATCTCAACCCGGTCTGGAACGAGATGTACGAGGTGCGTACGAAGGAATGGGCGAGTTGATTTGCTCTGAGCATAATTTTAAATGAATGACGACGATGATAATACTTCATGTTGTCTCTCAGATGGTGCTGAGGCCTCAGTCAGGACAGGAGGTGCAAGTAGAGCTCTATGATAAAGACATGGACAAAGATGACTTCCTGGGCAGGTAAGACAGATAATGTGGCGGAGTTTGATTTATGGAAAAATCACTTTCAGTCATTGTTTCTCAGCTTGTAATTAGTCACAATGTTGTAGAGCATTTTATAGAGTCGGGTTTCACGTGTGACATTGTCTAAAATGTGCAAAAATGTTTTCAGATTCAAAATCAGTGTGGCAGACATCATCCAATCCCAGTACACAGACCAGGTTAGTACTGCATGCTCTATTGCATTGGAGTTATTCCCGTGGCGTAAGCATTGGCTTTAATTCAGTAAGCGTATGTCTCTGTTTCAGTGGTACACCCTAAATGACGTGAAGTCCGGACGTGTTCGCCTGATACTGGAATGGGTACCGGCAGTGTCTCATAACGCCACCTTGGATCAAGTCAGTGATTTGTTTGTTTGACATATTTCTAATCTCTATCTTTTGCGTCGCTTATTCCTCCCACATTTGTCCTTTTTCCGAATATGATCTCCTGCTCAGCATCAGTGCTGAGTCACTGTGATGTATTTTTAATTCGATTCTCTGCTACAGGTGATGCAGATGCAGTCTCTACAGTCTTACCACAACAAGGCCGTTCCGTCCACAGCCCTGCTCTTTGTTTATTTGGACAGAGCACACTCATTGCCTGTAAGTCCCATGTTATTTGTTAAACTGAAAAACACACGTACGCTGCCCTGGAGTTTTAGATAGACAAGAGTTTGTAGAGCACATAATATTAAACCTTCTACTTCTAATTAAGACATTGTTTGTTGTGCTGGATTGAAATAAAATAAAACTGAGGAATAGTTGTGGCTTGCTGGGCAACAGTAACTGTTTATACGATGCAGGGAGTGCAAGTCAGACATGTTCCACCTATTTTTGGCTTAATTACAGATTCAAACTATTCACGTCATTTTTTTGCACTTTTTGTTTTTCTATGTCCAGTTTAAGAAAAGTGGAAAGGAGCCCAAGGCTGCGGCTGAGCTTGTGTTTGGTAACACGACTTACAAAACCAAGGTATGAGACTGGTAATAAACTCATTATGACAAGCACGCACCCTTTGACTTTGACAGCTTAGTTTGCAACTATAATTTCATTTCATCTTCTGTTTTTTTGTTTTTGTTTTACCAGTTAAATGTTTAGGCGGTGAAATGTCACGATAAAGTCTCTCTCAAAGTTTCACAGAAACCAAACAAGTATGTGGCAAATGGTTTAAATTCCTCTGGGATAAATTACTCAAAGCTGCTATATTTAGAATTTGAAGAAGGACAAACCTGGCGCCCCCCACTGGTGGCATTGAAGAGGACACGATTAAATCTATTTCAAAGGAGAAAAAGATATTTATACTTTATTAATCCCTCAATGGGGAAATTATTTTTTCACTCTATTTTTTTATTTACATGCATTTTAACCCGGACACACACATGCAGTACAAGAGCATAGACATGCAAATGCGGTGGATGGTGGAGTGATGGGTGTCGGTGCCTTGCTCAAGGGCACCTCGGCAGTGCCCAGGAGGTGAACTGGCACCTCTCCAGCTACCACCTTACATATTTTTGGTCCATGTGGGACTTGAACCGGCCACCCTCCGGTTCTCAAGCCAAGTCCCTATGGACTGCCCCTAACCCTAAATTTGGTGGTTGGCTCCATGCTCCCTGGGGGCCAGTACCCGACAGGATGCTGCTCTCTTCCTCTGCCCGGGACTCGAACCTGGTCTTTTCGGGTGGGGGATAAAGACAAAGATGAGCGATATACCTTCGCCAGACCTCAGCCTATAAGTTATGTTTCACATTCGCTGCCGAAACCCGGGATCGAACCAGGGACCTTTAGATCTTCAGTCTAACGCTCTCCCAACTGAGCTATTTTGGCATGTACAATGCACATATCCTCAACCAACTCACTCCTTCTCTTTTTCTATCTGAAGGTATGTGATCGCTCCAGATCACCTGAGTGGAATGAGTCATTCTACTACTTGGTTCGCGACCCCAGAGAGGAGATGCTCATAGTGAAGGTGGGTCTATGTGCTGTGTCTCTCACGCTGCTCAGAGGAAGCATTTAAAGGAACATCTCCACCTCTGACTGACATTATAAACGTGTCCATATCTGCTGTAGTTGTCAAGTGCATGGGACCAGCCTATGGGATCCCTCGTAGTCCCTGTGAGAGAGCTGCTCTCTGAACCGGAGCTGGTCATGGACCAGTGGATGCCCCTGGATGGAGCCCTACCCGAAAGTCAGATCCTACTGAGGGCTGAACTCAAGGTAGGAGAACGCACGCACGTAGGTGAATATATCCATTGTCATTTATACTCATTTATAACAACCAGCTGCAAATGTATTATTGACAGATCCTGAGCTCGAGGATGACTGAAGCTCCACAGCCCTCTGTGACTGCTACAACGAAGGAAGAGATTCCCTCTGAGCCCACGTTCAAGGCAGTCATGGAGGATGAAAAAAGCTCAGAGGAGCCCACGCATGAGTGAGTGTCGCCGGATTTTTGACATCAGAACTCTGCAGACCGTCGGTGTTATTCAAAGTGTAATTATGTGTCTTCAGATTGGTGGCAGAATCCAGCCACGTTGAAGCAGCAGAAGCAGACGCTCCAGCCTCCACAGAAGACGCTACACCCGCTGAACCGGCTGATACTCACACCACACCTGATCCATTCCCTGCTGCTGCAGTGAGTCCTAGCACGTTGTCAGTTTGTTGTTACGTTTAACCCCGTCTACTTTCACCCTTTAATAACCTTCATGCAATTTTGGCCAGCTGGTGGAGGAACCAACAGATCCAGAAGAGCATCCGTCACTGCCAGAGGCAGCAGTTAAAGGAAGCTTTGAACCTCGGCAAATACAGACAGAGGAGTGAGTTCCACCAGGCTATATTTCATCACATATCCATACAATGGCAGAATGGAAATTAAATGAGATCTGTGTGTGCTTGTGTGTAGTTCCGGTTTAGACAACCTTGCTCATGCCACAGTGACTGGTCTTCCTGTTGACACCGTGGGGCCGGCGGAGGTCACAGAAATCCCCAAATCTGTTCTTCCGCCACACACTAACCCCAGCCAGGACTTCGGTAAAGAGGTGGGTTTAGTGGATGCCTTATAGTGGAAGTTGAATAATTAGCGCCCACCTGCTGTATTGTAGTATTTGTTCTTCACTTCTTCATTTGCATTATTTGAATTGAGAAGGAAACACCGATGTTATCAGTGTGCAGTAAGCTGCAGGCTCCTCCACCTCTCTGTCAAAGTGAACACTGTATGGTGTTAGGGTGGAGAGCATAAAAATGTCAGGTCCAGTGTTCCATCAGCACTATGTTTCTGATAATTGATCACATTAACAATAATGTCTTGCCAGTCATTCATTGTCCTCCATTTGCATGAGTTAATGCTGCTGAGACTCGTTCTGTCACGTGGGTTTTTCTGAGTAACTCCTCTGTGAATGTGCCACTTCCTCTTGTCTTTAAATATCTTGTTAACTTCTGCCAGGGAGAGTGTGTCATGCCAGCTAGTATATAAAAAAAAAGGATTTCCAGTCTCAGAGGTTCGGAGTAAAACATATTTTATATTTTAGTTTCTTCAAAGTTGTCTCCGTTTCACTTTGATGAAAGCTTTGCACACTCTTGGTATCCTCTCATGACGCAGGCTTCTTGTCTGTAGCATGTAACACTTACGCTCTTCATCCTGCAGGGGCTGCTGAGGATTCACCTGCTGGAGGCTCAGAATCTGGTGGCCAAGGATAACCTGATGGGTGGCATGGTGAAAGGCAAGAGTGACCCCTATGTCAAGATCAACATAGGGCAAGTCGCCTTCAAGAGCCATGTTATCAAGGAGAATCTCAACCCGACGTGGAATGAAATGTATGAGGTATGAAGCATCTTCCGGTTTAAGTATCGCTTAATTTCACTACATGTGTAGTATTTTGTACAAATATGTGTTTTTGTTTGTCTTTAACAGGTGGTTTTGAGTGGACACAGAAACCAGGAGATCAAATTCGAAGCGTTTGATAAGGATTTAGACGCCGATGACTTCCTCGGCAGGTGTGTTTCATGTTTACGTGTCAGTATAGTTTAATAAGTAACTTATATTAGTGCTCCAGTTTGAAAGGTCACGTCCTGTGTACACTGATCCGCTTGGTAAGAATTTTAACAGCATTACATCTGTGACTTTGACATAATTTTGCTCTGGAATGCAAGAATGCATAAAATAAATAAATCTTTCTGTTTTATTACAGATCAAGTAAAAAAAAAAAAATAATAATAATAATTTTGTAATTTCATTCAGGACCAGCATGCTAAAAAAAGAAATAGAAGCCATTCATACTGTAAACTTTAAACCTTTCTAAAATTGCAGGTGTATTTATGAATATTTACACACACCTGAAGTGATCAGCGTTAACTTTTCTGCTGCTTTTATTAGATTAAATGCAGGAAATCTTTGTTTCTGGTAGTGAGACTTTAAAATCTTGTCAAATGTGATGTTCACAGATTCAGTGTTCAGCTAAATGAGGTCATCAGATCCCAGTACACAGATCAGGTTTGTCAATAATTCATCATCTCAAGTCATGTCACGTGGTTTCTAATCTGCTTGCTGCCAAAAGGTGTTGCCCTGCTTCTTTAACTTTAACTTTGTCTCTTTTACAGTGGTACACTCTAAAAGATGTGAAGTCCGGGCGGGTTCACTTGATACTGGAATGGGTTCCTACAGTGTCACATTCAGTCACACTTGACCAGGTCGGTCCTTCTGAACGTTTAGCCTCACACAGCTGATTCAAACTTTTTTTAAACGTGGACTACTGAACTGTCTCCTCCTAGATAATGCTGTTGAGTCACATTCCAACACACACACACACTTTTATGGCAACATAATTATCAGCTCCGACTGGCTGTGCTTCATATCGCAGGTACTGCAGCTTCAGACTCTGCAATCTTATCAGAACAAAGCTGTCCCCGCCGCTGCTCTGCTCTTTGTCCATATCGAGAGAGCACATTCATTACCCGTAAGTCACCTGCGGTTTATTTACATGCCGTGCAGTAGACCACAAAAATGTTTCCTCATATAATCAAACCTGCTCTCTCTTTCTCAATAGTTGAAGAAGAGTGGAAAGGAACCCAAAGCGGGAGCTGAGCTTGTTCTGGGTGAAACAACATACAAAACCAAAGTGAGATTCTCACTGCACGGTGCTCTATAATCGGCCTGATAGATAAATTATTAGTGCAATAACTCTACCATATTTTTTCATCATCCCTTTTAAGGTGTGTGACCGCAGTACCAACCCTCAGTGGAATGAGTCTTTCTACTTTCCGGTCCAGGACCCTAAAAAACAAATGCTTATTTTAAAGGCAAGCCAATTATTCACATTCTTCAATTGGAAGCATCTACATCTCAACAGCAGAGTGATTTAAAAAAAAATCTCTTGCATTACAGTTGTCCAGTGGTTGGGACCAGCCAATGGGATCTCTGGTGGTTCTGGTCAAGGATCTGCTTGCAGAGCCAGAGCTGGTCCTGGATCAGTGGTTCCATCTGGACGGAGCCTTACCGGAGAGTCAGATCCTGCTGAGGGCTGAACTCAAGGTGAGAAAGTAAACACATATATCCACACACACATACATGATGTTCAGTATTCAAAAAGTATTCAATAAAACAACATTTTTTTCTGTTTTCGATAGATTCTAGAGTCCAAAATGTTGGATCTGATCAGTGCAGGGACTCTGCCCTGTGCTGCCCCTGGCCCTGGAAATGGACAGGTGAAGCTGTCTCTGTCGTATGCCTCGCAGGAGAAACAGCTCAGCGTCATCGTCCATGGCTGCAGGTCTGCTTCCTTACATAGCGCGCCAAAACACACCAGATTGTGTCCATTACGTACTGTTCGCCAAATCATACTTACTTGAAGTCTTCAGATATTCAGATATTATTTCAAGATTGTTTTCCGTTAGATATTATAATGGCACAATTTCAACACCAGCTTCAGCTTTGAGCTGCCATGCTGCAGCATCTAACTTAACACAGACCACAGGGGGACTCGGTTAGACACGTATATATCAGGGTTCCCACGGGTGCTTGAATTCCTTGAAAATGCTTGAATTTTAATTCAGTGATTTCAAGGTTGTGAAAATGCTTGAATTTTTTGTGAAGTGCTTGAAAATGCTTGAAATTTGCGTGATGTCTATCTCAATAAACCAAGAGAAAACAAAAATGTTTCCTAAGCGGCTACGCGCTTGATCCGATGCCTTTACATGCAGAACTCAGTTATCATACTCGCTTGGTGTTCTGCAGAGAAATAACAGTAGACTACTATCCACACCTGTTGGTCACTGTTATTGCGCTATGGTAGTTACACAATACACCGCTCACAAGCTGAGAATACAAGCCAATTCACAATTAGTTAAAAATTCAAAAAAAGTCAATCTACCACCATATGAAATAATGCTAATTAGACCCATATTATTATGCCATACAGTGGCACCGCTGCGCTTCCCATGACCATCATGGCAAACACAACTAGTAGGCTACCTATTTAAAGGTGCTGGAAAAATGGAAAAACTGGTCCTTGAAGGTGCTTGAAAAGTGCTTGAATTTGTTCATGAAAAAGGTGTGGGAACCCTGATATATACTGAAAGGTCGGATTTTATTGACTTTAGTTGCCACATCTTGATGAATCAGTGTAACTTAAATAAAATAGTTTTAATCTGTCAATGCACAGACATGTTTGTTTAAAAAAAAAAATAAGAAAGACCTGCAGTTTAACAAAATGAGGACATTGTTGATGACAGCTTCAATTAAAAATAATATATATATACAGGGATCATACTGCTATAATAACTTTTTGATATGATTCTACTTTAACGTGTAAAATGATTGAAGATATGCTTTCTTGTTCTGTGCACAGAGGTCTGTTGTCTCAAGGTAAGGACGGTGTGGACAGCTACGTTTCCCTCATGCTGCTGCCAGACAAAAGTAAGGCCACCAAGAGGAAGACGGCAGTGAAGAAACGAGACCTCAACCCAGAATACAATGAGAGGTAATGAACTAACTGTATCGAACTTTGTAATTCCTGTCCGGGTTCGTTATCGTTCGCATCTAATCGTGTTTTTTTTGTCAATTTCTTCAAGGTTCGAGTATGCTCTGCCTGTGGATGAGACAAAATTCAGACGCCTCAGTGTATCAGTGAAGAATAACTCGGCCTCGTTCAGGAGCCGCGACGTCATCGGACAGGTCGGTCTGAGACCTGGCTGTATACTAGTGCTAGCCAACTTACACTCATTGCATGACTGTTTAAAATGTTTCTGCTTATACTGCTCATACACACGTTTATATGTCATTCCTGTTCTTCAGGTGCAGATCGAGTTGGCTCAGCTTGACCTGATTTCCGGCGTCACAGAATGGTGAGCGGAGCAGATTCAACTTCAACCCAGACTGCATTTCAGTTCAAGTGACGCACTCATCGTGTGTTGAGTTTGCAGGCGGCTGCAAAACTTTCATAGTTTCCTCACTGACGGGGAGCAGAAGCCGCAGTCAGCTTGGGTTAATGATGTTTTAAACCATTAAATCAAAGCAAGCCACTCCTAAAGCATAAACTCTATCCGCTGCTATCCACCTACAGTTCATGTAGAATGTATGTAGTATCCAATAGAGGATGTTTAGGGTGAACTGCACACTTTGTCTTCTTTAATTACCACCATAAATCAAGTAATTGCTAACTAAGTCGGTTTTTATTCCATTTTCATCCTTTCTGTTTATTCCAGGTTCACTCTGAAAGACGAAGCCGACTAGTCGCTCTGCTTGCCGATGTTGTCGTAGTCCAAAGACGATGATGTCGTCACTAAACTTGGTGTTATCCCACTGCTGCAAATCACACTGATGCCTTCACCTCCCACCTTTGCGTACAGTACCACTGTGGCAGCCTTTACCTGCATCCACCCGGCTCTCTGTGTACCGACACATAGTATAGAATTAGACTGCACTGTATATTTACGTACGTCAATACTCTCACCGAGCATAAGTAGGTTGAAGTAGCTCGACGCAGAGTTTGTACTGAAGGTCACTTTACTATATGAAGAAGAAATTAAGTTGTTAAGATTGAGTGCAGCAAGTGAAAGCTAAACAGGCGCAGAAAGAATGAAGTCCTATTTTTTTTTTTTGTTGCAAGAATGTTTTGAATCAGCTTGAAGTGCAGTAACGTTTTTAAACTATAGTTTCAAGTATTGCTCATAAATGCCAATTCAGTATTTTGGATCTGTTTTATGACTTACATTGGCGTTGTTACATATATCACAGCACTTGAAATTGCTTTTGAAAATATTTTTTTTTAATATTTTTTTTCTTTTCTACAAGATTTGTTACACCCGTGTCACAGTTAAATCATGATATGTTTGATTTTGTGTATATTTGCAAAGCTTATGCTTCAGGTCTGATACCGTTTGTTGAAAGGTGGTAACAAAAAAATAAATGATTTTGCACATGTCACTTTTTGGTTTTGTGGAGCCATGAGTTATAATTTAAGAGTTTAGAAGAAGAATAGAATAGAATAGAATAGAAGAGAATGCCTTTATTGTCATTATACAAGTATAATGAGATTACAAGCTACCCCATAGTGTGCACACATAAATAAACAAGTAGAGATATGTACAATAAAACTACTATAAGAACTACTACTATACTACTATATATATATACTACTATGGCAAAAACTACTAAGTACAAGAATTAACATAGACTGTACAATTACTAATATGAGCTACTGTCTTTAAAAAAAAGTTGCATAGACAGTTTTATTTGTGATATACATTGTTTTATTACCAGTTCTACTGTGTATAGTTTTTTATAACTTTAACCCTTCTTTTGATAGAGCCAGTTATTCTGCTGTGATATACAGTGGATAATTAAAAAATGTAAACGTTAGATACTGAGGAGGGGTGGCTGTGGCTCGGCTCATCTAGTTCAGTCGAAAAACAAATTGTGAGTGTGTGTGTGTGTATGAAGATGAGCTTATTATTATTATTGAGAGTCACTGCTTTGACCTTAACATACACGCAGTTGCAAAGCTGAAGTTTACTGGAGGACATGTGTCATAGCAGACGCAGAGGGTAAAGCACGAACACTGAAAACTTCCATTACAGAGGGAGTGAATCATTCCGGTCACAAGCTCACTTCTCTAATCATCAGGCTGCAAGAACCACAGTGTGGAAATATTCTGTTAAAACTAAAATGTGAAATAAGCAGACTTACAAGTAGCATAAAAAAAAGATATTATTATGCAGAAGCACCCATTATGTGGTTATATATTATATTATTGAATTATAATACTGATGTAAGCATCACTACTTTATATACAGCTAGATAGTGTCATCTATAATTCACACTA
The DNA here is from genome assembly GCA_004119915.2 of Collichthys lucidus. Taxonomy (NCBI): domain Eukaryota; kingdom Metazoa; phylum Chordata; class Actinopteri; family Sciaenidae; genus Collichthys; species Collichthys lucidus. The sequence continues at coordinate 31,489,183 of CM014082.1, read as the reverse complement.
GCGGGGTAAACACAGGTGTGTGCAGTGATACTGATTAAAGCTCCTTCCATTCGGGGTGCTGCTGTGATGCATGTTGGCTCACTGGAACACCTGCGTTAACTCTACTATTTCATATCAAAAGGATGATGTTTATTCTATTTATATTTATTTTATAATCTATTTTTATATAGTTTTCTATTTGTATCAAACATTTTTTTATTTCTACGGCCACTTTCTGCTTTTTATATAGTTTTGTATAGATGTTTAGCACAACTCTAACTTATTTAAATCCTATGCGAATGTTTAAGTTTCGCTACAAATGTTTAATCTTTCTGTACATATTTACATTTATTTTAGATCTGGAAAAACACTGGAATAAGGAAGACTGGATTCAAAGTATCAAAGTTTAGGTTGGATTTATTTTTCTTGTACAAGAAGCAGCGTTTAACAGTGCAACACACTAAAAGGGGGTTACAGAGAAATGGCTCCTCGAGGAGCTTTAACAGTTGGTTCTTATTTTTTATTTTTTTTTTTAAATGGGCTGTCTCGGACACCTCCCTACTGATACGGATAATATCATAACATCCTTTTTTTGGTTTTCTTCCCAGTAATGAACATTATGTTTTATATCCAAGTGGTACTTCCCTAGCCTGTCTCTCCTGTCTTGTACTATTGATTCATAATTTATAATTATCTCTCCCTGCCAGCCTCAGTAAAACAGAGGCCAAATAAGGGAAGCGTGATACACATACACTATATGAATTAAAACACCTGAACCCCAGTATAATCCTAATATTTATGACATGTGTTATCTGTCTGTCTGTCTGTCTGTCTGTCTGTCTGTCTGTCTGTCTGTCTGTCTGTCTGTCTGTCTATCTGTCTGTCTGTCTGTCTGTCTGTCTGTCTGTCTGTCTATCTATCTATCTATCTATCTATCTATCTATCTATCTATCTATCTATCCTAAATCCGCAGTAGTAGTAATTAGCTGTAGTGGAATAAAAACTATAAAATGTCCCATTAAAGTAAAGTAATCGTAAAGTAATAGTAATAGTACTTGAGTATTTTGGTGTCGGTCAGTCTGCGCAGCTGCAGTGTGACGTCAGCGGACAGTCCTTTCACTTTCCTTTCAGAGGAAACAGCGTTCAGAGCTTACAGCCGTGCACAGGTAAATAACATGTGAACTTTATGTTTGTGGCTTAACGTTGTGTCAGAAAATGTAGCAAAGAGGCGAAGCGTGACGTCAAGTCGTATCCTATCCTAAAAGTTCAAGTTTAAGTTTTTTGTCGCAACAGAAAGCGAACTGGAGCGATGACTTTCGGTTTGCACGTCATGTCGCAGTTTGTCGGTATCATTTTTATTTGGATAAATAAACTGTTGACAGGCTGGAGACAACAAACACAGGAGACTGTCAACATGTCCGCAGACGCTGAGGAGGAGCCGATGGAAACAGACGTGAGTGGCTGCAAAGTTCACAAGCTAAAGTTAAACATTAGTATTAAAAACAAACTTTTATATATATCATATAATAGTAACATCACAATGTGAATATATGCACTGCATGTCTTTAGTGGGACTGATGTTTTAAATGAAGTTTGATGGATTAATTTTTTTTTTAAATATCCTGTCCTCTCTCATAAAGCCTCCTGCAACGTCACGTGGGAGTGCAGAGGTAAGTGTTAGTGTGTGTGTGTGTGTGTGTGCGTGTGTGTGTGTGTGCTTACGTGTTACAGATACCTAGAAATAATAATAATAATAAATTTAATTTATAATGCACTTTACATTTGAATCAAATCTCAAAGTGCTACAATACAAACACAAAGTACATGCACACAAAGCAACAAAAACAAATAAATCACAACAGCGTTAAAAAACGACAGGATGAGGAAAAAAGGAAAGTTTTAAGTCCTTTTTAAAACTTTCGAGGGTCTGTGATGATCTGAAAATACATCTGTACTGTGTAGTTAGCTCCCTTGTACAGTATTGTAATACATCTGAATATTAGTTTAGTCACATCTGTATCTCGCACTGTTATTTTATTCATTGCACTGCCTGTACATTATGCTCCCATAACTTATTTGTATATAGTCTGCCCACATTGTTTATCTGTACATACTCTGCACATAATCATAGTTATACACACCTACTGTAAACACTGCATTTATCTGTATCTATTGCACTTTGCTGTTTGCACTTCTGATTAGATGCTAAACTGCATTTCGTTGCCTTACATACATGTACATGTGTAATGACAATAAAATTGAATCTACTCTAATCTAATATCACTTCAGTCCAGTGATCAGTTTTAAAAAAGCGGTGCAGAGTGTGGAAACAGTGGCAAAGTGAATTTATTTCTATTCATTCATGGGCAGTTTTTTTTTTAGAAAACATTGCATAGAAAATCCGGGCCGCGTTCCAACATTGTGTTTGTTAGTCAAAGTGAAAGTAAGTGTGTGTAACACACGACTTGTTTCTTCTGTTTTGAACCGTGCCAGTGCTTATCGTCCATTTTGTATTTTTACATTTTTATAATTCTAAAATGCTCTAGAAAAAAAACTTATTTTCAAACCAGGTCTTTTAAGCTGAATGCCACAGACTTGGCTACACATTGACATTTACTGTAACATGTTTGTTTTGATTTTTCTCACATGACTTTATCACAGAACAAAGGCGGCGTTCAAGTTACGCTCTCAGTCCAGTGGCCCAAAGATGCTAGCCCAGAGACACGTAAAAACAAACTAGAGAAAATTCTTCAGAGTTGGGCCAACAAAAGCGGACGTGAGCTAAACTTGAGCGTTGTGACTGTCTCAGCGGATGGGAGAGCTGCGATAAGGATTGAACCTGCTCCAGGTACAGTATGATTTAATGTTGACTAATAACATTTGAAGTATTTTACATCTTTTGGAGGCAATTCAGTTTGTGTTTGCTGTCTTTAAAGCTGTGACAGACCTTCAGAAACTGAGTGGACAAACACTGAGTGGGAAGGACGGTTACACAGTCATCATAACAAATGTTGATCTGTCAACACAAAAGCTGGAGAAAAAAATACAGGAAGATGTTTCAATGACTCCTTTTCCTCCAACTGTGTCAGAGCCACACAAGGTATGTGCTGTGTAGTCAAAGGATTTAATTATATTTTAATTAATGTTTTTTTTTAAATAAATTAATATATTGTATTTTATCTAGGAGAAAAAATCGGTGGATAAAAGTAGTTCCAGCAGTTCATCAGCAACTCCTACAGCAGGAGAAGTGAAGTGTACTGTTCCAGTTGGCCTTTTCTGGTATGTGAACCACATCTACAAGGAGGAGATAAAACGCATCGAGAAAGAGAACAGAGTTCAACTCGGTGCAGAAGTGAATGTGACATTTGGAGCTGGAGATGGAGACAGACAAAATGCTTTTTCCGAGTTCACTACCCTTGTTCAGAAGTGCATAAATGAATCAGCTGGCATAGATATTCCTTTCAAGTTTGTAACTCCAGAAGAGCTGAAAGACACACTGCATATCATCCAGAAGCCAGAGAACAAGCTTTTGTGTACCATATCCTCTGATGTAATGACCGTATGTGGGCCAAGACAAAGTCAAGATGCCGTCAAAAAGGCCTTAAACGCATCACAGAAAACCTTAAACGATAACTACACTTCAGCTGGACAGTCTACACAGGCGTCTCTAGGAACGTCACTGAACATTGACATGAGCTGTGTCAAAGATCAACTCGTGGATACTGGACTGTCCATGGATCAGAACCACTGGGAGATGCTGACTACTATCTACAAGGAAAACATAGCAAAGATCGAAGCTAAGTTTGGTGTGGACTTTAAGGAATCGGCCGTCGGTCAAGACAAAGTTGAAGTCAAAGTTCACCGTAACAGATCTGGAGGAAATGCATCAATGGAGAGCCATGCCGTCAGAGCTCTCCTTCAACTGTACCAGAAGGTGATCACTACACCCATGGGCACGACCCAACACCATGGTGCCACTGGGTTCAATGGATCACCGAACTTTTATCAATCAGAGGGCGCCTCCAGCAGACTGGCGTCGAATGGCCAGTCAGAATACAGCGTGCGCAACACTGAAGCAACCACAGGAGAGGGAGCAACAGCTGGAGGCAACGAAGATGAAAAGTGTCCAATATGCATGGATGGATTTACCAATAAGAAGCGGCTCAAGTGTAAACATGAATTTTGTGAGGAATGCCTGACACACTCCAAACAAAGCATGGGACCCGTCTGTCCTGTATGCAGAGATGTCTTTGGTACGATTGAGGGAAACCAGCCAGATGGAAAGATGTCATGGGATTATAATTCCCATTCCCTCCCTGGATTCTCAGGCTACGGCACAATAGTCATCAGATATGATATGCAAGGTGGAATCCAGACGGTAAATGTCTTAATTCAAATGTCTGGAGAAATGTTGTAATTTGTAATTTACATTTTTGTCAGTTACATTTACATTTCTGTGTCCTTTTGAAGGAAAAGCATCCGAATCCCGGAAAGCACTATGGTCCAATCCACAGAACAGCATACCTGCCTGACAACAGAGACGGCCGAGAAGTTGTACACCTGTTAAAGAAAGCGTTTGACCGGAGGCTCATTTTCACTGTCGGGACATCCAGAACGACTGGATGGGAGAACCAGGTGACCTGGAATGACATTCACCACAAAACCTCAATGTCAGGAGGACCAGAGAGGTACAGTACGCAAATCTCTAAGTTCTTTTTTAACATACATTCTTTATTGGTGCTAAGGGCCAATCCCATTTCACCCCTTCGCCTTACCCCTTACCCCTACCCCTCTCTTTTGCGCGTTCCCGTGAAGGGGTAGGGCTATCCCAATTCTCCTTAACACGAAAGGGGTAGGGGATTGGCTTAGAACCCCTCTAAAGTGAGCGGTTGAGGCAGGCTGACTCCGAAAGGAGGGGTACGAAACATTTCCCATAACACAACGCGGCATTGTCAACGACAACACAACCGAATTTAATGGCGGCGACATCTCCCAACGGACATAAATGTATCAACAGTTATAGTTATTTACGAAAAACAATACATTTATGTCCGTTGGGAGATGTCGCCACCATTAAATTCGGTTGTAAAGTGTTGTATAAAGTTTGACATTGTCACAATGTGTAGTGGTGAGATTCTCCATAAAACGTAGGTGGGGGAATCGCTAGATTAGCGTGTAGCAGCAAGCTAACGATTTACGGAAGGGTGAAAAAAACTGCAACCAGACATATTTTGAAACAGCTGGTATGTCATTATTAACACCAGAGTCACAACAGCAGGCATATTTGCTTCTGGTTTGTTATTGTGCTTCAATGTTTGCTTCTGGTAATTGTCGCCTTTTGGTTACGTCATAAGTAGCGGCTGACGTATGCGAGTGTTGGAGGGGTGTCCCATTTCGTAGGGATTGCTTTTCAGCCCTACCCCTCGCCCCTCCCATTGACGGGGCAAGGGGTAGGGCTAAGGGGTAGGCGTAGGGGTAGAAAATAGAAATGGGATTAAGTCTACTTTAATATTATATATTAAAACCTTTTACATACTCTGTCTCCACAGTTTTGGGTATCCTGACCCTGGTTACTTGAGCAGAGTCAGAGAGGAGCTGAAGGCCAAAGGCGTCGAGTGAAGACATTGTGTCTACACCAAAAAAATAAATAAAAAAATCAAGATCATTTAAAACACATTTACTGGAATGCACATACTACTCTTTTGTATGCCGTCTCTCTTCTCTTCCAATGTTTCATATAATTCGTATGGGTTGTTTTGAGGTGACAGCATTTACAGCTTTTATGGTTTAGCAGCTTTTATCATAACTTTTTTGATGAAGGATTTGTTGATTGATGTTCCATCAAAGACATTTGCATCCACATATTTACCTGCATGTCTGCAGTACACATGATCTGATTTACTGTTAAATAAATAAATGATTAAACCAACCCACACTGACTCATCACAGTGTTTTTCATTTCTCAGCGTATGTGGGCGGGGGGCAAAACACAAAACACATTAGCTTGTTTTCTGTACAATTTTTAAAATTTTATTTATAACAATATCTGTTATTTAGTTTGTAAAGTACTCCAGCAAAAATTAAACATTATTCTCTTTCCAGAAGAAAGTCTGAGCCTCCATGCATTGTGTACTATAAAAGCTATGTGTCATTTTTTCATTAAAAAACAAACAAACAAACCAAAAAAAAAAACGAAAACAAGGACTAATCAAAAAACAATTCTGAAAATGCATGTATGATTTTGCAAAAATGTTCTTTAGGTAAAATGATTGTACTTCTCTCTCAATTTAAGACACAAACATATACAACAGCATAAAATAACACTTGCTGACAGGTAAGCAAAAATAAAACAAAAACAAAACCAACTTGTTATTGTAGTTACATTAAAGATTGGTGTTACTTTTCACATGCATTAAGATATGGCTGACACATTTCTGACAGAAGCAGCATTTTGGGACAGAGGCTGAGCGTAAGGACGTGTCAGAGCAACCAGAATGGTAGCATTAGCAGCAGCAGGGCACAGAGGAGAGTGAGAGATTAGAAAGAGCTCGAGAAGAGCGGAGAAAAAACGCTAAGGACCAAATGAACATAATGCACTTAAGACGGAGTCATTACAAAAAACTGTGAACGTACAGACTTCGATCCTCTGAAGGTAGAAAGATAAATCTACTCGCAAAGTCAGATGGGTATTATCTGGTCTTTACAAAAAACAATGGACTGGAGAAGCAAAAGACCCATCTTGATCATGTTTTCATTCTATTTTACCATATTTGCAGCCTATTGTTCCTTCTGCAGGAAGACCCTTGTAATGGCGCAGACGTGACACTGTCCATCAAAGTCTTGTATCTGCTATGGGCCCTCTCATTATCAACCCTCACCATGTCTTTACATCTGTAATCTCCACCCACTACTCTGCCTGGAATGTTTAACCCATAACCAACTTTCTCACTCTCCATCTTCATAATCGCAACACCGGAAACGCCTCTCACCCCCTTCATTTACAACAACACATGAGCTCCAGCTGTCATACAATGTGATAAAAACAAACATACCTGTTCAAACATCTTACGGTATAAAGCCTACAGTATACACTATACCGTAAAATATGAATTCTGTGCAAGGAAGACAACACAATCATTTCATGAACATTGTTCTCTGAGAAAAAATTATGTGGAAATACTGTAGTTGCCATCTGGTATTGGACATTTTACATGTGCTATACACAAACGGTGCTATCACAAATCTGTCTCGCACAATCTCCGCCGAGGAAAACCCGGCAAGACAACATATGTACCGATTTAGAAAACTTTGAGTTTTTGCCTTTCCCGCCTCAAAGTCAACACAAACAACAAACAGTTGGCACTGGTGAAATGGAACAATGTTTTTTTTTCTTTTCTATACAATTCATACAAAAATAAAAAATTAAAATTGCTCCAATGATAGCATCTTTTCTTCTGATTTTCTTGTTTCCATTTCATTTTGCACAGAGGTAGTGGCTATTTAGGTAAAGGGTAAGGGACAAAGTGTAAATTAAAAATCTCTCATAGAAAATGTTACTCATTTTTTTGACCAGAGGAATCTCAAAAGAACAAAATATAATACTGCAATCACATACAAAAGTAGTCCTTCATTTTTGTACATTTTATACAGTGTTCACACTTTTTATCAATTTTCTCTCGTACTTTTTGTCGATTTTTTTTTGTTGTTTTCGTTTCGTTTTTTCTTTTAAAAGGCAAGAAGAGGGGTGTGTTTGGAATAGCGTGATCCAAGCCGATGGACAGTCTATGCCAGCGGATCCACGAGGGGTTCCTCGTCTCCACGTGATAGCAGTTCCTTCTTCTCATCTGTGCTGGCCAGAGAGTTGCGACTGTTGTGAGCTCCCATGTACAGAGTGGCGTATACTGGGTTTGTGAAGTTGGTGGGCTGGAAAGGGTAAAAATCATCCGTAAGATGTCATATAAAGTATTTTCGGCTACAACATTTGTGTTTGTATATGGTATGCCTGGTATTTTTCTCTACCTTGTCTGGGTCCAGCGTAAAGTCCGCGTCCAGCAGCTCCCCGGCGTCGTCATCGGGCTCGCCCTCGTAGATCTTGTAGGCAGGGTTTCCAATCTCAACATTCATGGCTCCATTAGTCATCCTTTGGTGCTGGAAGCCCTTGGCCCTACACGAAATCATAAAGAGCACAGTCATATCTTTTTTTGCGTCTTTTTTAAAGTTAGATACGACCCAAACGATGCAAGCAAGGACACAGCCACATTATGAAGGGAGGGAAGAGGCATCGCATGACTCTCGCCACCACATCCAGGCTGAGGGAGCTAAGCCACAACACAAACCCAGCATTCATGTAGCTCATGACAGATTCAGACACAGTGGACCTGGATACTGGACTGTTCATGTACAGACTATTCTTTAAGACCCAGAATAGATTCTGTAAAATATTCTGCGAATGTCTGCATCGACTATGACATCTACCCCCGAGGGAATGCTGGATTTTTCCACATGCATTTTCCAGTTTGAGCTTGGAAGAATGCTGTCACACTATCCATCTCTCACTACGAGAGACACCATCACAATACGAACCACAGCACGGTACAGTAAGTACAATATGGCACAAAATGATGGACAACAGTATGACGGATCTATTCAATGCATCTTTTCAATAGATCTGCCTCGGAGCCGCTCTGACGAGGGCCATTGAACGGGGAGGTACTGTAGGAGCAGGATGAGCTACAGCTCCCAACGAACATCTGAGAGAATGGCGCAACATTCATCACGGGACCAAACACTGCACAGAGCAACCATGAGTTATGGGTGGGAGAAAGACAGAAAGAAAGACAGAGAAGGAGAGGATGCAGAATTAAATGGATGGAATGGGAAGTGTAACCCTGGCAACCGTTACCGCAAGCGTCTGGAGCCGGTTTTGCCGGGCCGGCTAGACCTGAGGAGCAGAAGAGATGCCATTACAGGGAGGAGAGGGAAAGTGCAGAAGGAAGAGAAAGAGGGAGGGACAATGGCAAAAAGAGGTCTCGAATGTCTCTTGTTGTTTCAAATCCGTTGCTGTTAACTCACCCTCTCATCCTCCTTCTATACCAGAACAACGCTCCTGCAGCCAGGAGAACCAGCAGCAACAGTAGCAGCACAGGGATCACTATTGAGGCCGTGCCTAGATAAATAAAACACACACACACAATTATAAGAACGGTGTGTCGAGAATCACAACTTCTGTGTCTGATGTCAGTTTGGAGGTGTTGACTTACGTCCGCTTGAACCTGGGGATCCTTCAGTGTTGGCCACGGACTCACAGCGATGCCCTGCCCAGCCAGGTGAACATCTACAAACACACACACACGAAAGGAGGATGTATCAGGGTTCACACACCTTTTTCATGAACAAATTCAAGCACTTTTCAAGCACCAGTTTTTCCATTTTCCAGCACCTTTAAATAGGTAGCCTAGTTGTGTTTGCCATGATGGTCATGGGAAGCGCAGCGGTGCCACTGTATGGCATAATAATATGGGTCTAATTAGCATTATTTCATATGGTGGTAGATTGACTGTTTTGATTTTTAACTAATTGTGAAATTTCAAGCATTTCCAAGCACTTCACAAAAAAATCAAGCATTTTCACAACCTTGAAAACACTGAATTGAAATTCAAGCATTTTCAAGGAATTCAAGCACCCGTGGGAACCCTGATGTATATGCAGTGATACACCGGATCTATTCAGGCTACAATATTTACAATTACGGATGAAAACACGGCTGCTCACCTGCACTCTGGAAGGCGGGAGGCGGGGTTAATAGAGCACTGGCCATTCGCGCAGTACTCGTTTGTGTCACATGTGTAGCAGCTGGGCTGGACTCTTCCATTTAAGCAGCTACAGACAGAAAAACAATCGACCATGAGGAAGACTAGCGACTCTGCATGTGTATGTTAGTGGTATTTGAACTGCACGCGTGAGCGCTCTTACCGGCAGGTGAACTCCCCTGTAGATGTAAAACTGTTGCTGGGGATACACTCGCCGTCACGACAATAGTGACACTTGTCAATCTCGCACGTGCTGCCGGTGTACTGAGGCAGACAGCGACACAGCTTGGAGCCGCTTTCACTCTGTAGACATGTACCTTTGTTCAGGCAGTGGCCCTCACAGCTCCCTGCTCACACACACACATAAACATAAATGTTAGTGCACTACTTATTAACACATTTTTTAAAAACTCGTCTGTGGGCTACATAGTGGAAACACTCACTGTACTGGCACTGGTCGCCAAGGAAGTCAGCGGGGCAGCGACAGGTCGGCTGGTTTCCGGCACTAACCGTGCAGTTGCCTCCGTTTTTGCAGTAATTCTTACAGGTGTGCAGGTTACAGTTTGGTCCTGTGAAGCCCGTCATGCATCGACAGGTAGGAGAGCCTGTGGAAGAACAGACGTATGTATGGATGAGTAAATGTGTCATGTTACGGGGCCAAAAGATATGTGGCCTCGCAAAAAATAGTGCCATTTATTCTTTGTTCATCTATTACTGAAGTAGCAAGAGAAACATAATACAATACTACGGAAGCCCTAAAGGGTCATACATACATTTTATTCCACCCGTTTTCCCGTGAGATAATTAATTCGAGATCTCGAGAAAATCAAAACTGACTATCTGTATTTTAAACTTAGTAACTGTTTGAAGAACAAATACAAAACACACTAAAGGTGTCTCCTGCTCCTCTGACATTGCTACATTAAATGATGTTTCCTGCAATGATTTAATACACTAGACTATCGTTTTGTTTTCTCGAGATCTCAAATTAATTATCTTGTTATCACTGGAAAACGGGTGGAATAAAATGTATGTATGTATGTATGACCCTTTAGGGCTTCCATAGAAACCAGCCTGCAGTGTCCATATCTCACCTGTAGGGGAAGGTGTGCATGTGCCTCCATTCTTGCAATAGTCCCTGCACTGGTCGATCTCACATCGATCTCCTCCATAGTTAGGCTGGCAGCGACACTTGGGCTGCTTGTGGGCGTTCAGGAAACAGCTGCCACCGTTCATACACTGCACCAAGCAGGGACCACTGGGAGGAGCTGTGGATGATGACAGGGTTTTTTTTTTTTCAGTCATGAAGATATGAAGTTATTTTTTTGAGAGTGATCTACAAATGTGCCTTGATTTGCACACGTGTTTTGCTATCCACAAATATAAATTTCTAATTTGTAACTTGTATTTTGGTTTTCAAAAATACATGTGTATTTGTTAATATACAATTTTCCATTTGTAAAAACAAAAAAAGGCATTTGTAAAACTGAAAATTCTGCTTGTGAAGCATGACTCAGCATTTGTGGTTCACCATTCACACACGCATCTCTTTCCTCAGTGACGTGTTTCTGAGACGTTCTTGTCGAGATCCAACAGATCCACAAACAAATTCTGGGATTCATAAACAGCCCGCCCTCCTGTATATGTGTATATTGAACATTATATTTATTCAGCTTTCTGGCCATAAAAACAACATTTCAATATATATATGGACATTTCTAGAGAGAAATGTGCGTTTTACTTTCTCAATCTATGTCGAATGAAAGCAAATTGTGTTTTATTAATCCTCTAGCGATAATTTATCCGACTGCTTAGTCACTTTTCAGTGGGCGTCATGGTTACCATATAATATATTTACAAATACAAGTGTATTTGTGGATAGCAAAACACGTGTGTAAATCAAGGAACAATTTGTACATAACTCAAAAACTCCATATGAAGAATGACGTGGGTGCCAGACAGTGTGTGTTCTGTACGTGCGAGTGTGTGTGTTTACTCACAAATGGGAGAAAGTGTGGGAGTGGGCAGCTCCACACATGTGCCATTGTCCAGCGTGCGTCCATTGGGACATGTGCAGACTGGTCCGCTGGGGCTCAGCAGACACAGCCATTCACATTTCTTCCTGTCGCAGGGATTGGTCACTAAAAAAAAAAAGGCGGAGTGAGAATTATGACTTCTGAAAAATAATAGTCCTCTTTCTTGTTTTGGTAAGCAGTGAGAGGTTTGTCAGTGTTCTACTCACTCTCAGGCTGCTTGTAGCGGTGATACAAAACGATATCTGTGGCGTGGTTCATTCCGGTTGTCAGGTTCTCAATGGGGCCTTTGCCGAACTTGTTCACTCGGAAGACGAAGTTGTTGATGTAGGTGACGCCGTAGACGTAGTCCTCGAATACATCAATGCTGAAGGGTTGATGGAGTTCTGTTTTCGAGAGAGAGGACGGAGTTTAGAGGCTTTACATCACATTAGAGCATCGTCCACCCATAGAGAGTCACAAATAGGGGTTGCACGACTTCAGATTTTTATAAGTCGACTCTAATATGATGAAAGTCGAGTCGACGTCGCCGGTGACGTCATTGATCACCCCCTCCCCGGTGAACTTTTTTTTCTCGTGAGTGTGTTTGGGGTGTGTGATCTAGTTGTTCAATACCAGGACTTGTCGGCCCAAATACCACGTCGGCCCACCGGGCAAATGCACGGTATGCCAGATGGCCAGTCCGTCCCTATCTACACGTAAATCTACATCTCCCATAGTGGAAAACAAAATACTGAACAAAACAATTTGGGAGGAAAACAACACAACACAACACCTGCAAGCCTAGTCATCGTCACAGTCCTGCTCAGTCACAGTTTTCGTTTTTCGGTCTTGGTTTGCGTGCAGGAACACAAGCGCATCTACGTGCGCTGGGTGAAGGCTCGGCTGCTGTCGCGTGATGGTTTTACTGGCGAGTGAAAAAATCCTCGCGCTTGGCGTGCTTGTCGCTGCGACAGCCAGATAACGTTTGTGTCCATCGTGTTTGCATCAAAATATGAGATTAGTGCAGCAGGGGATGCCACTACTAGCTGCGGCAGCCACGAATTGAGCCAGACCTCTCTAGATTAGCGACTAGTCGACGTCAAGCTCTAAACGTCATTGTGGCGTAGTAAAGTCGACTAGTCGACTAGTCTGTACAACCCCTAGTCACAATGCTGTGCCACTCAACTGTTCTTAATGCTGTTTACAGCCACGACTGCATCGCTGCCGTTCAGCCGCACGCTGCAGATCAACGAGAGTTTAGCATCGGCCCAGTAAAGACGCTCGTTGAAGTAGTCCACCGCTAGACCTGTATGGAGAAAGAGAAAGATTTTAGACACTTTGTATTTACTATAGAACACATTAAGGAGAAGTATGCTGTCTTACCAGTTGGCCACTGGATGTTTTCCTCCACCAGCGTCTCTCTCATGGTACCATCCATAGCGGCTGTTTCAATCTTGGGGTGGTTCCCCCAGTCTGCCCAGTACATTTTCCTAATGAAGGAAAAGTCAAAGATTATATTATCACTGCTGTCACCATCATTAAACCTCCATTTGAGTTCTTGTGACTTTCTACAGGACCCGCTCACCCTCTCTGGGGGTCCACTACGATGGCGTAGGGCTCATCAATCATGCCGGAGATGAGAGTCTTGCGGTGGCGTCCTCCGCTTATCTGGGCCACCTCGATGACATCTCTACCGGAGTCAGTCCAGTACAAGTTCCCTGCCACCCAGTCTACAGCAATGCCACGGGGCATCTTCAGATCAGGGATCTAAAGCACAGCCACAGAGGAAAAACAGCTCTAAAACCTTCGGACTGTCTGCTTTACCTATTCCCTTTATGTTTACATCGCACGCATTACACTTACCTCCACGTTCGTGACCCTCGAGTCACTCTGCCGTCGGTTGCGGTTGCTGTTGGGGGAAGAGGAGGAAGAGGGCAACTCATAGGAAGAAATGCGTCCCGTGTGCCAGTTTGTCCAGTAAATGCGGTTCGTCTTGACATGTAGGTCCATGGCATCGATGCGCACGTTGGCGTCTCCCTGGAAGATCTGCTCATAACGCCAGTTTGGCATGGAAGGGTCCAGGCTGCGGATCTCACTGTCGTCGGCGATGTAGAGCACTTGCCTTTGAGCTGAGGATGCAACGGAAAGAAATTAAAGCGGGTAAGCAAAATAAGCCGTCAAAGCCAACAAGTGTCACTTATGATAGAAGTACTCACCATCGGCCTTGCAGGTCTCGTTGATTCTGATGAAGTACTTGTGGCAGCTGCACTTGTGAGAACCTTTAGTGTTGTTGCAGATGTGGGAGCACACTCCAAACTGCTTACACTCGTTTTTATCTGCAAAATACATTTAGCTTTAAGTCTGCAGGAGCACATTCTAGACACAACATCAAACGTGCACCATGTAGCTAGGGCAAAAAAACAAAAACAAAAACAAAACAACAGCTGTACCTTCACATCTGTTGCGTCCATTCGACTGGAAGCCGGGTTTGCAGGAACAGAAAGAGTCCGTGCCGTTCACCACACAATGAGCTTCATCTCCGTCTCCGCACACTGTTCTGTTACTGCGACAGTCGTTCAGCACCGTGTCTGCAAGCAAGACAAAAAAAAAGATATTTACATTGATAACTCTGCACAGGGTCATTAGGACATCTACTCTACTGTGGCTAGGGCTGTATGGGGTGCCGTTTGTAAAGCGTCTCGCTCTGAAAATAACAGCAACATTTTGTCACATTTAGCTAAAAACTTTAGTTTAAAAAACTGGTTTGAATTTTTAAGAGTCACTTTTTTTCACACATTTAGAACAATATTTGTGAACTTAGAGATATTTTAAATATTTAAATCCAAATGTTAAATGTCAAATCTAAATGCTAAATCTAAATGTTGAAGCGAAATGTTAAATCTAAATCTAAATGTTAAATATAAATCTTGAAGCTAAATGTTAAATCTAAATCTAAATGTTAAATCTAAATCTAAATGTTAAATCTAAATCTTGAAGCTAAATGTTAAATCTAAATCTAAATGTTAAATATAAATGTTAAATATAAATCTAAATCTAAATGTTGAAGCTAAATGTTAAATCTAAATCTAAATGTTAAATATAAATATAAATCTAAATGTTGAAGCTAAATGTTTCGGGTGAAACTAAATATTTAGTTAAAATGCAAATTCAAATGCCGGTAACTGGAAGTGCCAAAATAAAAGCTTGAGGAGGTCAGATCGTGTTTATAGTGGCAAATGACGAATAAAACCCATCTTATCCGGGGAAATGGACTCTTGGACTTGGATTGGCGGCTCTGGGCAGCTCCGTCCGCGAGTTTTACAGTGCCTGCCCACCCGCCCGTTCCCGGGATAGTGAATTTACGCATGATCCGATTAATCCGACTAATCACTGATTATTTTTTCGATTAGTCGACTATCAAAATAATCGTTTGTGGCAGCCTTAACTGTGACACAACCTACCTTTCTTATTGCAGTGGATTTCATCAGAACCATAGTCCTCGCAGTCGTTGAAGTAGTTGCAGCGCAAGACGGAGCTGATGCAACGGCCATTGGAGCACTTGAATTCATCCTTCTGACACACTGGTGTGGGGGGAGGTATTTCTGTGGGAGTATAGGGGTCACAGAGAAGTCACATGCAGTCCATGACTTATACAAGATGCCTTCTTGAATTGTCAATATGACTTTACAGTAAGCTAGTAAAACTCACGGCAGTTCACTTCGTCGCTGTTGTCTCCGCAGTTGTTGACGCCATCGCAGCGTTTTGATAGTGGCAGACACACGCGATCATTATGGCACCGGAACTGCCTTGTGGGCGGACACTGGAATTTAACTACGGGACAGAGGGAGAGAAACATTAAGGAACAATGACGATTGTATTCAAGCAAAGTGGAATACTGCCCACATGTGAAACACAGAGATTCTCACCGCACTCTTCCGGATTTTCATCCGAGTTGTCCCCACAGTCATCCTCGCCGTCACACTTCCAGCCCAGGGGTTTACAAAGAGTGTTGTTGCACTGGAACTCATCCAGGGGGCAGTGTCTACCCACTAAAACAACATAGTGAGATGGGGGAAAGAAGAATTAATTAGACATAACCTGCTAAATACATCCACATCTTCAAGCATTACATGTTTTGTGTTTCTTACTGCCGCTGTCACATTTCTCCTCATCGCTGCCATCCACGCAGTCGGCATCAGCGTCACAGCGCCAGCGGATGGGGATGCAATGGCCATTTTTGCACTGGAACTGATCGCTGTCACACTTCACATCACAGCCATTCTGGACCAAGAGCAAAGAATTATTTTCATTGGCGCCCCCTGGTATGTCAGATTTCAAAGCGGAACCAGGGAGGGAATAGGTTGGGCCATACCTCGTCCGAACCATCAGCACAATCGTGGTCTCCGTCGCACTTCCAGCGCCCGGCAATGCAACGGCCATTTGTGCAGGCAAACTCGCTCTCTGAACACTGACGAGGCACTGAGGGCAGAGAGAAGACAAGCTTAGGAGGACGACAGGAGGATAATTGAGTATTGAGAAAAGAGAGCCGAGGCAAGGAGCAAGGAGAGGTCGCGAGGGGAAAGAAGAGAAAGGTGGGAATAGAGCAGACTGCAAAAAAAAAGAACACAGGGTGCTCTGTTGAGAGCCAGACATACGGTACATGAATAAAAATAAGGTGGATAATTCATATGACAGGATCGACTCATGGGGCACAGAGGTGGGGATGGTACAACATTCTGTACTGTAAACGATAGAGGAGCTAGTGGGATTGAAAAGGGAGGAGGAAAACCAAAGAAACAAGCTGGGGGACACACGGAAGACTGGGTAGCTGCGGATGGTTGAGCTGAAACTGTGAAAACACCTACCTCTGGCTCACATCAACAGGCCAGTGTGAAATGCAAAATAGACATGAGATGATGTGAGATGATGTGCAAATGGCCACAAAACTAATTAACGCAAAAATGAAGAATCCAAAAGCTTTAAGTCATGCGCGTAGTTAGGTAAATATAACAGACAAACACGCAGTGAGAGGTGACACATTGCTATCTGAACAATCTGCTTACAGTAGGGCTCATATATTACGTTATGAATAATTGTTTCCATGTAAGATAACGAGCTGCGGCCGTGGCTGTAGAACAAGCAGAGGGAACCTACCACACTTGTCTTCGTCGGAGTTGTCCCCACAATCGTTGTCGTAGTCACATTGCCAGCGGCCAGGCACGCAGCGGTTGTTCTTACAGCGGAATTGGTACGGCTCACACGTCCGCTCATCTGAGCACCAAAACAGACACAATAAGCACAAACATGGCACTATCACTGACTTCCTAGACTACCACCCTGTCCTTACCGCACTCTTCCTTGGGTTCATCCGAAGCGTCTCCGCAGTCGTCCTCTCCGTCACATTTCCAGCGCGCCGGGATGCATCGTCCCGAGTCCTTGCAGCGGAACTCATCCACGCCGCATGTCATTTGAGCTGTGCAACGGAGAGAGGGTTTAATGGATGAGAGAGGTCATGTTATAAGAACCGTATCCACGCCGTGGAGGACACTTATTTCTTAAGAAGGGGTGTTCTTGCACGGTAATGATGAGCTGTGTCTTACTGCAGTTGGCAGGCTCATCAGATCCATCCACACAGTCATTGTCCTTGTCACAAACCCACACCCGTGGGATACAGCGCTTGGTGATGGCACACTGGAACTGGTTGGGGGCGCATGTCACCTCCGCTGTACAAGAGACACAACACTAAATACAGAAGAACTGCAACCCAATCACAACTCTCACAAATTAAATTATTTAATGAATGCTGAAGTCCATAGAGACTGCAACACTCATTACATAACGTGGTGATTTTGCTATTCTTATAGCCTCGCAGTCAAAGGTGCCAAGGTTGACTTTGGGATGGCACGACAGAGCAGTCCATGTAATCCCTCTCAGTGGAGGATGAATGTGCTCAGCAAATGTCATGCCAATTACATTATGCAACATCATTTGGCCTAAGGGTGTTGCCAGAGGAAAGGTCAAAACGGAAAGAGATCCCCTGGAGATTGTGAGAATGTTCAGCGATGTCCTATCTGCTCATTAGACTTTCAGATAAGAGTATATGAAAAATGGAAACTCTGGCTTCAGGGAGACTATAGAGGAAAGGTTGAGAGGTCACTAGAAACAGTAGGGTACATCCGGTGGGGATGAAATTTAGCCATGCTTCAAATTGTAGAAATACTTTGTTCTGGACCAAAACGTTGTTAGGGTGAATGAACAGATGGACATACTGTTCTGCCACTGGCAGGACAAAGGCTGAAAAATATCAGAGAGAACTAGAAGGGCAATTAAGACTCACGACAGTCTTTCTCATCCTCTCCCTCTCCGCAGTTGTCCTGTCCGTTGCAACGGAAGATGCCAGGGATGCAGCGACTTGGGTGGGTACATTTAAACTGACTCGGCAGGCAGACGTGGATGTCTGAAAAAACAAATGGCAGGTGACAAAGAATACGGGATGTTATAGCTACACTTAAGAAAACATATTTGAATGCTGTTAAGTATATTGTCGGTGTGTGTGTGTGTGTGTACCGCAGTTGGCCTCATCAGAGTTGTCCTGGCAGTCATTGTCTCCATCACAGATGTAGGCCGGGTTGGTGCAGATGCCCGTACCACACTGGAATTGGCCTGGCCTGCACTTAAACTCAGCTGCAGAGACAAAACACAGTATATTAATAACCAGAGAAAAACAACAACAACGATGATGTGTCATTACGACTTGATGCAGTCAGGCTGCTGTCACCACTCACGGCAGTCTGCAGGCTCGTCCGAGCGGTCCCCGCAGTCGTCTTCAGTGTCGCACTTCCACCAAAATGGAATGCACTTGTCATTTTTGCAGACAAACTGAAGGAGCAGAAGAAATTATTATTTGTTTTTAGATTTGTGTTAACACACACTGCGAATGTTTAAAACAACAGCCTGAAGCTAGGTAGCTCACCTGACTCGCGGTGCAGTTGGACAAGCACTGTCTGCCATCAGCTGCCAGATAAAAGTTAGTGGGGCACGCGCACTTGTAGCCGCCTCCAGGTGAGAGCAGACACAGGTTGCTGCAGCCTCCATTGTCGACCTGGCATGGGTGGTCAGCCACTGAAGAACAATGGCGACATAAGTTGAAATAAAACCGGATGGATGAAGATTTATACGTGTGTGTGGGAGTGACGAGCGACTTACCTTCAGGTTGGCGGTACGGGTGGTAAATGTGGACGTCCATCGGCCTGTGTAAGGTGCTGATCAGCACGGTCTTGTTGATTCCCAGTGTTTTATGAGCTCTGTTGATGGACTTTGTCTCCCAGTCTGTCCAGTAGATGTACTCCTCGAACAGAGTCATAGCAAAGATGTGGGGGATATCCTGCACCAGAACTACAGGGGCACGCACAGGACAAATAAATCAGGAACAACAACAGGAAAAGTGAAAAAAAAACAAACATTTCAGTTCATGTTCGAGTTACTTGTGTGTCTGTTGGTTCCATCAAGGCTGGCAAATGCGATGTAGTCCTCTCGAGCATCGGCCCAGTAGATGCGGTCATTGACAAAGTCCAGCGTCAGGCCATTGGGCCAGGTGATCTTATCCTCCACAATGACACTCCTGTTGGTGCCATCCATCCCAATCCTCCCAATATGGGGGCTGTCACCCCAGTCTGACCAGTATAAGTATCTGTCAGGGATGTGGGTTAGGGTTAGCAAACAAAATCAAACAAACTTTCCCTGCTCAAAAGACTTTTTGACCCAAATCTTTAGAGTCGTGCATTGTCACTCTTACCCATAGCGTACGTCCACAGCTACAGCACGTGGCTCCCTCAGGCCGCTGTTGACCAGAACCGTCCGGTACGCTCCATTCAGCTTTGACACCTCGATGGTGTCCCGTCCCTTATCACACCAGTACAGGTTTCCTCCCACCCAGTCAACTGCCAGACCGTCTGGGTTGCTGAGTGATGTGCGATGAAGGACCTAACAAACGAGCGAGGCAAGAGTATCCTTTCTGAAACTGTGCCTCGCAGTGAGGGAGATAATTATTTCTTCCTAAGGTTTTCACTGCACATACAAATGAGGATTAATGAATCATTTTAAGTGCTGGCTTTATGTATTATCTGCACATTTCACAGCCCCGCAATCCTCCTCCGAGAAGGTGCCGCTACACTGACCTGGACATCGCTGCCGTTGATGTGCATGCGTCGGATCATGCTGCCCTGGGTGGTCACATCTGTCCAGTAAATCATCTGCTGGCGATAGTCAAAGTCCAGAGCCACAGCATTGTTCAAGCCCTGTCGAAAACACAAGAGAGCTGCATTAGTCTGGGCCAGCGATAAAACCCTGCAGGATAGTTGTAATCACTTAAAAAGGCAAGCCTTGCCTGTTTGAGCAGCGTATAGTTGGATCCATCTAAATTGAGCTTCCTCAGATAGTAGCGGTTGGCAAAGATCAGGAAGGGCTCCTCATCTGCAGGGAGAGGGAGACGTCATGTGTGAGTGGATTTACAGTAAACGCTCCCTGGGTGTCATTAATCTCGTCATGTTTCTTTACCTGAGGTGGATTTGCATATGGTGGGATTTTCAGGGCTTAGCTGGAAACCGTCCACGCACAGACAGTGGAAGCTGCCGTGCGTGTTGAGGCAATGCTGTGTGCAGGGATAGGTCGTCGTGCACTCGTCTATGTCAACGCACGTCTTCCCGTCATCTTTCAGATGGAAGCCAGGGTGGCACCGGCACTGCAAAGCACCAGAGCAGGTAAAGCAACAGTAGTTTGCACATGTACGGCTGGAGAACGCAGTCAGAGTTCACTCACCTTGAAACCTATTTTTAGGTCTTCGCAGAGCTGGGAGCAGCCGCTCAGTTTGCTCAGGCACTCGTTAATAAAGCAGTTCAGCTCGTCGGAGCCGTCGCCACAGTCGTCCTTATGGTCACAGAGCAACGTCTCATTGACACAGTTCCCATTGTTGCAGGCGTACGCGGTGTCGTTGCATTTCTTCTCTGAAATGAGACAAATTAAAGAGAAAATGTCAACCGGTGCAGGTGATATTATTTCAGAGCCTCGGGAATTAATTTCAGTCCCAACTGAACTGACGTGACGTGCATAAACATATGTACTTCTCCATGTTTGCTTTCTGTACTGTTCATATGCTGCACGTGCTATAATGGCTACAGATTAGACACATTTACATCACACTAATGTCATTTAATGCATTTAGATAAATTAAACAAAAGTAAAGTGTGATCTGACCTGGGCCATTGCAGCGTGGGTTCTTTGGGGCTTCGTCTGATTGGTCATGGCAGTCAAAGTCTCCATCACACTCCCATGAACTTTGGATGAGGCAGCGTCCGTTGGCGCAGCGGAACTCATTGGGTCCACATGTCGGATATTCTGCAGGGAAAGACAAGCACCACGGTGAAGGGAAGAGCTGAACTTGTTAAAAGCGAGAGCTTTTTTTTTTTTTTTTGAGGTCATGACTCCACTCACTGCACTCCTGGGATTCGTCTGAGCCATCGCCGCAGTCGTTGTCATGGTCACACACAAAGTGCTTGGGGATACACTGTCGGTTCTGACACATGAACTCGTTGTTGCCGCACGTGTTGTTGAACACTGAGACACACGAAAAAATATTTTGGTGAGTGAACGCAGGTGCAGTATGGATTTATGTATTTATATGTCTCTGTGGGTCTGAACTCACTGCAGCCGGCTTTGACGCTCTCGTCGGCCCCATCGGGACAGTCTTTGTCTCCGTCACACTTCCAACGCTGGGGGATACACACATGTGATCCAGGACACTGGAACGCCTCCGGACTGCAGGTTTTAGTCTCTGTGACGGAAAGAGGTTATTGAAGGTGATTGTATCTGTGGATATGCTGTAAACTCATTTAAACTATTACAAAAACTTTGCATGTATACAGGGTATATAAAAAGAGTATCCCAACATCCACAAATGAGTCAGGCTTGTTTTGGATTTTTCAACAGAATCTACCGCTGTGAAAGTATCTTTGGTGCTACATATGTTAACACCAGTGATTCTTGTATTTGTATTCTCCAAAGGTTCGTGCCCAATACTTACTGCACTTGCTGTCCTCATCACTGCTGTCACCGCAGTCGTCCGCTCCGTCACACACCCAGCGGTTGGGAATGCAGCGATGGTTCCCGCACTCAAACTGAGAGGCTGAGCAGAATTTATCTAGAGGTCCAGAAAGAATGTATATATATGTATAAATATATATATATATATATAATGCAAAATACAAGTTACAAAACAAAGTAACAGTCTGCTGCGCATGAGGAGATTCTTAAGTGAAAACTTACCACAGTGAGCCTCATCTGCACCGTTCTCACAGTCATTCTCCTTATCGCACGTCCAGCTCATGGGGATACAACGTCCACTCGGACAGGCAAAGAACGGCGTAGGACACTTTGTTTTCCCGCTCCCTGGCAGAGTGACAGATTTAAAGAAAAAGGCAAATCTTGAAGAGCTAAGCCAGCATGGAGAGAGGAGGAGAATTTCCTCTCAGCCACCTTTTAATAGATGAAACACAATTTGGTGTTTTTGGAATAATCCAAATTGGACTCGTGGATCTGTGAGAAAAATAATTTCACCTTCTCCTTGAATACCGCGTGTGGATTAAGTTGAGAGAAGAAGAAAAATGTGTATTTCAGATGGGGTGATAAAATACCTGGGCAATTTTTTTCATCCGAGAAGTCTCCACAGTCATTAGCTCCATCACAGTGCCACGAAGGGGCAAAGCAGAGTGTGGTGAACTCGCACTTCTGAAATGTCACTCCTTTCACTCCCAGATGGAAGTAGCTGGAACAGTCCGTGGCAGCTTCACAGAGAGAGAGCAGAATTACTTTATAGCATAGCCTGGGAGAAGGTGTTTGCTTTTTCCATCTCTAGCCTGACTGAATCTGAACATTTTAACATACTGCAGTTCATCTCATCGCTGGCATCTTTGCAGTCCACTTTCTGGTTACACTTGCTCGAGTTGGAGATGCACCCTCCGTCTCTGCACTGGAACTGATCAGCCGAGCACAGCGTGGCTGTCCAACACAAAAACGAGACACGGTGTTTAAGTACTGAAAAAAACGTCATATGAATCAATTAAAGGGAACGTGTTTAATCAGAAGACTCACTGTTACAAAAGACTTCATCTGAATTGTCTCCGCAGTCGTCCTGCCCATTGCACCAGGAGCTATGCCCCACGCAGCGGCCATTCACACACCGCCTGTATCCCTTCTTGCAAACACGGTTGGCTGAGAACCAGACAGATAATGATGCAGATTACAAATGGAAACATGCAGAATGTTGCTGAAACTGTTCCGACAGAAAAGAGAAACGCTTCCACTCACCACAGTACGACTGTTTCTCATCAGACTTGTCCTTGCAGTGGGCCATGCCATCACAAGTCAGGGTGTAGTTGACACAGTCTCCATTTCCACATTCAAACTCATCAATGTTGTTACACGTGGTGTTGAGGGCTGTGAGGCAAGGACAGAAGAATGCACTTAGGAAGAGTCGCCTTGCCCCGAGGGGTGCGGCATGGGGAAATGTCAGTGTTTATTTATTTAAAGATTTTTTTTTTTTGCCATTTTGTGATAGTACAGCTGAAGATAGACAGGAAGTAGAGAGAGGGGGAGTGACACGCAGTAAACGTCCGTCCGATGCGGGATTCAAACCGGGCCCAGCAGCAAGGACTATAACCTCCACACACGGGGCGGCCGCCCAACCCACTACACTACCGACCGCCCCGAAATGTCAGTCGTTTCTCATTACCTTCATGGCGGTGGTTATAGTCTGCATGCAAAAGAGGGTCTGGACAGAATCTGAAGATTTTATTACAACGTATAAAACAAAATCATTTATTTTATCTGGCACCTCACAGTTGAGTTTTTTTTTGTTTGTATTACCTATGCAGGTGTTGTCTTCTAAAAGCTTCCGGTCACCACGGCAACTGCAGTTGACCCTTCCCTCGGAGGTCAGCAAACACAGGTCCTGACATCCTCCGTTGTTAACGCGGCACAGGGAGAACTCACCTATGCAGCAACGAGGAAAGTTAGAGAAGGTTAGCCACACAAAACACACAAAGAAGGGACCCACACACACCGGGAGGCAGACGGATGCGTGGATGTGGCAGTAGCTCTGCCTCCACTGAATGCATAATTCAATGCGACTCAATCTAAATGGGATTTGCAGCCCGTGTGGTCTCCGCGGGTACTGGAGCGCGAAAGAGTTTACCGAATGAGGCGACTTGAGGGAGAAGATGGCCGACGATATTGCAGAGAAATAAAACCGCAGAGGCTGCGCCGATTTAAAAAAAGTTTACACACGATGGGAGATGTTGAACAAGATGTAGTTGGAGAAGCGTGGATAAAAGTGAAGAGCAGACACTCGTGTGGTGTTATAGAGCTGACGTTGGGGTTGTGAATGACAGCCCATTGTGGTGTCTGTAACTGATGTGCTGAGGTGTCACACCTCGATTATTCCTGTCACCTCATGAGCTGCTCTGTTGGAGCAGAAAAACATCTTGTTTGTTTTGTTATTGGTATTTTATATATCCTGTATCTAACAGTTCATTATATATAAATTATACAATAAACATACATTCACACATGGTGATGAGGATGAAAGAACACTTACTGTCATAGTGTCACTACAGAAATATTAATAACACGCTCTCACTCACACAAATAGCTGGATCTCTCACTCTGTGTAAAAACTCACAGCTGTTGGTGTCGTTGGCCACGGCGACGATCCCCATTGGCTGCTGAGGGATGTCAGCGCGCAGCACCTTCATGTCTCCTCCTGTGTATTTGTCAGCCCGGAGCACAGCCCTCCTCACCCAGTCTGTCCAGAAGATGTAGTCACCGTACACAGCCAGGCCGAACGGATGCACCGGCTCGTTCTTTAACACCACCTGCAGGGGGAAGCACAACCACAGCCACCATCTCACACCAGTTCAGAAGATTCCAGTCTTGCAACACATTTGATAGGATGAACTAGGAGAACTCCAATGAGGCAGTACAATTATATTCTGTAATATTTTATATCACTCACGTGGCGCCGAGTGCCGTCGTACTCGCAGCGCTCGATCTTGTCCAGTGTGGCGTCGGAGAAATAAAGTTTTTCAGCGCGGTGGTCTATGGCGAGGCCGTTCGGGGTTCGGATATCATTGCCAATAATTACAAGGACATTGGAGCCGGTCAGCGTGGCACGCATGATACTGGGAGACTGCTCATTCCAGTTGGTCCAAAACATGAGGCTGAAAGCAGAGAGAGCACAAATCAGTGATGTGCACGTGCAGAGGTTCTATAATGTAGGAGTTTTGAATGTTTTAGTTCTAACCTCTGACACTCGTCAAGGACAAAGGCTCTGGGGTGGTCATCTCCCGACATGGTGACCACAGTGTGCCTGTCGACGGCCCCCCAGCGGCTCTGATCCACAGTGTGGCGGGTGATGGTTGAGGTGGTGTAGCTGGTCCAGTACAGCATATCCCAGCCCCTGTGGTACGCCAAGCCCTCCACCGAGCCGACGTCTGGAAAAGAATGAAAGGACAGGGAGAGGAAAGGGTAAAGAAAGATTAGAGATGAGTAAATGTGAAAGAAAAAGAACAAGGAGGCATGAAAACCACAAACAGAGAGAAGACAGAGGAGAAAAGAGGGGAAGGAAAAGAAGCACGTCAATACCAGTGCTATGTTAAAAGGGCAAGTGTGGACCGTCTGGCACCAGTTCAGTGCTGGCAGACTGCTGTGTGGCAGTACAGAGTCAGGGCTAAGGACATGACAGCTTGGTATTAATGACCAAGAACACAGTGTGATTCAAGGCTTTTATCCAACAAATAGCTCACTAAAAAGGTCACAATAACAGATCGCCGGCTAGCATATTACTTTCCATCGCACTACCTCATCAACAGATGAGGAATAAAGTCATTTTTTCTGCCCCCGAAGCCTTGAAACGAGCACGAGGTCGTAAGCTCCTCGCCTCCACAGAGGCCAGAGGACGGACGAGAGTCAGCCAAGATGGAGGAAAGAAGAAGTTGTGTTGTTGCAGCAGATAGAGAACAGCTGCTTCACACACACACACACACACACACGGTTTACTTCAGAAAGAGTCGATTCGAAAAAACAGCCGCATTGGATTCCTCCATTGCCAAATTATTGGTAATAGTTGCCTTGTTACTGTTGCTGCAATGGAACAGTCTGCTGATTACAGCGGCCTTTTCCAGCGCTGGATATGACCTCACTCGATCTATTCGCTCGAGCCAGAGGATCAGTGAGGTTCACCACCAGGTGGGACACTTAACACTACACCTCAACATCTCCAGTGCAACGGCGTGGACATGAATAAACATTTGTCTGGCTCATGCTAGGAGCCTGTGAATGAAGCAAAAAGCAAAAAACTATCCCTCTGCTTCTCATACTCGTAAAAAAAAAAAAAAAAAAATCGATGAGGAGCCACATGAAATCTATTCACCCTTATTTCCTCTTTTCTTTAGTGTTGTTAATAATCTGTAAATCTCCAGCCTGCAGCTCTCTCTACTCAGATCCTTGCTTTTTTTATCTTCACATGCCTATCTGTGCATTTTCACGTGTTGCTTACAATATACAGATGAGCTAAATTTATAGCTCTTGAGATCAGATGCTTCTACTGGCACTGATAGGTTTTTTATTGCAGTTATCTGCAGTAGCTGTGATAGCAGTTGGGTGTTTGCTATCGGCCAGCAGTCAATAATTACCCTGATTTCTAAGGGCAAACACGATTTCACTCTGTCCCTCTCTGCACGTATACCAACCATATCTGTGTATGTTCTGTGTATGCATGTGAAAGGAAAACAATAGACAGATACTTTCAGAAAATGAAAAGATACAATCAACCCCGTGAGAAACTACGTTTGTCCTCGTTAGGTACCTCCCACACGGAGCAGGCCGTCCCAACTCGCCTGTGCACTATGATGATCAGTCCAGAGTTCACCAGCCATTTACTCAATCTCATCCTCTCTTTCACTGTCGAGCTATTCGCCTCGCTTCTCCCTCCCTCTGCCAACAACTGCATTTCTCTGGAGATCCGTTCCTTGGAGGCAGGAATACAAGCTGATTGTGGATTGCCCAGGTCTGCCCAGGTCTGATTGAGATGTCATGCGGAGTAGTCGCCACACTCGGAGGTGACAGAAAAAAAAAAAATCTCACACAATCTACGGCATTTAGCTCTCAACAAGAGTCCAGGGGAGGGAGGGAGGATGAAAACCGGAGGAGCTAAGAAATCAGGAACGTCTTGACTTCAACGGAGGAGTTAGGTGTTATAGACTTTCCACTGCCCGGCCAATCAGAGGTGGGTTGATTGCAAAGACGCGAACGAATACAGACTCTACTGTAGAAACATTGTCTGGATGCTGTTTTAAAGGACAATAGGTACTGTTATTTTCACCATGTCAGATGGGATATGAACGTATGTAATGTGTATTTATGTATGTATTCCTGTATTTAACATTCATCATCAGTCTTTTTTTTATCATTATGATTTACCGTCAGCCTTAAGAGAATGATTGGAATGTGATGTTATTTCTGAGTAAGGCTGCTATTGACTCACAGAGTCCGTAATCGTTCCCACATGTATTATCAGTAGTTTTATGGCCGGCCTGAGCATATTTGACCCAACCTGTGTTTTAACAGTTGATAGTGGTCTCATAGTCGTCGTATGACTGAAAACATCTCCATAACTGAAGACAGGATGGCGCCGTGGAACTCTACAGATTCAGAAGATCTGCCAGGGAACAGCAGTGGTGACTCTGGGCTGGAAAATGTGGAGCAGGTCCTCGTCCCTGTGTTAGATGCACTGATTCTGGTGTTGGGAGTTAGCGGGCACGCCGTGGTGATGGTGATCCTGTGTGGCAGGCGGAGAAGGGGGATGGGACGGATCGGACAGTCTCCACAGAGTTCGATTACAGGCACGGGAACGGACATCCTCCTGCTGGCTCTGAGCGCCGCAGACCTGCTTTTGCTCTCCATGCTTCCCTTCCACACAGTTGCCATCACCATGCAGCACTGGCCATTTGGAGACTTCATGTGTCGTCTGGTGGGCTTCCTGGGATCGGCCTGCTCCTCAGCCAGCGTCTTCACCCTGGCCACATTGGCTGTGTCTCGCTATCTGACTGTGGTGCACCCTACCAGAGCCTACAGCCTCCTTTCCCCTCGCCGGGTGTCCATAGCTGCCGCGCTTCTCTGGGTGCCGGCCTGTTGCCTGGCTGTGCCCCAGCTAGTTTTTCGCTCTGTGGGGAACCCACGCCGAGCCCCTGATGGCCTGGCATGCTTTGCCTTTCTGCACCAACGAGACCAGCTGATCTACGGGCTAATGTACTTCATCGTGGCCTTCTTGCTTCCACTGGTCACCATTGCAGTCGCATACGGCAGTATCTACTTGTTCCTGTGGAGGAGTCGGCGTGCTGGCACGGCCCCCCAAGTAGAACGCTACCAGAACCAAGTGACCCAGACATCAGCCATGCTTGTGCTGGCTTTTACCCTATGCTGGCTGCCATCCTACGGCCTGACGCTGGGCTTATTGGCGGATAAAAGTTCAGGGGCCACTGGGGCCTCACCACGTTACGGGCCCTTTTCTGTATTCGCACGCTTTATGGCGACCTCCTCTACCGTGGTGAACCCCATCCTCTATGTACTGATGTCCCAAAAGTTCAGACAAGACATACTGAGGATGTTCAAGAGGGGAGGTCAAGGAGCTACTGTGTCTGTGGCTATGACTGCTGCTGCCTGACAGGTATGAACAACTACTTTGATACCAATGAAAACCTGAAACAGGAACACTGAGCAAGGGCTACTGGGAATCACAATAAAAAGAATTACAAGCCGAGTCGCTTTGCTGACGCTCGAAAAATGGATACAACCATTAAACTCATGGAAAGTCTACTTAACAAGGCAAAAAAAAAAACAACAGCACTCACGACGGCAGACAAACATCGCCTCTAACAACGTTCCCTTGCAGACTGAATATTGCAGGAGAAGATCAAACCACCCTGGGAGCTGCTGCTCCACAGGGACAGAAAATCCTGAATCATGCATTCCTTGTAAAACAGTTTAAAGTAAAAGGCTCTTTGGTAAAACATTAACGGTGCCCCAGTGTTTTGTTGTACTCAGATAAGGTGAATGAAAAGTCTTTCTGAAGGCCTGTATGTGTTCACTCTGTTCTCACGGCACAGATAAATCCTTTTGTTTCCTGCTTGGTTACAACTTCAGAATAAAAGTTTTTAGGTCGTGTATAGATCTTTGTGCTTCGTGTTTTGGGGGAACTAGATTCTCTGCAACTAAAGGGTCTTAACTAGTAACTAGTGGAGTGATCTAAAATGACTAATGACAGTCCCAATCAACTATGGATGTTTAAAAAAGGTTAAGCTGTGGGAATACTCACTCTCTACCACAGTCCTGCGGTCCAAACCGTCATCACTGATCCGCTGGATGTTGCCAAAGTGGATATCGCTGAAGAAGATACGGTTGGCTCCCTTCCCTCCTCCTCCTCTATAATCGAAAGTGAGCGCGATGACGTTCTTCATGTGCTCGGGGTCCTCGAAAGGTTTAATGGGCGCGTTCAGGTTGTTTTCGTCCGACAGGTGGACGCTCTTTAGTATAGTGCGCTCCGAGTAGAGCAGGTAGCCGTCGTAGTCGCGGCAGCCGCGTCCGTCTTCTGCCAGCATGCCGTGGGCACAGGCGCACGTGCGCTGTCCGTTGCCGCGGAAAAGACAGAGCTGCTGGCAGCCGCCGTTGTTGTCCTTGCACACGTTTGTTCCTGTGCACAGACAAAATCCATTTAATCATCAACGACAGAAAGCACGAGAGAGAGAGATAGAGAGAGAACACCCTACTACTTACCCTGCTGCCTCGCCCTGTTGAAAACCTTGATGTCTTTAAGCTGTACGCCGATGCCAGTTCTCAGAGACACAGAGTCTGTGGCGTTGTCCTTGCTGCCTCTCTTTATAGAGCCGTTAGCGTGAGTCCTGGTTCAAAGCAGACAGACAAAAAGATATTAAAAAGAAGCCGAGGCTTGCAGATTAGAAAAATATCAAGTCTGTAGGCAGATATCTTTCACAAATGCAGAGTTTTGGAGGAGGTTGAAGATATCTGACCTGTCACTCCAGTAGATGTAGCTCTCGAACACAGACACGGAGAACATGTCCATGTTGTTGTTCGCCAGCACCACTTCCCGGTTTTCTCCTGTCTCCAGGTTGATGCGCTCGATCTTATCCGTCCTGGCGTCGCACCAGTACAGCAGACTCTCCTACACGCACAAACGGACAGCAACGATTAAAATCATGTGATGCAACGTCCACTGTCTGCGCTGTAACATAGTGATATGAATGCAATGCTCTGTTTAGTAAGACCGCACCTCGTAGTCAATGGAGATGCCGTTGGGCCAGCTGATACTGACATTGACCAGGACGGCCCTCTGAGAGCCATCCAGACGAGACCGTTCAATACGTGGGTACTGGCCCCACTCGGTCCAGAATAGGTAGCTACACACACAGAAAAAAGAGAGCCCAAGAGATTCCTCAGTAATCAATAATGTGAGAGATTACAGAAGCTAAAGAGACAGAGTGTCCTCTCACCCTTTCTCAGGATGGACTGTGATGGCACGAGGCTTGTCCAGCCCCTGGGAGATCACCACATAGCGGAAGGAGCCGTTTAGCCTGGCCACCTCGATCACGTCGAAGCCTTGATCTGTCCAGTAGATGTTTCCTGTAGAGGAGAAAAAAATGATGCTCTAGCAGATGCAGGTATTTATCCTGTGTGACCTCCTTTTCCTTGAACTAAGTAATAAATTATTTTCACAGTTCAGGTGTTTCTGTTTTGTTCCCTTCTGTGTCTGTATATGCTTTTTCCTGTTTTCTCATTTAGTGTAATAGGTTCCTCTACTGTTAGGCTTTTTTTTCCCCCCCTACAGACAGTGACGGCCTGTGCAAAGGATGATAAATTCACTGACAGCACGGCGTGCATGATTGATACCGTTTGAATTCCACAATTTTGTCACACACACACTGTTTTTTACAGGTCTGAGTTGCCTCTCACCTGCTATCCAGTCCACGGCAATGCCCTCCACCCTGCCGATGCCATTAGTGACTACATCCTCTCTCCAGGTCTGGTCTCTCTTGGCTCTGCTAATGGTGCTCAGACCCATGTCCACCCAGTAGATAGTGTCATTATCTGTGGAAAAACAAGAAAAGCACATTATATCCGAATGCCTTGGTTATTTCAGCGACATCAAAGAGATGTTTGGGGTCATTCTTCCAGATCTTGAATTAGAGAGATGTTGTAAAAAGACTCACCAGCATGGAAATCTATGCCTACAGCCAGGGATGTGCCCGACACCGGTACCAGGGCATCAGACTTGTCTGACGGGTCCAGAGGAATACCACGTATGCCTTCATGCACAGAGTACAGCAAGAAAGAGCCAACACCTACAACAAAACACATAAGATTTCCTGTTTTCAGCCCAAAGTTTGTGTCGGATCACGATTCTTCCAAATCCAAATCTGGCTAAATCACGAGTAAATGACGTGTCGTACCCTCGCAGGACTGTTGCCCGGTGCGCAGGCTGTATCCTGCAGTGCACATGCAGGCTCTGGTGGTCGGGGAGGTGGGGAGACACAGCTGGGAACAGTCTCCATTGTTATTGCTGCAGAGATTGGTGCCTGGGAACAAAAAAAAAAAAACACGAGAACAAACACACAAAACAAATCAGAGAGGGAGTTATGGAAACATAAACAGATGCTCTGGCATAGATAAACACGCGATGAGACGGGGACATATTTTCCTCCCTCTTCTTTTTGAATCTTTTGCAAAAGTAATTTCGCAAAAACAAAAGAAAGTCGCCATGTGGCAGTCTGCCCCGCACCTTTCTGCACGGTCTCGTTGTAGATTTTCATGTGCATCATGGGAGACGTGCTGTTCCTCAGGACTTTCCAGTTGCCGCCGTCCTTCTTGTCACAGGTTCCTATCTGGTCAGTTCCTTGGTCCGCCCACCACAACTTCTCTCCTAAAAGGATACAACACACAACGTGGATGCTCAACACTCTCTGCAAGAACCGGACCAGAAAACCGGAAGAAGGCACACGCATATGTGGATGAAATCAACATTTTCTAGGGAGACCTACCCATGATTGCCAGAGCAGTAGCCTTGGTCAGCTTTCCCTTCACCCCCTCGAGCACTTCCAGCCCGGTGCCGTCCAGTTTACAGCGGTTGATGGTGCTGTTTCCTGAGCTGATCCAGTACAGCTGCTCGGTGTCAAAGTCGATCGAGAGACCTGGAAAAACACAGACGTGTAATGACCTGCCCTATCACTAGGGTGCGCTGTCCCTCATGCAGTCACACACAAAGACAGTGTGCAGTACATCACTCACCGACGGGGCCTTTCTGGTTTACGAAAAGGACGCTGCTGTTGCTGCCATCCGTGTTGGCCATGATGATGTCGTCCCCAGCTAGCCAGTAGAGTTTCCTGGAGGAGGGCAGGCAGAAAGAATCAGCAAAGCCACAGCACGCCTCGACAGCAGGGTGGGGGGGGGATTTCGATTTGCTTTCTGCGCGTCATTATTTGCTTTGTTGACCAATCTAATGACACTCACAAGCCTCACAACAGAAACCTCGCTGCTCCGTGTATGGCGCAATTTGAGGCAATTTCTTATTGGCAAAAAAGGCATAATGGACTTCGTTTGAGGGAATCAATTTTTCAATCTTTCTGCTGTCCTGGAGCCAATCCACCTCACGTTTTCTCTCATTTCAATCTCAAATAAATCAGCACACGCTCCAATGATTTCTTAACCTTAGATATAATTCATACGCACACTACTATGGGCAGACTCGGATTCAGCTGCTCTGCCCGTTTTTAAATGGAAGGAATTTCAAGCATGTCTCGAGCTGGAGTCTTTTATTCCCCCTTGGAGATTTTTTGAAAAGCCTTATCGTGTGATGAACAATTGTTATGACTCTTGCAATAGTTTTTATAATTATTTTTGTCAGTTTGTGGCCATGATTGGTATGCTGTGCTGGTTTTGTGGTTGTAAAAATGTAAATCATACCAAACTTTAAGTGCCATAAACAGCCATTTAAATATATATATATATATATATATATATATATATATATATATATATATATATATATATATATATATATATATATATATATATATATATATATATTTCCAATTTAATGACAATTAATGAAGATGTCCTCTGACTCTTCATCCCTGCACTGACACCCCCACTCTCCCAGACCAAACATGCATAAACTCCTTTTCTTCTTCCTCAAAGTTCGTCGCTCCTCAAACTCAAACTCTTGTCGACAAGACAATGTGATTTTGTCTCACTCTGTTTAGACTGCCTGTAGTCTATGTTTAAAGGTTATCATCCACTACCCCCATCACCCACTTCCTGTTCAATCCTACCACATCCACCACACCCTTCATTTGTTTGTTAACATGCCTTTAAATAAAGTTCCTGGTGCGTTTAAAACGCCCACATTCCCGTGTTTTTTGCACACACACACACACGCACACATACACACTAGGTTTGAGTTCGTCCCTCCCCGGGACTCCCTCTCTTTTGCTCCCACCCACTCCTTGACGTATTCTGGGCAGTGTGTTTGTGTGCCAGAAAGAGGACACAGCCCCAGCATATGGATCCAGCATCTGCTTCTCGTTTTCCCCCCTCATGCCAACAATGTTCAGATCGGAAACATTCCTCCACTTAGGTCTTTTGAAAAGGGGAGGAAGGAGTACACAAAAAAACAAAAGGAGGCAGAGACATTTCCTAAGAAAATATCCTTACTTCATCCACGTCAAATACTCCAAAGCACACATATTCCCTGCAGGACAAAACTAAAGATATAAATACAGATGGCCTGCGTCTGCTCTGTTGGTATGAGGAGAGGCCAGGTTCTGTTTGGAGCAACAAAGGGGAGAGGAGGACATTTTCTAAACAATGCAGGAACGGAACAAAAGATAAAAACTGAAATAGAAATAGTGACAGAAAGCGACAGAAGCACTGGCTGTAAATAATTTATAGGTGGCGTATTTGAAGCTATCTTTCAAAATAGAAATGGAACAAGACAGAGAGAGAGAGAGAGAAGGACGGAGATGACACGAGAGCAGAAAAGAATTGGAACAACTTTGAAGAAAGAAAGAGTCAAGAGGTCAGCGACCATCTATACCAAATTACTCTGCCTGTCATCGCTGACAGCAAACAGAGGGGAGCTGACAGCCGCACAGAGCTGGAGCGCGTATGACTGTGTGTATGTATCGCGGGTTAAAGGTGAAATCAGGAGGGTGTCTGAGAGCAATTTCTCAAAGCTTTATCTTGACTAAGTGTGACAGCTTTAGCGTGTGTGCGTGTGGACAACTAACCCAAGTATTGGATGCAGCACCAGACAGTGCGGTGGTTTTTCCAGGCCCTGGATGACAGCATTTTTGAAGGAGCCATCAAGTCTGGCAACATTAATCTGTTTCTTGTTTGTATCAAAACTGGTCCAGAACAGGTTCCTGGACACCCAGTCCACTGCCAGGCCGTGAGCGTTGGGCAGATCTGAAGAAAGATGAACATGCAGAGACGTTACGCGCAACATTGCCAAAGAGTCATTATACTTTTGCGTCATTGTCTAATTCAGAAATTAAAGAGAAAGGCGGAAGAACTGCAACAAAAGACGTTACAAGTGACCCATTGTAAAGACCCTTTGCAACTGCATTTGCAGTTTACAGTGCTCACTGTGGTAGATGTAATACTTTTAATTTTATTTTTCAGGTTGCTAACTGTATGAAATAGTTAAAAATACAATCTTCTGCTGAGCATTTAATAGTTCCAGGAGACTCGTTTGAACCACATCAACTTGTGATGCGACGGTTAAGACGCCACCCTCCGAAATCTTTGGGTGCACAGTATCGTCTTGCTTGGGCTTCACGCACAGTTGCTAAGCTATGATTGGATAGTTAATGTTAGGAGGAGGAGTTTAGTTTGTCAATTACAATGTCTTTGCAAAATAAGAACACAAAAACAAAAATACAAGAAAATACGTATCTAGTATATCTAGTGATATTTTTTCAGTCTTTTTCCAAATAACTTTTGAAAAATATATCCTGGATTCTTTTGAACTTAAAACTGAAAAATGGATTTAGAAAAATCAATGAAACGAGACACGGAGGAAAATCTGAAAACGGATAAACGGAAAGTTATCCTTTCGTTGTTTTATAGAAAACTGATAATCCATTGAATCCCCTCCGCTTTCTTTTATCAGGAGCATATTACCTGTTCCTCTTTCCTTCCTTCAGAAAAATCTGTACAAACTGAAAACTATTTGAGATTTTGTGTGCTCTAGTGTGTCGCCTCCTCCGTACCAGCAGAAACCACAGTCTCAACTCCAGTGCCGTTGATGAACGCCCTCTTGATGGTCTGGGTGCGGACATCCGACCAGTAGATACGGTGCTCCAGGGCGTCGTAGTCCACCACGGTCACGTTGTCGATGTCCGGCACAGTGAAGGAGATGATGTAGTTGTAGTAGGGGTTGTCGATGTCCACCCCTCTGATCTCGATCTGCCGAGCGTACAGCAGGAACTGACGAGACTCTGCAAGGCAGGGAACATGTTGACGTGCAACCTTCAGGAATTCCTCAATGCTTCAAGCGTTCATTGGGAGTTAAATGCAGCCTCGAATCAAAAGGTGAAACGCACGAGTGCGCACTATCGCCAAAGAGGGTTGTGGGGAAAGGTGCTTGCAGCATGGATGGGTGCGTCTGCACATTATTCCTGCCACTGAACAAACAGTTAATCCAATCGCATCTTTGACTCTAATGATTGTGTCTGTCTGGCTAACTCAATCGCACAGCCGTGATGACCGAAGTGAATTCAATCAGTGCAGGTGCGTTACAACCGCGCTGGTCTCAACAGTCCTATCATCATTTAAGTGTGTGCAGCTTAAATGATAGACAGGAAGAGAGGGGGAGAGTAATGACAGCCGGGATAGGTGGTGGATGCGGAGAGGCCTGTGGCTGACGCCTGCATCAGACAGAATGGAGCTCTCCATTCCATTACTCCCAGAGATAATAGAAAGTGCTGCCTCGAATACTAAAACTCACACACTGAACGAACAGGTGCGCTTTTCACAGGCAGACACTTCAAAATGCAGCCCCTTTAAATAGGTAGCCTACTAGTTGTGTTTGCCATGATGGTTATGGGAAGCGCAGCGGTGCCACTGTATGGCATAATAATATGGGTCTAATTAGCATTATTTCATATGGTGGTAGATTGACTGTTTTGATTTTTAACTAATTGTGAATTGGCTTGTATTCTCAGCTTGTGAGCGGTGTATTGTGTAACGACCATAGCGCAATAACAGTGACCAACAGGTGTGGATAGTAGTCTACTGTTATTTCTCTGCAGAACACCAAGCGAGTATGATAACTGAGTTCTGCATGTAAAGGCATCGGATCAAGCGCGTAGCCGCTTAGGAAACATTTTTGTTTTCTCTTGGTTTATTGAGATAGACATCACACAAATTTCAAGCATTTTCAAGCACTTCACAAAAAATTCAAGCATTTTCACAACCTTGAAAACACTGAATTGAAATTCAAGCATTTTCAAGGAATTCAAGCACCCGTGGGAACCCTGAAAATGCGCTCCAGAGCTGTCACGGCAATGGCAGCTCAAAATGAAAAAAAAAAAGTCTAGATTGTTTAATCCCCTTTCTCTCTAACACACACATGAACACACACACACGCACACACGCACACACACACACACGCACACACGCACACACGCACACACGCACACACGCACACACGCACACACACACACACACACACACACACACACACACACACACACACACACACACACACACACACACACACACTGTCTGCTGGTTCAAAGAGGAATCCACGAGTGTGTGTGTTTTCTACAGCGGCTGCGTTTACACGGTTACACACAGCGTCCGTGCTTACCGTAGCAGGTGCGTTTGTCGGGGCCCAGCTTCATGAGGTGAGGGCAGGCACACGAGAACGTCTGGTTGTAGTTGATGAGACACAGGTGAGAGCAGGGCTCCTTGCCGTCTTTAGCCGCGCATGGGTTAGGAGCTGGGCAAAATAATTCAGAATGTATAAACATCTCGTAAATCGGCGTGTATAATATTCTGTTTTATCCACGTTTTTTGCAAGGATTACAAAAGCTGTCACTCTCATAACGGAGCTGACAAGCTTCAGTGTGTGTGTCTCACCCTGCGGCTGTCTGGATGGATGGTAGACCTGGAGGTCGAAAGGCTGTGTGTTGGTTCTCTGAACCACAGTGACGTTGCTTCCTGTCCACTTGTTTGCCTTGGCCAGCGTGTTGGTCCTCCAGTCCGTCCAGTAAACCTCTCCGCCGTACATAGTGACGGCGAAGGGATGCGACAGATACTCATGTCCCCTCAGAACCTCGATCAGCCCAGAACCATCATACTTTGCCGAATAAATGGCATCAGACCTGCGTATAGCACATTGTTTTTTTGTTTTTTCAGTGAATGTCTGCGTGGGACTGTGTGCATCAGATAATGTAAAACAGACACAAGGTGTTTTTTGCGTGAATGTGTTGCATGTCTGTGCCCTTTCTTTTTAACCTGGCATCGATCCAGAGGATGCGGCGCTCTAGATAATCCACAGTGAGTCCGTTTGGCCAGCCTCCATTGCCAGTTTCCTTATGGATGGTCTTCCTGCCTTGTCCACTCATGGATGCAGCTTCAATTCTGGGCAAGCTGGCATCCCAGTCTGTCCAGAAGAGGATCCTACAAAGTCATGCCACAAAATCAACATGCAGTTATTAAAAAAAAAAGGTACAAGGCAAACTATGACCCTTTAAATACTCCTGTAATTTATTGTAAATGTGTTTGGTTCGATACCAGCCGGAGGTGCAGTAAGCAGTGTGGAAATTACCCATCCCGAGGATCCAGAGCAATAGCTCGAGGGTGCTCCACCTCCCCAGCCAGCAGTGTTGTCCTCATGGTGCCGTCCAACTTGGCCACCTCTATCTGATCCAGGTTGCTTTCCACCCAGTAAATGTTTCCTGCTATCCAGTCTACTGCCAATCCCTCAGGGGTAGCCAGCCCGTACTGGATCACCACATCGAAACTGGTTAAAGCTGCAAGGACAGATAAAAAAAAAAAAAAAAGGACAGGAAAAATATTTGTTTGTTTAAAACCGTCTTAACTGACAGGAAGATACGTCATCTTACCATTTAAGTTACTTGAAATTACAACAGAAATGACATTTGACATTCTTTGTTAAAAAAACATCTTGAAAAATCGGATCTAATCTTATTATGATAAATAAACATTCCTCCGGTGAGCTTAACGGATTCACTCGGCGCTTCAGCAGAATGTATAAAGGTTTTGAAGGCCAGGATTTGCTGATGCCGAGATTTCTGACTAGTACTGCAACCCGAAGCACTGATCCGCTTCACTTTAGCATTTTATAAATTATGTAAATATGATCATGCCATTTGGATTCAAACTGTAATTCCTTTAATCAAACGGTTAGACTCTGCGTTCGGGAGAGAACGGCACGATAAATGAAAACATAAATAAATACAGTTGTGCATCAGCAGGGGGGTATGATATTACAATTACAGAGCGGGGACTTAAAAATAAATAAACATGCGAGTGCCTCGCAGGGCTGAAGAGTCACGTTTCCCAGCCTCTTCCTCTCCCCTTTCATTTTCCAGTGGGTCCATAATCAGAGGGACATGTCTAATTGTTTGAGATGAGTCATTATCCTGTCTGCAGCAGAGAAAACACACACCCACGCAAACTGTGGACACAACAGCCACGTGCTCAGACTAAAGTATAAATGCGATCACAACTCTGCAGAGTTGATTTGTCCGACACAGTGTACCCGATGGTGTTAATGTAATGAAACGTGTGACGTAGCTGAAAGCTCTAGCGGAAATCAACTAAATGCAAACATTTAAGCTCAAATAAGAAACGCTCACCTCCATTCTCAGACAGCTTCCCACGGTAGATCTTGTCCTCCACCACGTCGGTCCAATAGAGAGCGCTCTGGCTGAGATGGAAGTCCAGGGCGATGGTGTTCCTCAGGCCTGGCACCAACACACTGAACTCTCCTTTATTCAGGTCGATGCGGCGGATCTCGTGGCGGTTTGAGAAAATGATAAAAGGTTTGAAAGGATCTGTGGAAACGAACGAGAGGAATCAGCGAATAAAGAGAGCAAAGGGTTAAAACTCTTTGCTTGGGTCACTGTTAACTCGAAATACTTCAGAGCAGCTCCCCGGCTGCGGAAAACACCACAGCCATGATCCACTGCAGTGTGTGACTTTGTCCAATGAAAGAGGGAGCTGTGTCGGAAGTGGCTCTAATCCTGGGTAGTTAAAATGCAGTGTAAATAAGACAGGAGTTATCTGAGCCTAACAGGCATCCAGACAGGCTGCAGGATAAATGACGGGGGTGCTGGTGGCCAGTCTCTAAGACCTGGCAGTGCAGGGCCGCGATCATAGATTCATGTTTCCTCACTGGCTAGTTGGCTGGATGGAGAGAACTAGATTCTTTATATGGAAAATAAAAATTTAAAAACTAATTTAATGTGACCGAGCAGTTTCCATTTTTATTAATTTTTTTTTTCCACTCCTTGCCCTCTACCTGACTTTAACAAGAAGCATATCTGCTCCTCGCTTTATTATTTAATATTGCAGATTCTTTCTTATTTTCCTACATATACTCGAAGAGCATTTAAATGTCCGCTGTGTAAGACAGACAGGCTGAATATGGCAGAAATGGAATGTGCAGGGTTCCCACACATTTTTCATGAACAAATTCAAGCACTTTTCAAGCACCTTCAAGCACCAGTTTTTCCATTTTTCCAGCACCTTTAAATAGGTAGCC
Organism: Collichthys lucidus; assembly: GCA_004119915.2. NCBI lineage: Eukaryota > Metazoa > Chordata > Actinopteri > Sciaenidae > Collichthys > Collichthys lucidus. Next base: position 31,449,461 of record CM014082.1, on the reverse strand, counting down.
TACTAGTTGTGTTTGCCATGATGGTCATGGGAAGTGCAGCGGTGCCACGGTATGGCATAATAATATGGGTCTAATTAGCATTATTTCATATGGTGGTAGACTGTTTTGATTTTTAACTAATTGTGAATTGGCTTGTATTCTCAGCTTGTGAGCGGTGTATTGTGTAACTACCATAGCGCAATAACAGTGACCAACAGGTGTGGATAGTAGTCTACTGTTATTTCTCGGCAGAACACCAAGCGAGTATGATAACTGAGTTCTGCATGTAAAGGCATCGGATCAAGCGCGTAGCCGCTTAGGAAACATTTTTGTTTTCTCTTGGTTTATTGAGATAGACATCACACAAAATTCAAGCATTTTCAAGCACTTCACAAACAAATTCAAGCATTTTCACAACCTTGAAAACACTGAATTGAAATTCAAGCATTTTCAAGGAATTCAAGCACCCGTGGGAACCCTGAATATGATATTCATAACGTGAAAATAACATTGCTTTAGAATTAATCTTTTATATCTACATGCACTGCAAGTCCTCTTCCACACAGTCTGCCATGTTGAACCACCATGTTTCTCTAGATAAGATTTCTCCTTTACGTTAGGAAGTTGGAGCTCCTCCTCTTCTCTGTCTCTATTTTGACAGAGTGCGGCTCCTCTAACCACGCAGTTTCTTGCTTGGGCACCCTTTCCTTTGCCTGATCCCAAACGGACACCACACTTTTTGATGACCTAACAATAGGTTTTTCACTTCTCTAGCTTCCTCTTTCTCTTTCGCCGTGCATCAATCAAACAATTCAATCTGCCGAATCGATCCCAGGTTGCCATAGGTAAGGACATAACCCTAGGGGACGCACCGTCGCTGATGTCTTCTGACTACCCCATTTCCCCCTCCACCACGCGCACCACCGGTTCCCTTACCTGTGCTCTTGCAGTTCTCCATGTCAGGCTCCAGTTCCCAGCCCTCGTAACAAGAGCATTTCACACTGAACTTGTCCTGTTCACAGCGTTGACTGCACTTAAGGTGTTTGGCACAGAAGCTTTGGATTTGACAGGTCTTGTTGTCCGGCCCCAACTCCATGCCCAGCGGACAGGAACAGATCACCCCCTCACCGGGGGCCACCGTGCAGTTATGGCTGCAGTCGCCATTGTCCAGTGAACACAGGTCTGTAAGACAGAGAATATCAGAGGAGGACTGTCACGAGGAGGAGTAGCTGTGCACAGGAATGTTATTCAACCGGTGAAGCCTTGATTTTGAGATGCAGAGCTTTGCTTGCTGTTATGGTGTTCCCTGTGCTGAAAACACAGCCTGCTTTGCTGTTGTCTCTTACCGCAGAGTTTTTCATCAGAGCCATCTGGGCAGTCATCAGTGCCATCGCAAAGTTTCTCCGCAGGCAGGCAGATGGTGGAATCGTTGGCACACACATGGTGCGAGAGCTTACACACCAGGGCTTCACAGTTGTCCTCGTCTGAGTTGTCCTCGCAGTCGCTGTCTCCGTCGCACACCCAGGCTTTGCTGATGCAGCGCGCTATGGACAGAAGGCACGGTAACTTTAAAAAGAATGACTTGCCGTACTTCACGCTCGTCTTAATTTAGAGTCTCCTCTCCTCACCGGAGTCCCTGCAGCCGAACTTGACAGCTGGGTCGCACATGTGTGTGACACCCTCACAGTTCTTCTCGTCGCTCAGGTCCATGCAGTCCGTGTCCCCGTCGCAGCGCCAACGCAACGGGATGCACAGGCCGTCCATTCGACACTGAAACTCATCTGTGTGACAACCTCCAGGGGGACGCGTGGCTGCAGACAGACACAGAGAGAGAGAGACATCATGAAAATCGACTTCAACTCTTGTCCGCGTTAATCATCAGGACACACAGCCTTGAGCAGAACATCCAGACTGTAAAAACAAAAAAAAACTAACAAGCTGTCTATTAGAAATCTGGATGGCAACAAGTCCTAGCAACAGGAAAGACAGATTCAAGTATGCAGTCTTTGTTTGTAAAACACTGGCTGCCAATGAATCCTCCTATTGCTCCAAGGTTGCTCTAAGCAGAAGCATAAAACGAATAGATAATTATAAATGGGTACATCTACATCGCGTCCCGTTGTTATTTAAAAGATAACAGTTATTATATCACTCACTAAACAGCTAGTTATAAGTGGTGCCCATTAGACTGGTGTCAGTGTAATACAGACCGGGGACCTATTACATCTTCTGTCTGAAATGTAAATACTAGCTCTGATTTTAGTGCGTAGTGTACTTGAGGAATAAATAAACAAAATAAGAGCAGAGGCATCGACCAATGATAATAACAACCACCTGTCACAGCTGCGCTCCATAAATACGGCAGATATTTGTTTATGAATAGAGGCTTTACCTTTTCATAAGGACTCCTTCTCTTTTTGCGAGTATGAGGTCACGTTTTACTAGAAACAGGATTCAGTACTCGGTGCATCGGGTTTGTGTGCAGAGGAAAAAACTCTGGAGGAATCCAGTATCATGGATTTTCAGTGGGTGTGTTAGGAGCTGGTGCAGTGTGATCTGCAGTCAGTCCCACCAACTGCAGCAACTTTTTGTTTTCTGTTTAACATTTTCTTTTGTTCTTGTTTTTTCTTTTCTGATTTCTGACGGCAGCTGAGATTAGCCACCAGTTGGCATGTTTGCTTATTTCGGTTGTCTTGATTACAGGGTGTAGCATCCTCCTGCAGGTGTGCTGAACAAACAACGATGGGAAGTCGACACCGAGGCGAAACCAGACTGTCCGGCACTTTTTTTTTTTTTTTTAAACATGACTGCAGAAAGGCTCATGCAAAAAAAAAAAAAAATCGTTTTTATATGTGATGCACAGCAAATTATAAAGCGTGATGTTCTTATTTATAAGGATTTCTTAAAAAAACAACAATACACCACAGGGCGGAGTTTCCTAACCGGAGGTGGGTGTAGATTAACCCCACCTCATTGGCAGGTTAACACACTGACCCTGATTGGTGCAGTTTGCGTGGGTCTCGTCGCTGTAGTCCCCGCAGTCATTATCCCCGTCGCAGGTCCAGTAATCCGGGATGCAGCGGCCGCTGTTGCACTTGAACTGAGCGCTGGAGCAGGAGTGACTGCAGCCCGCCTCGTCGCTGTTATCCCCGCAGTCGTTATCTGAAAAACAAACACAGTCACACAACACCCACTCTTCCATTACGAGACACCCGCTGCCTCAGAGGCAAGAACACACACACACAAATACTCAGAAAACTCTTTTTTTTTTTTTCCTCCTCCACAATTAAACACAGTGGCAGTTGAAACCATGGAATATAAATGAAACAGAAATATGAGAGAAGAGAGTAAATAATGGCAGAAACTGCATAGATCAGACCATGCACCATGAGGGAATGTACCGGGCGTTGATACATTGAGCTTGGCAGCAGAGCATCATCATAAGCACTTTAATATTTAATACTATAATAATATAAAAAGAGCTACCTAATGTTTAACCTTTAGCCCCTACAGCAGTTAATTTCATAATTATCAGGGAGTGAAAAAAATCAATTTTGTGGCTAAGCTACTTATTAATCATTTAACGTGGCACTCTCTTATTAAATCTATAGTGATTTAAATTAAGTTTCATTCATTTGTTTTCTGAGATAACAGCTTCACTTCGAGTTTTCCACGTATTTGATTGACTGAATGATGAATCGACAGTTTCTCGAATCTAATTCAGCTTCAAGCCTGTCTACGTGTAAATGAACGGCAGCAGTAACTGGCCTCAGCTCGTGGCCACGTTCATTTAGCAGAAAAAAAAAAAAGAAAGCAGCAGTTAACTTAAATTTCTGAGCCAGCTTGGTCAGTCCTTAAACTAAGCTTATTATGCGTCATGGCTGTTGGTGGTGCATGTTGATCTATGCACTAACCGGTCAGGTTTGGACAATTCAACTCATCAGAGCCGTCCCCACAATCCTTTTCTGAAAGACAGAACCAATGGAAGACAGCAGAGTGGGCGAACGGCACAACACGGCACAACAACAACAAAAAAAACCAACAACACAGAACAACAAAAGACAGGAGGGAAGAAAAAACACAAACATACAAGGTGACAAAAAGAAGAGTGTATGCCAATAATGAGGAAAGTGGCAAAAAACGTGCACAGCAAAATGTGACAAAGGGAAGAGAGGAGTCGCCACTGTAAACGGGCACACAGGAGGAAGAGAGGAGAGGATGAAGGACAGACACTAACCGTTATCGCAGCGCCAGTTTATGTTGATGCAGCGGCCGTTGTTGCAGGTGAACTGGGTGAGGGGGAAACATGTAGGGTAGGCTGTGGACAGAACTACAGTGTGAACATGTTGCTCTTTTACTTCCTTTCCTTTCCTTAAACGACCTGCTATAAATTTACAGCCATATTGTGAGAACGAGTTGACCAACCACAGGAAGCGGGTTCATCCGACCGATCGCCGCAGTCGTCGTCCAGGTCGCACGTCCAGGAAATCGGGATGCAGCGCCCGCTGGCACACGAATACTGATTGGGCGGGCAGGTACGAGCTGAAACAGAGAGTGTCGCGTGTTTGCGTCACATGCAAATCGACACAGAATTTAAAAATATAATAATAATATAAATAATAAAAAACACCTGCCAGATTTTAGGCATGTTCGTTCGCGTACCTGAGCAGGTGGTGTTGGATTCGTCCTCGTCGTTCCCGCAGTCGTTGTCCCCGTCACACAGCCAGCGCAGAGGGATGCAGCGGTTGTTCTTGCACTTGAATCTGTCTGTGGGGCAAGTGTGCTGGTCTGGAGAGGAGAAAGGACAAATCGAAGAGCATCCACGGAAACGCAGAAAAATGAGAAGCCGCATGGGGTGAAGCCGTACGAGGGAAATGAAACGGGGAAAAAAAAAAGGTGTAAATGAATGAAAGAGAGAGCAAATATTTGAGCTTATTTTAGTATTTTCTTTTTTGGACGGGCTTTTATTTTGTCTGGGACGGGAGCATGTCTGCACTGCAACCACAGACAGCCAGACAAGCAGACAGTGAGCTTTTCCAGATCTACAGACATTGCTACTTTTCTCCTTGCACAAACACACACACACACACACACACACACACACACTGACATATCATGTACTCACATATACACAAAATTAGTACGTGTAAACACATCCTCACTACATTCAGACTCTGCTCTCTCATTTCATTCTGGCATTACCGGACTGTTAAACTTAAGACTTCCAGAGATCATCTGATTCAGTACCAGCAGGAGGGGGTAGCTGATTTGAAACAGTGTCAAATCAAATGTGTGCGTGTGTGTGTGTCTGTGCGTGTGTGTGTGTCTGTGCGTGTGTGTGTGCAGTTACTCACGGCACAGCTCAGGAGCCTCGTCGCTGTTGTCCAGACAGTCGTTGTCTCCGTCACACTTCCAGCGCTCCTGGATGCAGCGGTTGTTCTTACAAGCAAACTCCCCGGACTGGCACTGAGGAGGGGGTACGTAAGACGGGTTGGCTGTGGAGGGAGAAGTACAGGAAAAAAAAGAGGTCGTCGAGGACATGAAGAAAAAAAGTTTTCATTTAGCAAATTTTGCAACCGAAGTTAAAAAGGACTAGATTTATGAGAAACATCAGTTGTGTCAGTGATTTTTTTTGGTGATGTTGTCGATTGTTATGTGTTATAATAATGCAGGTTAATAACCTTGGATATTCTAGGCTTTAATAAGGTGGTATTTATTGTATCGGAGCAGCATTACATTAGTTCAAATATTTTTGCCAAGCGGTTCTAGCAAAACACTGACTCACTTGACTGGGAAAAAAACCTTGTGTGGTTTGAGTGCTGTGAGAAAAACCCTTCGGTCTCACACACTCGCATGTTTGAACTCACCTTTGCAGCTGGTGTTGTCAGCTGGGTCGAGTATTTGGTCTTCTGCGCAGGCACATTGCCTGCCTCCTGGTATGGCCAAACACAGGCTGCTGCAGCCGCCGTTGTACACGCGGCATTTATTGGAGCCTGCGGTTGAACAAAACGTGAACGTGAAGATGTATGAGGGTTAACACAGGCAGCAGATGAAGGGATGGGCTGCAGGGAATAATCGTTTGTGATGTGTGTTTTTTTCCGGGGGCACCTTGTTGCTGCTGAGCGTCGTACATGCGGATCTCAAAAATGGGTGGCCTCTCGTTGCGCAGCAGAGTGGCGACGCCGGTGGTGGTGTCCAGCTTGTAAATGCTGCCACTGCGATACTCGTTCCAGAACAAGAAGTGTTTATAGTGGCACAGACCAAAGGCGTGGTTCAGTTCCTGACCTTCGTACACCGTCTGGTGATGTGAGAAAAGTATGTTTTCAAAAGTTGCCTTTAATAAACAAACCTCAGAACTCTGTGTCCAGAATTTCTGCTCTAAACATGCTCATATTAATTCATGCTAAACATAAACATGTGACGTGATGAACCGTTCTTGTCTAGCATACACCAGCGCGACACTAACGTCTCAGTCTTGGACAAAGAGGACTGAGGATTTTATTTTAAGACCGGTCAAGACCACAGCTGCGGAGATATCCCATTAAATTCCCATTAATCACCTAATAATGTCTCATTTCTCCACCACGGTTTCATAAGGAACTGAAAATATTTTTACACTTCAAGCAGAGTAAAACAAATGATTGTGGAAGCTGAAACTGAGAGACACAGTTCACACAAAGTTCCCCTGCGTTCTGTAGCTGAACTTTGTGAACTGTGAGCCAACACCTGCATGGCACAGAAAACCAAAGAGAGGACAGGAGGGTTCAGGTCGAGGTTTAACCACAAGACCGCGAGCCAACAGCTGCAAAGTTCCTTCCAACCAATCAAACTCTATTTTATAAAGCATTGGTGTGAACTACAGTAGCCCAATATTGGGACTTATTATCATCGTCATTTGTGAGTTAACACTGCAATGATGTGAAGAATTAAGTCAAATCTAAATGGTGGAATAATGTTGTTACTCCAATTGTTTGGTCTCGACCCCTCAAAGTCTTGGTCTTGTCTCCGTCTCGATATGCTGGTCTTGGTCCAGACTCTAAACTTTTCAGTGGTATGTGAGTAAATATTTAAATTCCAATGCGTTTTATAACAACCAGAACATTCTAATTTCTGGATTATGAATTTGAAATGCTAAAAACAGGGTTCCCACACCTTTTTCATGAACAAATTCAAGCACTTTTCAAGCACCTTCAAGCATCAGTTTTTCCATTTTTCCAGCACCTTTAAATGTGTTTTCCATGATGGTCATGGGAAGCGCAGCGGTGCCACTGTATGGCATAATAATATGGGTCTAATTAGCATTATTTCATATGGTGGTAGATTGACTGTTTTGATTTTTAACTAATTGTGAAATTTCAAGCATTTTCAAGCACTTCACAAAAAATTCAAGCGTTTTTACAACCTTAAAAACACTGAATTGAAATTCAAGCATTTTCAAGGAATTCAAGCACCCGTGGGAACCCTGTAAAAATCAACACCATCAGATCTAAACATAACCAACACGCAGGCCAGTGAAAACAAAAGTATTATTCATTTATCCATGAGGAGCGGAGCAGCGTTAAAAAAGGGGCCACGGATCATGGTCATGAAACGTGTTGGTCCTCCGCCGCTTTAAATCTCACTCACAGCGAATAATCCCCTTCCCTCTATTCCCGGGAACCACTCTGTCTTTACACCGCAGCAAAGTAATCCCGACGACGGCGAGCGAGTGCTGACCTTGCGCTCGCTGTTGTTGACGTAGACCATCTCGATGCGGTCGTAGTAGGCGTCCACCCAGTAGAGGATTCCCTGTGGGATGTCCAGACTCAGACCGTTGGGCCACAGCACGGTTTTGCTGGTCAGTAACACGCTTCTGTTGGAGCCGTCCATCCAAGCCCGCTCAATTTTGCCTCGCTTGCTCTCCTTAGGGTCCTCCTCCCAGTCCGTCCAGTACATCCAGCTGAGGAAGCAACAAGGAAACTGTCACGTACTCCAAGAAATGTGAGCCAGAGAGAAAAAGGAGAATATTTGTTGGGGGCATCTTGAAAAATTTCTTGGCATTAACGACTTTTTATCCGGCTGCCCTAAAGCGCACACTCATCAGAACATCCAGTGAGGCGGCTCCAATTTGTTTCTCTGTTGATCTGCCCCACAGGCAAACCAGGTTTCTTTAGGACCTGTCAATCTCTAGCCCGTGAGCAGCTGGCCGTCTACGACACTGTGCAAAAACCCAGACGCGGTCCCTGTTGTTGTAATATAACTTCCATTAGCATTAACATTTCATATTTCCTTCTCCTCTCCTGTCTGCAACATCTCTCCTCCTGCTCCCTCTCTTTCTCTGAGCCAGATTGATTACAGGCATTAGTGGAGGCGAGTGCCTTTCCCTCCGGGGAAGTGTGTGGACACACATCACCCCTGTCACTAGAAATCCAAAGAGTGTGAGCGGGTTTATGAGCGCGTGTTACTCAGGAGACTCAGGAGGTCATATCAATAAGACAAGTGCATGAGAAATATGCTCGGATGTTAACAGGCCTGTGGGAGAAGATCTATCGTATAATGTGCAAAATGCCCCATCGGTTTTAATAAATACAGTATGATAGGCGTAATCACGATGGTAATGGCCGAAAACACAGATAAAAGACTCTCTGCAGGGAACTGTGAAGACGCACAGACAAAACACTCCTGACAAGCGGTGAGTAACAGAACAAAGAAACATCTCAGACTCCAGGAAGAAGAATTTTTTTGCTGAGAGGTGAGTGACAACAGCTGAGTCATCAGACAGCTGACCTGAAAAAAAATAACCACTCCATTACGCCTGACCGCAAATAAGCACATGCACGCACCAAGCAGCCACCTCTAGGTCTGTATAATGCTAACTCTGGCTGGGCAGTGCAACTCGTGACCTGGATCTCGTTCAGAGATCTTAATCCTTTTTTCCTCTGGAACAATAAAACGTCACGCCCGTCTATCTCATCTTCTTGATCTTGTCTGTCTCTCCTTACCCGTTTAGAGGATCAACTACAATGGCACGAGGGTGGGTCATCTTTCCCTCGATGAGGGTTTTTCGGGTCTGCGAAGCCTTTTCCAGCCGAGCCACGCTGATGGTTTTCTTGGGCCCGTCATCTGTCCAGTACAAGTTATCAGCCATCCAGTCCACGGCGATGCCCTCCACTGTGTGGATTCCTGAGACGGACACATAAACGTTGGTGAGAACTTCGGAAAAATGCGTGAACTCTATTTCTCTAATTCTTGTTCTTGGTGGGATAACCTGGTAAAGTACCGGTTAAACGTTTAGGTTTTTAAGTTTTGAGTTCACAATTATTTATCTTTATACTAACATGCAAATTAGCGACCATTAACCCACCTTCCTTCACAATGGTGTCCCTCTCTGTTCCATCAATCTTCTGTCGCCCGATGATGTAGCTGGTGGCGTCGGCAAAGTAAATGAACTCGCTCTCGGCGTGAAAGTCCAGAGCTCTGGGGTTCATCAGATTCTCGATGGGGATCATGTACTCATCTGGCACCTTTGCGTTCATGTCCATGCCCCTGATGACCCCCGGGCGACCTTTACCGTAGACCAGGAAGAGCTCGTGCTCGGGTTCTGCAGCGAAACAAGAAAAACAAAAAAAAGGCAACAGAAGCGGGTTAACGTTGAACTTCTTCTTCCAGTGCGTCTTTAACGATTTCTGTGGACAAAGAATCAAAAAAAAAAAAAAAAAAAGGAAATGCTGACTCATGACTGCTTTTTTTTCGGGGGCCAAATAATGCGTATCGATCGAGTAAGCAAATAACATGCGATATCAGCAAAAGCCCCTAAATGAAAATTAAGTAGTCTCCAGTTGAGAGGCGGTAGGGAGAGGAGGTGGGACGGACTTTAGGCAAATCAATTGTGTCGTTCTCAAGGACAGTTTATTCTCCGGAGGCGGATCAATATAATGCTATTATTGGTTGATTCAATATTAAAACACACCTCAAAATAAGCTGAATCAGCCTGGCAGCTTCATCAGGAGGGGGTCAGCAGAGAGCTGGCCAGTTAGAAGTTCATCATGTTGCTCAGCTACTTTGTTCAGAGCTCCAGGGGGAGAGCTGCATCACTGATCCAACCTTGGCTGCCCTTGGCTTTAGGTTAAACAGAGCTGAATCACTGCAGCTCTGAGTTAATACTTACAGTTACGCTGGGAGCATGCACGCGTCACACTGTGTTAAAGATGCTTCCCTTGCTTCCCTTATTTATCAGATGACGATGAAGCATCATCACTATTGCATTAATACACTAGTAGTCCTACTTACTTTTGCAGGACTTGCCATCGCTGCCCAGGCTGAATCCAGAGCGACAGCGACAGGTTCGGGTCTTGTGGCCGTTCCCCAGCAGACAGATGTCTGAGCAGCCTCCGGCCTTCCCGAATTGGTCCACCTCACACGCATGGCTACGCACTGCACAACAAAAAGAAAGGAACGTCAAAAAACTAAATCTTCAATAGATTTACATGAGGTATTTATATGTGTGTGTAGTCTACCTGGAGGCTGGCGTCTCTGGTGGTAAACGTGCAGCGCTCCTCCCTTGTCCACCCTGGTCACCACTTGGTAGTCTGTGCTGTTGAAGCGGTTCACCCTGATCACGCTGGTTTTAGGCTGCATGTTAGCGTTGTCCGAGTTGGTGGCATACAGGTAGTTTTCGAACACCGTCAGCCCGTACAGGTGTTCGATCTTAAAGAGAGAGAGATAATGGAAGGGTGGAGAGAGTAAAAATCCAAAGTACTAAAAATCCCATTTCATGTTTTTTCTTCACCTCTATCTTCAGTAAGTGTAAAAGATCGGATGTGGTCTGACTAAGAACTGACTGAACAGTCACTGGTCAATTCCAGTGCATTATTTTCTATATTTGGAAACCTCAGAGTCTATTATTATACTCTGTTTGAATTATCCTCCACGTTTTAAACAGGATTACAATATAGCATTGAGGCAGATGTACTGTTTCCATGGTTACCTTCAATAAACCATGTACTATGTTGTAGAACAGTGGTTAAACTTTAGTCTCTTTTAGTCTTTGTGAAGTGTTTTCATAAACTTTGGTTTAGAAAAAAGTATTTTCTGAGTAGATTATGAAGTGATGTGAAGTGTCGAGCAGTAGAGGAACCAGGAAAACTTCCACTGCTTTCAGTAGACACAGACAAACTACAGTCTATCTGACAAAATCCGGCCAAGAAAAAAAAAGCAAGGCAAGAACTTTCACATCTGAGCAGACAAAAGCCAGTGACTCAGCGTCCCATGAGGCTGCGTCCGTCCGCAGCAGCATAAAACCTGACATGCCACTGAGGTCTATCACAGCAGGCTGTGTGGAGCCCACTGGGCCGAACAAAGACACGAATAAAAAAAAAAGGGTTACAGTGAATGGAAACCTATTAGTATCAGACTGTAATGAAACACGATTGTGCGTTATGTCACCTTTTCACAAACCAGCTCAAAATCAGCCCATAATTAAAAAAAAAAAATCCTCCACGACTTGATTTCACACACTTCAGGTTTCAAGTGAGTGTGACCACCCGCAGCCAACATCAGAACCGAATTTGATGAATCTAAAGGGTCTGGTTTAGCAGGCAGGGGGACAGCTTTTCTCTAATCAAAATCCCATGCATCTGGATTTGAACAAAAAAAAAAACCCTAATAAAACTGTGCAATAACACACTTCACTGTAACCTTCACCTGAAGGATGTGCACGTACTAATACTTCAATGCGCACACACACACAAAGGAAGAGATGGTGATTTGTGTGTCTGTGCCCTGAGGGTCAGTGAGTAAATGAAAGTCATTACTTCTCCACAGATCCCAGTAAAAAAAACCATGGTAACACATTTAAGAGCCACCGTGCTTCATCAACATCAACAACCTCCATATTAGACACTATTAATCAGCCTCTTTAATGAAAAGGCAAATGTCTCCGATCTTCACTCCGCTCGTAATTCACCGGGCAACAACACATTACGGGAGCACACAGGAGAAACATAAGGAGCGTTATAGATATAGAGGGAGTTTCAGAGCAAAAAAGCAAAAACAGCAGATTTAAGGGAGGGTTATCTTCCTTCTGATGGAAGAGCATGGTGCGTTCAGTGCAGCTGTTCTCACCAGCAGGCCTTGGATGATGGTGTGCCGATTCTTGCCCTCATAGTCCACCACCTCGATGTAGTCGAGGTAGGCGTCAGCCCAGTACACCAGCCTGCTGACGAGATCCAGCGTGATGCCGTGCGGGAACACGATCTTACTGTCCACGAGTTTGGTTCGGTTCTGGCCATCCATGTCACAGCGCTCCACCTTGGGGATCTGACCGTAGTCTGTGAAGAAAACCTTCCTGTGGAAACAAAAGAATCAGGCCTGATTGAGGATTTAAAAAAAAAGGAAGGAGGACAACTGATTTAATTTCATTTTCAGCCCATCTGGCTTTGTTATGATTGATTGATTGCCCTCATTTCCATCGTAGGGAGAGAATAACGGTCGGCAAAAAGGGGAACGGTAGGAAACATTCCTGAGGGCAGACAGCGAGCAAGACTAATTGTTGAAGCGGTTTAAGGAACAATGCTGAACATTCGCTGGATATCATTAGATTATTGGACTAAAGTCATCAGCTTGGATTCAGTAACACTCCTCTGGGGTTTAATTTCTGAATATTTGTAGTTTTACGAGCACATTTTCACTATAAACCTGACAATCAGAGCATAATCATTATTTTCATATGATTTTCACCACAGCCAAACAACAAAAATTGTGACTTATTCGTGGCTGCAAATAACAAATCATGCCCGCGACCCCTGTGAATGGCGTTAGCGAGAAAAATCATCTTTTTAGAAGCTGGAAAACTCACCCCACACAATTTCATTCATCAATTATCTCGAGATTCGCTGTCTAAACTAAACCTCAACATCTTGTCATGGTGGAGTCATTCCACAACCAGTAACCAGTAACATGAAGGGAAGTCGAAACATAACCATGTTGTTTTTTTTAAAATCAACTTTTTCTTTTTTTAGGGTTGACCATGGCAGTAAATAGACAGTGTGGCATTTCTGGAAAGATTCGTGGTCACTAATTCAACAACAGAACAGATGATTTTTCTTTTTTCTGTTATAATGTTGTTATTGTTGTTTCTCTCCCCCTCTAATGACGCTGCAGACCACGGAAACCAAACTGAACACACAAAAAAAAGAAAAAAGAAAAATACAGTGAATCTACCTGACCTTATTACTGGAAGAACCAATTACGGCCGAGGATATTGCGTGGGATGAAAACGATGTGTGTCGCTACGAGCAAATGTGCGCACATGTACACACCCGTTCTCACGTTCATGCTGTTAATTTTTTCCAAACACAAGTTCTCTTTCCCTTTCCTTCTCTCTCTCACACACACACAAGCATGCACCACAGATATAGACACACTTTCAGGAATCCAGTTGGAAATTCTGGTCATAAACAAAAGAAACAAAAAAAAACATGCTTTCACACACTATACGGTCAGTGTGCATACCACAGTGCAAACAGAACATCTGTACTCAATTACTCCAGTGTCCAAACCTCACTTTAGCCTTTTACCCCGTTTCAACTCGTACTTTTAAAGTTGGGTAACACTGACGGATGACAGAAGTCTGACTCCAGTTAGTCTCATGGGACTAAGTGTTTCTCTGCAAGGCTGTATTTTGAGAAAATAGCACATATATGGTACCTGTCTTTGCGTTTATGTCTTATATATATATATGTGTGTGTGTGTGTGTGTGTGTGTGTGTGTGTGTGTGTTTATGCATGAGACTGATTCAAACTGACCCCATGGTGGGGTCAAGGGCGATGCCTTTGGGATTGTACAGCTCCAGGTCCAGGAGGGTGACGCATAATTGCCCGTCCTTGTCACACACGAAGATCCTGTCATCCACGTCATCCACAAAGTAGAAGTTTCCGGTAAGCCAGTCGATGGCCATCTGTTCCACATCTGGATAAGAGAGAGAGAGAGCAGCACGGTGAGGAGGGGATCAGATAGGACACAGGGAGGCAACGCGACTTGTGTTCTCTGGAAACCTGAATTGATTCGTTCCGACCGGAGCGTGTGGTGTTGTTGTACTTGTACTTCGCAGCAGATGGGTTTGAGCTTTGAGTCAGAGTCATGTGATGAAGCGAATTAGTCAGCGACAATTACAGGCGCGCGTTCGCATGCACGTCCAGATTTTTCAAGCCTGGCTCGGGGAAGTTTTTTTTTATTGACAAATTAAATGACAGCCAACTCCAATTAGGGAGTGTCTAGTTAATGCGCCTGTCAATCAAAGTCACTCAGACAGACAGAATATGAGACTGAGTCTGAGGTCTGATGTTGCCGTGGCTGTAACCAACCAGCTGCATTTATTTTCCTGCGGCTCAGCTCACGGGGAAGACCAGTGCCACCACCCGTCGACGAAAATCAAATACCTAAAAACACACATGCACACGTACTATATGGAATATTTACGGCATGAAAAAACTGGAATACCCCTGCTCTGTCCAAACTGTTTGAATGTGGTGCAGGACCACATAGAGAGGGGTCTGAGAGAGGAGAAAAATAGAGAAAAAGAATAACATGAGACATTAATATACCCCTCTCTCTCTCTCTGGTTCCCTCATTCCCTCCTCTTCCTTCCTTTCCTCAAACAGCAGCTCAGCCACACTGAATCTGAGCCAAGGATCAGAGACAGAAAGCTATTGTTGAAGCTGAAGAAGCTGTGAGAATCTTTTCAATTTACTGTAGCATGTGGTGGTACTCCAATACTGTACTTAAGTACACGTCTGATTTTTATGCAACTTTACACTACTGCAGTTAGTAGGTATTTTGTAAACTTGGATAAAAAAAAAAACTATAATAAACATAAAAATGATCATGCATTGCTTTATAATAGCAAACTACCCAAAAATAATTCAAAACAAGCTGAACACAACGCTGACATACATAGTTTTCGTTGATATATATAGGTATAGCATTCATTTGTTGTGTTTCACTCCTTCCTGAATATAAATAAGTCCAACACCGTATCTCATTTTAGGTCTGTGTTTGCTTTTTTACGAAGGAAATATTTTGCTTCAGCTGCAAAAAAAACAAACGCTTCTTTACATTCACTAGCTGGCAAAGTTACTAACGTCGTCTGTCCGTCTGTCTTCTTGCTGCTGAGCAGGAAGAGTACAGCGTACCTTTCCTCCTAAAAATAGCCGGTCAGCTGAGTACTTAATACCATAAAAACAACGTCCCAGGTGTGATTTTATCTGGGGACCTTTGTTGCATGTCTTTCTCAACTCTCTCTCTCTCTGTCTGTCTCCTTGCATTTCTTGTCTGTACCTCAGTCAAAGTCCATCTTTAAAAAAAAAAGACAATGTGGCTGAACTAAAACAGTAAAGCAGCAGCAGGAAAACACTAAAAAAATAAGTTGGAAGGCACCATAACACTCCGTAAAGCTGTGGAGAACTACTACAAGTGACCCCCTTTCTCACATAATAGTCACTGAAAACATAAAGATATTTGGAATTTTAAATGCGAGACATTTTTCTCTCCTGCATTGTGGTTTTGCTTTTACTCGAGCAAAGCGTCTGAACACTCCCTCCAGCACTAACGTCAAATATTAATCATAATATAAGGGAATGAAAGCTATACTTGATGTATATGAGCATACGAGTGAGCTCGAAGGAGAGACTGAGAGAAAGTGTGGGGAGGAGGGCTTCACTAACCACAAGATTTGTATTTTCACAGCTGCCACAAGCTCTGCTCTGCACTGAACTATCCACACACACACACGTATGTCCACACACACACACACACACACATCTAAAATCACAGCTAAAGTCATGCCGCAGGAGTCCCTAGCCTTGCACTGCCCAGTGCAAAGGGCGGAGGTATAATATTGTGGTATGTTTACTAGGGCGATCGGGTCACTGTGGTGATTTAGGAGAGACCACGGGATCGATTTCTCCAACCAGGAAAAGAAAAACCTGGGTGGGGGGAAATGACAAAGCGAATTCCTCTGCAAAGGCAATAAAATTAACTGTAATTCCAGAGGAGACCACTGTGTTCAGAGAAAAGAAACAAAAAACTGACACATTCTGAAAAGTCTGACTAACTACGGGAAGGAAACACTTTCAAGTATTTTGGAGAAAAAAGTGGAAAACAGATAAAAGAAAAAATGCAGCTGGGCGGAGAGGAGAGGAAGAAAAAGTGAGGAGGAGGAGAGAAAAAAGACAGACAAGAGAAGAAAGAGGGAGAGAGAGAGAGATCTGATTTCCACTAAGGAAACTTGGGCATTGTGCAGCAGCATTTCTGGGGTTTATGGGAATCAGGGGCCGTATTCCCAAAGGTGTTCTTAATTTTTAACACAGAGTTCTCTGTTTAAACGCTTCCAGCTGCCCCCTACACAACACAGCGACTTACTGATTAAGCAACGGGTAAACAAAGGAGGGGGGTCGACAAGAGGGGATTGTGCAATATTCAAAAAGTTTACGGAGAGCCCGGAAAATGTCCTCCACCTCTGTTCAACAGAAATGGCTCCGGCAAAGCCAGAGACTGTTCCCTCTCCTCCCATTCTCTCTCTCTCTCTCTCTCTCCTTCTCAATGCATCATCTCCCTATCCCTCCCCTTTGTCTGCTCCCCAGAGGTGGAAAAACAGTCTGGATTCATTAACTGCAGCTCCGTCTGAAACTATGCTATAAAAAACAACAGCATAATTGAAAAAACAGAACCGGCTGCCTTCTTCTTCTTCTTCTTCTTTTCCTCCCCTGCTCCCTCTAAACAACTTGTTTTCTATGTGTTTTCTTGTTCGTTTCTCCGCTCCCCTAAGAAAAACAACAGCCAAGTGGATGTCTACACAACGCATTTATAATGTATCGCTACACAGAAAAATGTTCAGTTATTATATAACGCAGTACGATGAGGGGTTGACATCTTCGCAGGCGGCCACTGCTTGCACTATGACTAACACAGGGGATCAGTAGCCTAGTCATATCGGTGGCATTGCTTTTAATGGAGCTCATATGGGTCCAATACCTCTGAACTGTCACTTTTAAACTGCGACTAAAGCTTTAACACCAACCCCCACTTCCCCCTCGCGCTCCAAAACACTCCCTCAAGCATCTGGCGAAGGAGTCACACCAGAAACACAACAACAAGGCAGGGGGAGGAAAAAAAAAGTGTAATATATATAAAAAACACATTTTCTTTCAAAAGTTCAGAGTTTAAAGCTTAATAAAGTGTTGGATGGAGAGAATATTTGAAAATGTGCTGGCTGACTTGACTTTTAACAGCACATGACCTCTTAAGGAGATTTCAGGCCGGTGTCTATGCTGAGCAGCATGGTGCGGCTCACTGTGCAGGTAATGAAGAGAGGCTTAGTGAGAGCTCCAGGATCAGTCCTCCTGTGCATAGTGTGGAGCATCAGCTCCAACCACTGAATCCATCTCAGATTCACTCATATAATATATATATATTAGATTTTTTATATAAATGTATTCAATGGCTGTTTCCTGCTGCAGTAATGCATTCCTAACCACAACCTACAATAAACAAGGTCCAGGTCATTTATAATATGCTATATAAAATGCAAATTAGATGTGTTGCTCAAAAGTAATTTAAAAACAAAACATACATTGCATTTGCAGATGGTAGTCTTGTTCAAATTAATATTGCACAGACTGAAATTAAGTCTCCAGCTCCAGCGCCTTCAGCTTTTATTTGGTGCACAGTGATCTTTATATATATATATATATATATATATATATATATATATATATATATATATATATATATATATATATATATATATATATATATATATATATAACATTTTTTCTTTGTCACATGGAGCTTTACATCATCACTTTTGCGTGTGTGTGTGTACGATTAGCAGCGGCGAGAAGGGGACGTATATAGGATGAGAGTAGGTGTACGTTAAAATGTTGGAAACAGAAAGTGAGACAGAGGGGAAAGAAGAAAAAAAAAAGAGTCAAAGAGAATGTGATGAAAGTGAGAGAGTGAGAAAAGAGAGTGAAAGAGTGCAAAGAGAGAGAGGGGGGGGGCTGGGGGGTGGAGACACATCTGGACAACTCATCTGTGGCATACTGAGGTCATGAGTCACACAACCACACACGCATCATTTCCTGTATGTTCACCACTGCCATTGGGTTTCGCTGCTGCTGCTGCTGCCGCTGCTGCTGCCGCTGGCTCCTTCCATGTTGACTGTAAGCATAAACCTGCTCCTCCTATTCTGTCACACTCCACACGCCAGCAGCCAGTCCAAAAAAGACCAACCCTGCTGTCTAGGCAGAGTCGGGCCAGATTATAGGGCTGGAACAGATGAGAAAAAATCTGCTCTTTTTTGTATCCCGCATTTTTTTGCACTAAAGCAATCTGTTTTTGAGGGGGTCTGCTGCTGCGGGGCGGTCGAATGATGCAGCTCTTTAGATATTTCACACATCATGTTGGTCTTAGTCATCATAGATGTAAAAGGTTTATACTCAAAGCATCTGTTTACACCTAAAATATGGTTACTTTATTCTTTGAACTAGGACTTTCATTTCTCTGCCAGTTGGATTTTTACCTTCGCTGCATCTCTGAGCCTTTTTTTTTCACATCCCACTCGTGCACACATTGACATAAAAGTAGCAATATTGACACTCGGTCACTTGAATTGCTTCCTTATTTCAGATATATACAGCTGTAATCTTTCAGCATGCACATCCTGGCCACGGTCCCTCAATGCTGCCAGTTCACCATTTTGTTTGTTTGTGTGTGTGTGTGTGCAAGTCTATCAGGATGCGTCTGCACACCACGGGCGTTGCAGTGTGTGTGTGTGTGTGTGTGTGTGTGTGTATGTGTGTGGGACAGCCGTGGAGAACCCGTCTGAAGCTGCTGGAATTTCCTGCGAATTCTTCTGGTCCTTAAACTGTCGAGTCCAGTGCGAGCAGAGATTCTGGTGAGGCATCCACTGTGATAATCCATGTTTGTTTAATTACCCCGATCGTAATCATTAAGCATGCATAATGTTTTTTATAGCAGAAAATCTCATGACGAGCCTCAGTGATTTCAGGCTCGGATGTTATTGTATAATGTGTTAATAACTGAAACTGAATACCTGCACGAAAAGGTGCATCAGGCTTGATCTTTATGTTATCACACTGAAACGCCTCGTGCACAGTTTTCATTGCTCGGCGCTCGTCTCGTGTCGTCTGGGTTTGAAATTATTTCCTAAAACGACAGCGACATCGCATCGTGCGTGCGCGTGCGAGGACGCAGAAGCCAGACTGTCATCACTCTGTCTATTCGTTTTGTCTGATGGTCCGCAATGAGAAAGTTATTTCTGTCATCTTAATGCAGTGTTTCTCAAACTTTTTCAGACCAAGGACCACTTTGTCAAAAAAAAAATTTTCAGGGACCACCTGACCCCGTCTTCAGCCACCTATCCATCATTGTTTCCCATCCTCTCCGTGCCTTGTTTTAGTTAAAGTTCACAGCTTTTGCTGCTCTTTTCCTTGCTTTCTTTTCCTTACTTACTGACGTGACAGCGGAATGATTTTGTCTATAGGAGACGCCGTGGTTGCTTAGGCAACAATTTGGGCACTGCTAATTCAGATTTATCTTCATATATCCATTATACATATTTTTAAAAAATATTTGTCTGCATTTTTGTTCAGAGAACAAATTCGCTTTACACTTCAAATAATGTTAGGTAGGACTAGGGCTGATATGGCCTGTAACCAATATCTCGATATTTTTAAGCTATATCGCGATACACGATATATATTTCGATATTTTTGTTGTTGTTGTTTTGTATTGTTTATTTCTAATAAATATTGTCATTATTTCCATGATAGCATTGTAATTGCTCAGAATCAACGTAGAACAGTAGATTTACACTTGCTGTGAGACACACCTCTTTTATAGCATTTTAACACTTGTCATATTTTTTATGAATTTTTAATACATTTCATGATGTAAATATGAGCTTTAAAGCTCAATAGCTTCCAGGTCCTGTGACCTATTGGCTCAAAATCAGTGTAGAACAGTCGAGCTACACCTGCTATACGACACACACTCTTTTTTTATAGCATTTTAACACTTATTCTCTCTTATTCTATACTCACATATTTTTTATGAATTTTTAATATATTTCATAATGTACATATGAGCATTGAAGCAGTGCAGAATCATACTTGGCATATGAGACACTTTTTTAAATCAAATTTTAACCATTCTTCATATTTTATAAATAAACGTTTAATACATTTAACACCCACGTTTTATTTTGAAAACCGAAAGTATCCACACGCTGCAGTAAGCTAGCGCTGACTTTCCAGTTTTTTAAAAGTGTTTGCCATAAAGTCGCAGTAAGGGCGCACTTGAAAATATTGGAGCAGCTGACGTGACCACGCGGAAACGAGAGACGTGACCGCAGCTGTTTTTCTTCAGAACCAAGTCGTCCGTCTCCATCTTCAATTACCTCACCTCTTGGCTTCACCTCTCCTCACTTGCTACAGAAAGTACGCATGCGCGCAGGGGATGTTTCTGGGTGGGCGGGGCAGTGTGCTGCGTGCTGTGAGCAGCAGGAGTGAGTGACAGGCGAAACTCCGGAGAATTAAATGCCGACGGCTTAAAACATTTACGTGACAAGTACTCGATGGTCGCGATATAGTCATTTCATACATCTCACGTAGAACAAGCCGCGATATATCGAGTATCCCTAGGTAGGACTCCACAAACTTGTGTGGGAAATTCGAATATTTTAAGAGATCCTCTCACGGACCACTTGAGGTCGCTCGCGGACCACTAGTGGTCCGCGGACCACACTTTGAGTAACACTGTCTTAATGCATTCTCTAGTCACATGGAAAAAAAGACATGAGCAGAGACCGGCACGCTGCAACACTGAGTGGATCTGATCGGTCACAATGCTCGTGTGCAAGTGGAAAAAAAAAAAAGAGAGAAATGAGAGGAATAAATCGGAGCTATATGATTCCGTACAATTACAGTATTTCAGTGAGCCTCGTCTACAGATCAGAGGGATTGTGAGGAGACCAGAGAGGAACAGGCTAGAATCACAGTGACTAAGCGAGAGAGAAATGCAGTGTTGTTTTCAAGGGGGGAAAAAAAGGCTTTAATCAATGTTTGCAGAGAAGTATAACAATGAGCAGAGTTATAACTCATCTGTCGACCAGCTTCCTAAGAAATAGTACAACGATGCATTCCTGTTGGCTTTGGCTCCGATTCACTGTGAAGACAACTTGACCCGAAAGACGAAGCTGGAAGAAGTGATAAAAGGAAGGAGGGTCGAAAAAACCACGCCCTCATCCGCTTACCCCTCCTTCCTTCAATCGCACACTCTGTCTGTCTTTTGGTTTCATTTTTACGGGGGACGAGACTCTTTATCTGGAACAAAACTTAAGCCATGGAAAAATACAGCTGCTTTTAATGTGCTCTGATTCACAGACGAGCTAAGGAGGACTTGTCGTTTCAGGTACCGATGCCACCTGTTTACACGTGAAACATGTTCAAAACAACCCGCATGTGCAAATGATGATTTAGACCAACAAGCCCTGCCACATCACACCATCTGCAAAGAATGCAAACCAGACAAAAAAATAATAATTCAAGGTGCGGATCAGCCAAGGCCTGTAGCCTGAGGCTTTACTACAGCTATCTGATGGTGGGGGTGACCAAAACAACAGATGAACTGGAATGACTAACCTGCGAGATGAACATCTGAATTTGTTCCCAGCAACCAGACCAAAAACAGCCGATAACATCTGACTCGATGTTCTTTCGCTTTTAAGAATTCAAAGTAAAAGGCCAAAGTTTCGAGGTCCACCTACTGCAGGAGACTTTCCCGTGCTGTTCAGCATGCACCACGTCTACGCTTCATTTTAGTCGGCCCTGCATGAATAATGGAAGCACGAAATGTACTTTTCTGAGTGAAATGCTGTACAAACACAGCTTTTCTTCCCTCCTTTGTACAAGAGAAAAAGGTGCAAGTGCCTCTCGCGCATCATCTAATCAGGCAAATACACATCGCGTTAGGACAAGACGATGGGTGATGTAAAAACCTTATTTCAAAAGGCAGAGTCTGTTTTTAACTATGTGAAATGGGTACAATAGAGAAACCCTGCAACACTTTCTTCCCGCCTTTGTGCCGTTACCACAGCTCTTGCCACATGAACTATTGAAATTCGCTGTATATGTACTGTGCAGGAATAAAATATCCTAAAAACATGCCTTGTTGCAGAGTGAGGCAACTTCTTCTGCTGTTGTATAATGCATTATGTGTGGAGAACTGGGCTGTGACATTTTGTACTCGGGGGGCCGGTGCAGATCATATCGTTCACTCACTAAACCGGGGTGAAGCTGCATACTGCTGCGGTGTACTCACGGTGCAGGCTGAGGGAGATGTTGATGACTTTCTCCTCCGTGAAGCTCTTCAGATTGGGGATCTTGGCACATTTAAGGTGTGTGGACGAGGGGGAATCTCCCACGTGGATCCAGCAGACAGTTTCCTCGGCGTAGAGGAAGTCCATTGCTGTGGTCTGCTTGGTGCTGGTGGATAGCAGGCTGTGGAGTGTGGTGCCGCTCAGGGAGGTGGCTTGGATGTTCTGGGAGTTGGCGATCAACAGGACAGGCAGACGGTCTACTGGCACTGAAAGCAAAACGCGGACATGATCAGCGGTCCGCAGGAGGAAGACGAACAGAACATCCCCGACTGTGTCAGTCAAACTGGCGTACATTCAGTCCTGCTGCTGTCTGCTGGTACTTACCATTCTTGGCCTTGCACGAACGGTTGTCTGGCTGGGACAAGTAGCCCTCCACACAGGAGCAGGTGTAGCCGCCTTCAGTGTTGGTGCAGGACTGGCTGCAGGTCCCGTACACAGTGCATTCATCAAAGTCTGCAGCACAGAAACGACAGATGGTCAGGTTTAGCAAATAAACTCGAGTAAGAAATAAAACCCTAAAATTCAGATTTGTATTCCTGCCAGATTTAATTAGTGAGTCGTTAAAGTTGGCTCATTGCACAAAATATTAGAACATAATAAACAGTCATTTGGAGGAAATACTCCAAGGCTCCCCTTATTACCGACTGCGTGCTTTGATTTCTCCAAAACCAGAGTAAATACTAGAAGCTGAAAGAGCTTCAGCACTGATGTGGAGTCTACCGGACAGGTAAGCACATAAGCTACCTGAGCTTCTGTTTGTTGTGGGTGCGACATATTACAGTTTTTCTAGCAGGGCTCTCATCCTGTCATGCCGGTGGCCGTTTTCGTTACACAGATCTTCATAATTAACCAGAAAGCCATTGTTACGAGGTACTTACCTTTGCATGTCTTTCCATCTGGGCTGATCTCATAACCGCTCTTACAGTAACAAGACGTCCCCGTTGGAGTCACCGCACAGCTTTCCTGACATGCTGCGATCGAGCAGTTGGACACAAACTCTGCGGGGAGGGGGCAGAAGTCATGGCATCATTTGCATAGGAAGAGACAACAGATGGCTTTTAAAGGGGGTAAGGTGTTTACTCATGTTTCTCGCTGTTACCAATATTGTTTTTTGGCTGAAACACTGCGTGAGTGGTTCTAATAGGAGGCGGATTATATAATAATCCACTCATCAGACCACTATAAACCCACAGATTATGCTGTAATCTCTCATTTCATTCATCCTGCAGGATAGTGTCTTAGAGCAGGTGCTGCTGAAGATCGAACGCTTTCTGGAGAATATTCACAGCTCAGCTGGGTGCTGAAGCGTAATAAATAAACTTGATTTTAGCGCGTTGCTAAATTAATGAACTCTATTTTCCGCAGCCTCCTCCTGACAATGAGGCACATCGAGGTCAGCTCAGTTAACCGTCAGCTCAGCAGCGAGCTTCAGAAGTGACAAGTGACGCGATCTACAGTACGCGCTGTTAAATGCAGTGTGATCGCACGTCAGCGGTTCAGAAGCAGACAGCCTCGAACAAACAGTGCCTAGAACCTGTCACTGAAGAAAAAGAAAAAAACATCTATTCAACCAGAATGTGTCACCGATGAGAGTTCAGAACCGGAAAACTCATTCAAGTTAACAAGCTGCAGAGATACAGGATGAGAAAAAACAAGCGTTGGGACATTTTAGCCTGTAACATTGAACCATTTTATTGTTATTTTCCAAAAGATGAAGATGTGTTTCTCTGTTCAGATGCTTGTTTTGGTTACAAATGCACTCCAGAGCCTTAACCTTAGGTTCTTATACGACGCATAACTGACCCATCGAGCTGTTCACACTTGTTCTCAATGTCTTTTCACTGTCAAGAGTTATGGACGTGCAGAAGTAGTATTAGTAAGGAGTATTATTTTTTTCCCCAACTTCCACTTTTACTGCACTACATATTTTTGATGAATTTAATACTTTTACTCGGATACATTTTTCATGTGCTGAGTCGTTACTCGTTACTATTGTAGCGTCCAGCCGGACACGTGATGAATGACGAGGCGATATTGAACAAACTGCATTTATTGCTGAACGGTTTGGTTCCAGGACTCGGTGACTGTCGACCGGAACCACGCCAAAAAACCAACTGAACAGTCCCGGTCTCACATCAACCTCGCTCGTGCGCCGTACGTCATACACCTGACTCACCCAGGTGCGCTCTCTCACCTGCTGCCCCGCCCCCTCGCCCTGCATTCATTCAGACGCATTCACAGACCATGGGAAATCATAGAACTCTACCATGAACATTGTAACACTGTAACATTAGAAGCTGTGCCTTAATAAATATTTGAAATAATATAAACAACAGTACTTGTACTTTTACTTTTACTTTTACTTTCAGTACTTGAGTAACAATTTTTTACATACTTCTACTTGCAATACTTAAGTACAAAACATTTTTAATACTTTTACTTAAGTATGGTGTTTAAAGAACACTTCAACTTCTACTCAAGTCAGTTTTTTGATAGAGCACTTGTACTTCTACTCCACTCCTTTACTCCAGTACTTTATACATCTCTGTGCAGAAGTTCTCAGGACCAAATCTGCACCATGACACCCAATAATAAAGCTATTTCTTTGCAGGACACAGTGCTGCTACTGTACGAACTGGAAAAAAAAGAGCTTTGGAATTGGGATTTTTGAAATTTGGGAAAGATCAAATGAAATTAATACCATTCACAAATAAAATACTTTAACACCCCTATCTTGAAATGTATAATAACCTTTAAATATTGTAAAGGATGTTTATCTAAATAAAAACAGTTTGTAGTTCCAGATATTGTAGTTTAATAGTGAATAATAGTGAATGTAAATGTACAGTCATAAACCAATTCCAAGAGAATTTGAAAATAAGACTTCCTAGAAGTCCTCAGCTGATCTTGCACGAATAACAAAATCAATATCTGTCGCTTGTTACTGCTTATTGTTAAAACTAATTTTACACATTGAAGGCCACTGACACAGTCAACAAATACTTCTGTCATGAACTCACAAACGACACCGCCCTGCCAACCTCGACCATTTCCGAGGCTGCACACACATCAAATAATAGAAAGGGCACAAAGACAACGCGCTACGATCACATCTTCCACTCAACCGAGCGGCCGACGCTCAGCAGAGTTTCTAACAGCGTGCTGCGTATCCTGTGAGAAATAAATGAAGACACAGTGAGTCATGGCCAAACAGACGCAGTCATGTCAAACCAGGCTGAGATCTATCAGTCTCAAGTGATTCACTTTGCCCAGAAACACCGGCGGACAGTTCACATGGACATAACACCTCCGGGAGGAGAGAATCAAGAATCTTGACATATTTCTGAGATAAAAGAAAGTAAAGCTGCTGTACTGTACACACTGTATTCCTGCACCACTGACCAAAAGAATTTCAACTTGAAGAAAAAAAAACTACTCCATGCAAATCAGCAGATTCCTCTTTAGTTTGTGCATTTTTTTGGTTTTACACCAAGACGTTTCAGTGGTCTATGCTCCATATGACCAGTGCCTTGCTGCTGTCCCCATACACTGCATTGAATCTTTACAGACGAGACTTCATGCTTGCACTCCAGACGCTCGCTGGGACAACCACAGTTCAAATTACATGACATGCCCAGGAATTTTCCAAAACAAGTCTGAGCACCGAACAACTGAGATGTGTTTAGAAAACCAACATGGGCAACAATGTCAACAACCTAACCGTGAAAAATATTTAGTCTGCAGCAAATAAAAGCAGATCTGAGCAAGCGTGACGAATCAGACGACCCCCGACTGAAGCACTTAGAGGAATATGTGATTTGCATGTCACATGCATATACTTACCACACTAAAATAAAAACCTTTCACCTAATAAAACCCTGAAATGAACTGTCACAAAGGCACATGAGAATTTGACGCCTCTTTCAAATGTTTCTTTAGTAAATATTTCATCCAAACACATTTTTTAACTGGAGGTGGAAGTGTAGTTTGGAGATTAATAATAATAAGGAAAAAGACAGGTGCACACGCTGTGCCTAAATCTCAGAGCCTCTGGATAGAACATTAATTTCGATATTTTGTTTTGCTTTCCTGAGGTTCTAGTTTGTGGATTTTCTACCGGTTGAGAACGAAAGTTTGGATGTTTTAACAAGCAAAATGGAAAAAAAATATATATATATTTAATAGCAATCCAAAAGTTATCCAAGAGTAATGCAGCTGTAATGATGCATGCTGGGTAGTTTTACATTTATTTGACCTGTGTTTGGACAGCAGCTTGATGGACAGTCTTACTGATTCATCATCAGTCACGTTCTTCTGCTAACCTTTTGACAGACTTCCAAAAAAAGGAAGTCTTCAGGCCCGGTTAAGTTTCCGGTACAGTCACCCATCCTTGGAATAATTCATCCTTAAGTACGTCGAGTTCTTTTTTCTCTCACAGTGTTGATCAGCACTTTTTTTCTTTTTCATCTTTAGAGAATATTAATACATTCTTTAGCCTCATCATAAATTGCTTCCCAGTTTCTGGTTTCACTTCCCTAATTTAACAGAATAAATTAATGACCATTTGGCTCCATGTAAAACCCGATTAGAGGATGTCCGATACGGTTTTAACAGCCCGATCCAACATTTTCACACTGACGCGGTAAATCAATGTTACTGTGATTTCATGCGTCACGGTGTGAAGATTTCAGGAGATAAGTGAGGGCCAAATAGAAACAACAGAAACCCAGTAATTTCTTCCACACATACAGGATGTACTAGCACAAGATCTATATTAATAACCTGCATGCACTCATGTTGCAGATACCAAAAGACGCTGTGTGTGTGTGTGTGATGTTGTTACCTCTGCAGTGCGGGCCCTCATCCCAGCCATCAGTGCAGTCTGGAGCCCCATTGCACAGTTTGCTCATGTGGATGCAGAGTTCTGTTCCTCCACATTGGTATTCATTGGGCGGGCACCGGGATATGGTACTGTGTGGACCTGAGGGAGACAAACACAAACATGGATGGACTGAAAAGAAGTGGACAAAGTAAAAAAAGGAAGTTGCATTTATTAATGGCAACTGAATTTCTGCAAAGACTGTTTTCCGTAAACCCTATTAATTTACATAAATTATTGCTAAGTCTTATTTATACCCATGTACTAATGTTTAGTCTATATCTATATCTAAAAAATAGTCTCTGCCTAATTCGTGAGATGTGACAAACAACTTTTCTTTAATTCTGATCATGTTAATTAATCATTTAATCATTTATTGTTTTAGTCACATTATTTGACCTTGAAATAATTGAGACTACAGATAATCCAACATCATTTCTGCAAAAAATATAATTCTTCCCGGTTGCATTTTCAATCGTCATCTTATGTATACTGAATACACACTAGGCAAACGGTGTGTGTCAAAGTAAAAAGTACATTGGCTGGTTTTTGGAGAGGTCCGTGCGCGACTACATTTACTAAAATTGTTCTTTCTGCTCGAGTCTGAAAGAAGCAGCAGGCAGAAAACTCGGCTGTAATGTCATGCCAAAATGGACACCAAAATTGCTGTGGAGACAATCCCAGCTTTGCCTCTCCACAACCTGCTTGCAGGAAAAGGTTTGTTTGGAGCCATGCAGTACATAACCGTGATTTCCAAAGACTGATCTTACCCTGGGATCTTTGTATTACGTCCTCTCCCTTTGTCTCTTTCATCCATTTCGTCTGGACTATAAACTGTTCAGCAAAGCAGAAATGCTTGAAAATCAATCTTTATAAAAACACTGCCCTTTCATTCTGCCAGTGGATGACAGACCTTCGACAGCGGGCACTATGTGCGGCTGACAACGCATTCGTCAGACTGGAAAAACACAGAAATGTTTCTCTACTGACTCCCCCAGTGATGTGAGTGCACATCAAGCTCTCTATCCTTCATATTAGTGGATGGCAAAACATTACACCAGATACGAGACAGGAGTAACCCGCAGTGGGCGCGCAGCAAACTGGCTGTGAATCCACTAAAAAACGGGACTGACTGAGAAACCTCCTCCTGAAAATGGATGGCGATCAAAATCGCAGAGGGTGTTGAATCTATTCCTGATAGACAGATGAACAGAACAACCTCAATCCCTCTTTTTACCTGCCAGCTGACCCCACGTCAGGGGAAATACACAACAGACAGCCAAAAGCCAAAAAAATAAATAAATGCTCCCATCTGCAGCTGCGATCTGCACCACAATCTCTGGTATGATAAAGTTCAACAGGAAGTGTCTCCCTGCTTAGTCTGCACTGAGTTCTTCTGAATTTGTCCTCATCAGCCAAACACGCACGCTGTTTGTATGTCTGCATGTATATGCGAGTGTCACGCACATAGAAATAAAATAATGTGGTCAAATGTTTGATGAGTGACCGACCGACATCCGATTCTAAAATAACAGGAATGCTTGTTCCCCTTTTTTCAAACTTATGCAAGCCATTTTCTTCCTTCGCTCTGTTTCCCAACACTTCTGACTTCCCTTTCTCATCCGTCATGGATTTACATTCATCTTTTTTTCCCCCCTCCTGCCAACTTAGCAGGCAG
Source organism: Collichthys lucidus (assembly GCA_004119915.2). Classification (NCBI taxonomy): domain Eukaryota; kingdom Metazoa; phylum Chordata; class Actinopteri; family Sciaenidae; genus Collichthys; species Collichthys lucidus. The sequence goes on along the minus strand of CM014082.1, from coordinate 31,420,487 downwards.
AACCGCGAGGCAGACATTCAAAGAACCATTGTGGCAGCAAAAGATGACCACTAAAGAAAACTAGCAGGAATTACAAACACACCATTATCCCAACTGAGCCCAGCCAAATCACTACCTTCCCTACATCTACAGCGCGCACACACATCCAACCCAGAGGCAAAACACAGACAATAAGCACGCTAGTGTAGTGGCATGCAGGGCCTGGTATTGTAGTTTTCTCTGGGAAAGAAAATAGATTCATCTAGGGTGAACATGAGTTTAGCCAAACTACTCCCTTCCAAGACACTACACTAAATATATGCAGCTCTGACTCCACATAGAAGCGAATGCACTGCTAAGCATCGAGGCCTTTTCCCCTTTAATGACCTGAACTTGTTTTCTTGGACGATGTGTGCTGCTGCCTTGTGACTCTGGCCGGTCGATCCACAAAAAGACTAATGACTCAGTTCAACTTCAGCCCTCATGTCTAGTCTACGTGTCGCCCAGAGCTGTGCCCAGAGATGACTATATGAGTGCATCCATCAGAAGTAGTGATTGAATTATGGTGTAATAATTAACAACAACAACAAAAAAAGCACTTATTAACATTTCTACCCATGTCCACAAAGGCTAGAGCCAGCAGGTGGCTTAGCTTTGCATAAAACAGCCAATAATAATCCCACCGGTACCTCTCGAGAACACTAATTAACACATTGTTCCATACACAAACTGAAATGTTGGAACAAACATTTCTGCTTTTATGGGGAGTTGCTGTATAAGCCTCTCTGCTGTGGTGCTGTAACTATTTCTTGGTGACCAGTTGCCCGGCAACCCAGCAATGACAGCCAGGCTGGAAGAAGTCCTTGTACTCGGCCAATAGTCTAAACAGCCGATGGATTAAACTCACAAGATACAACATGTTATTTAGCGAGCTCGAGCTTGTGTCAGAAGGCATATTTTTGAACTTTGGAGGGAGCCAGGCCGGCAAACGCTGCTAAGCTGAGTAAATCACCTGCTAGGTCTATTTTCATATTTAACAAATAGAAACGAGAGCGGTGTTGATCTTCTAACTCTGAGAAAGAAAGGGAATGAGCAGATTTCCCAAAAAGCTGCATTTAAGATAATGGTGAACTGAATTATAATTTGTCTACTCGTGGTCAACTTTTAAAAGAATAGGCATGACGCACGAAGCCTCTTCCTTCCTTTCTTTTGTCTTTGCTCAGTCGTGAACTTTGAAACCGATCACTCCTCTGCCGGGATCGTCTTTCTCAGCCCGTGTGGAAAGTCAAACTGTTGGCTGATCCCTCCCCCTCGCTCACTCTCCCTCTCTCTCTCTCTCTCTCTCTCTCTCTCTGTCTCTGTCTCCGTCTTTATCTCCTCCCATCATTTTTCCTACAACATCTGTTGACCCATTTACAGTAAGTGTATAAGTGGGAGGGCAACGTGTGGAAAACGAAAACAGAAAGGCTAAAAAGAGAGAGAGAGAGAGAGAGAGAGAGAGAGAGAGAGAGAGAGAGAGAGAGAGAGAGAGAGAGAGAGAGAGAGAGAGAGAGAGAGAGAGAGAGAGAGAGAGAGAGAGAGAGAGAGAGAGAGAGAGAGAGAGAGAGAGAGTAGACAGAAGACCGAGTGGAACACCTCATCCACAGGAAGTGGACAGAGCCCCACAAGGCCTCATTCTTGTGCAAGCTGGCAGTGGTCGGCGGGGGCCGCGGCAGTGGAAAAGCCATTGCAAATTTGAATTAAACAGGGTCTTTTATTCAACATTCCTCTACTGTGAGTGAGCCAGGTTTGCAGGCTTTTTTTTTTCTTTGAGAAGTTTCTATTTGCTCTACACAACTCCTCGTTGAATGAGAAGCGAAAGATCCGCACAGGACGGCTGGTTCTGTTCCGTCGTTCAATTAAGGGCACCCAAGGAAAAGGAAAAAAAAAAAAAGATCCTGGTGTGTCCATCACGCCGCTGTCACAGATCATGCTTGTGACAGTGCCAGTGGGTGTACTGACTGAGGCTGGAGATCTGACTGTTCTTTTCCTATGGTGAACTACTGTAGATACTACAGACGTCAGAGAGACGTCAGCAGATACCAGGATGGATTTCACTTTTTCCGTTGCTCTGTCGGTCTTAACGGATTTGTCTGAAGGTGTAGACGCAGACATAAACAGCCTCGACCTTCATCAGAACTGCAGCGCAAGTATGGAGTTTAATACGTTTAAGAAATGTTACACCTAACAGAAACATTTCTGCAGGTGACCGAGTTGCCAACAGAGCCAAACAAAGCCCTTCTTCTGTAACCATCTATCAAAATGAGATTTAGGCATGCTGGATTTCAGACACCTTACACGAGTCTTTAAGCTGCTACATATAGAGGTTGATCACATGCACTTTTCCAGTCCGAGGGCCTGAGGGGCTGGGGGGGTTAGAGAACTAAGGCCATTGTTTGGATCACACAAATCGGCTGTGGCCTCCTACAAAGCAGGCTGAGCTACGGTGTTGTAAGAAACGTCACGTGCAAAGCCTGATCTGAACCGTGGCACGGCCACCTGGAGGGTAGAGCTGGGGGAAATGGTGAAATGCCACGGGGGCAGAGTGATGAAAGCGGGCCAGGAGCTTTCTAATTATGTGCCGGTTTGGGATTAAAACTTAAAGACACATTGTCCTTAGTTTTTTTTTTTTGCTAAGGCCTTCAGCACTTTTTCCCTTTCGTAACGTTTTTACAGAGTGATTCATCTTGGAAACTGCCTCTTGATCTGTGTTCCCTCTCCAGCACTAGAAAAAAAAAGGCCCAGCTGACTGAGATGGAGTCAAGATCTGGGTCTGGATCAGGCTGTCACTGAGCCCAAAGCTTGTTAGGCTGTGGGGATTTTCCATTCTCTACTTCATGCTCCCCCACCATATGCTGTCAACACAAAGCTTATTCGACCAATAACCAAACACACAAACAAAAAAATAACAGGTTGCTGCCAGTGCGAGAGCGAAATATAAAAGCCAGACTTTATTTGGGCCAAAATGAGGCCGACTGTGGAGAGCTGCAAAGCTACCCACTGCTTCAACTTTTTATTTTTTAATCCTACACACACTTCAGGATATGACACACACACACACTCAAACTATTACAGCAGATTCCACTAACAAGCATCAGATAATTAAAAACTAACTCTGCTACTTCACAGCCATCCGGATATAGATTAATAATTTAATATGTTTACCCATAAATACACCTCATGAATAAATAGCACTGCAGCAGTTTACTGCCAGCAGCTCTTAATGATACTGGGTTTCTCTGACCACTGATGACCAAGTCCCCACAATCCGTCTGGCCCTCTCTGTGATGCTCTTGATCCACGTGACACATTTTTGGCATGGAGCATCTGAATCTTGACCAAGCAGCCCCCCAAGGCACCCCTTGACCCGTATCCCTTCCCCTCCTCTTGACCATCGCCTGCCCTGCCAAAGAAACATCATTTCAAACAAACTAGGACGCGGCATCAAAAAAACAAAAACAAGATGAGCCGACACCAGAGCTAACATTCAGGCTGAAACAGGGGTTTGATGTCGAGGCGGGCAGCGGAGAGCAGGAACAGCAGCGGGAAGCTGCGGAGCGGTGAGGATAACAATGCCCGCACTTCACCGCTGTTTATTCCCGACAGCTCTCCTATAAACACTTCACTCTGCAGGTGAAACACAACACATTAACCTGACACTCCAACCACACCTGTGGGTGCCTCGCAAATACTACGATCAGTTCAACAGTGTTTTTATATAAAAATAAAAAAAATACAGCACAAATGTAGTTTATTATAACAATCTCAGGTTTTAACCCCGGTGGCAGACTGTGTCGGCTCATGGCTCCGCACTTGCTGCTTGGATCTCTCGTCCATTGCTCGCTCACCCCCTCCTCCTCCTCCTCCTCCTCCAAATTATCAACACCACATTTTCATTCCTTCCTGGGGGGGCTTCTGGGGTGGCTGGCAAGGTGACAAGCAAAGCAGGAAGGCTAAATCCAGCTCTTGAAAGCACAACAAACTGAGCTCTCTCCAAACACAGCACCACCACCGCCGCCGCCGCTCCTCGGGGCAGAGAAACCACTAAGCAAACAGTTCTATCAGCAAGATTCATATAGGACACAACACCACCAGATACCCCGGCCAAATAAATAGGTCGGACCTATATCTGTATTGGTTATGAAAGAGGAAAAGTAAATGAATGCACACAAAGGAAAATGAATGGTGAAATGCAACAAGATGAAGATATGACATTCATATATTTCCTTACGCTTAAGCATGAAAAGACGGATAATAAAAGTTCTAAAGACACACTGTCCCCCCTTTTCTCTCACAAACACACACAGATGAAAGAAGAATAATATACCTATTGTCCACTGAATAAGGTTTTTACGCAGCGACTTTATTTCTGAGATTGAACAGGCTCATTATTTGACTCATTCGTCTCTCATTTCCTCACAATGGACTGGGGATTAGCCTAAAACTATTAGTATTGTGCAAGTTTTTCTTGCAAAGAGCAGAGAGAGAGAGAGAGAGACGTCCATACCGCTGAAAAGCACTTAGTCTTAGTTCCTACCCAGAAAGCAGGAGACTAACTTTAATCATCACGAATTAAGCAAGCAAGCTTTCCGTCACTTTAATCGGTCACATAGTCGTCTGTCCTTTGAATTACTTTCCTAATGCTCTAATCATTGCGTGGAAAAACAGCTATGCAAATGACAGGAAAGGCCCGAGGGGGTCGGATGAGCGTAATCGTCATCGTAACAGCCAAGAAACCCGAGGAGACTGAAGTTAAACAACTACTCCATAAGGACAAGCTGTGCGTTCAGTGATGTACTCCTGCATACAGGATGTAGTCATTTATTACTGCAGCTAATCAGACACAGCGTAAGAAGCCGCGAGGCATAGCCAGGTGTTCAGCATCTGTGCATCTCTAGCTCTAAGATGCAGGGTGGGGACTTCAATCACCCAAATCATCATATTATCATCATTCATGCCTCTCTTTCTGCTGCATCATAAACTCCACTCTCTCTCTCTGTTTCTCTTTCTTGTCCCAGGCTTGCTCCTACTGTAGTCCTCCCCCTACCCCGGCCCCCAAAGGGTGCCTCTGGCCTGCCCCGCCCCCCTTCTGCGGAGAGAGCCCTGCTGGGATTACATAATGGTCTTTTTAAAAATTTAAATCCCTGACACGCTTTTCTTGGCTGAACACAGGCCCGGGCCTCGCTTGTCCTGCTTTAAGGGGGCCAGCTTTGCCCTCTCTGCTGCCCTGGCCTTCACTGCTCATCTAAAAATTGCCAGCTGGTGGCCTGTGGATCACATCCGGCTCCCCACACCCCTAAACAGAGCATATATATATATATATATATATATATAGAGAGAGAGAGAAAGAGAAATTGAGGGGTGCTTCGAATTCTTCAGATAAAAGACATATATATATATATTCTTTTACACGGGTACACAAATTATCTAATCACTCCGTTTCTATGTCACACCAATAATAAGATACGGAAAATGGTCATTGTTTGGGTTTTATGGCTTTCGACCTTTCTAACTGTTCCCATTAGTGTCGTCGTCCAGCTGTAGCAGACAGCTGTTTTTAAAGACAAAGCCCTTTGATAGACCGACTGTACAGTACTTGCTCAGCACAAAACGCCAGACCCCGACTTTGCACGTAGCTAACTTCTGCCGGCTGATTACATAATCGTGACGCATTTAGCGGCTAAAGAGCCAGATATTTCAGTCAGGAGCTGACAGAGTGAAAATTAGTCTTACATTCGTTAGGTAGCCAAGAAACACGACACCGAATCAATGTCGTTAACGTCCTTGTCCTTGCTGAATGTTTGCACAGGCAACTGGGGACGCGCCAGTGGTTTCGCCTGGTGGTGAAAAGGGGCTGGGTCCCTGCCACAGTGGTTTGGATTTGGTTGTTCAGGTTTCCTGTCTCTCTCCGGCTGCTACCGTCAAATAAAGGCAATAAAAAAAGCCCCTCGATAATGTGATGATATGTCGATATTAGGTTTACAGCTTATTTTGCTGCCCCCAAGTGTAAAAAGAACAGTTAATGCAGAATTAATAAATGAATCATCCCCTGTAGCAGCCGTGCATTGTAGTATAACTACAACTGTTCGATAAAAGCAAGCATTTTCATATCACAGCCACATTACCTCATGTGTATGAGCTGATGTAAGATTCGGAGATGTGCACACTCATGGTGACAAAGCTCCTCCTCTGTTGGTGTGTGATGTAATGCTTGCACGAGTATTTGTGTCTACCCGTGTGAGCTTGCTGGGCGAACACCGACGAACAACCTTTGAAATGTTTTTTTTTTTTTTGCTGTCGTTGCTTTATTACGTGAGGGAGTGCGTACGTGTGTGAAAGAGAGCAGGCCGCGTGCACGCGCTCTCACACCTGCAGCCGGTTCCCGTAGAAACAGGGTGCCGCAAGGCGACTGGCTCTTTCACGCTGAGCAAAGGTCGGTTTCCTTGACATGTCGATGGCTATATAAATTGGGTGTTGGCTGCTTGTAGGAGAGAGTTCAAACAGATGACTTCCTCTTGCAGATCTGAACAGCACAGGCACTAGCTTTGGGTCAACTGTATAGTAAATGACAGCACCGATCAAATACAAAACACCACACAATAAAACCCCCCGTGCGTCTCATTACCCCTGACTGTGCATCTAACGTCTAGTTCAACGAGATAAAACACACTTTCTATTCAAGGTCTTTCATTTCTTTTGATAGGAGTCAGTGGGACGCACATCACATCATAAAAGATGATGTTTTCCACTGTGAAAGCGGCTCTTACAAAAGTGCTTCTTCTCCTGAAAGCACCTAATTGCAGCCTGTGTGTAAAGCTGTCCTTATTACAGGCCAGGGGCAGGGAACGTCATTGCAGCGTTACAAACTTCCTGTGTTTCCAGGGCACACTCGCCGCACGTGGGAATATTACAGGACCCCAATAAAGTCTACACCCCGAGGAGAACTCTGTTACCGTCAACACCTGACCTGAAGGCGATGGAGGCGAATAACCTTCACGTTCATCTTCGTTGCAATTTAGATCAAAGTTCTATTAAAAAAAGGTCAAGACAACCACTTTGTTTTTCTTTTACTCTTTCAGTATCCCTTCATGCCAGTCTGACCCGGCACCCCAGGGCACAAAGCACAGCATTGTGGGGGTTACACAGCGGGGCAAAGCAGCTGCACTGGACAGTGGCTGACTTCCCCGGCAATAGCCAACACACTAACAAAGGCCACTGTGAAGCCTCATCCACATGAGTGAATAAATAAACCTCTCTCATGCATCTTTCGAGCAGAAGCATCTGCAAAAGCACCTTCACAAAGAGCACATTTATCACAACAATAAAAACCAGAAATGTCTCACAGTGTATGAATGCTGTACATGGGTCATAAGACATTCTCATATATCTTTGTGACAGAAAAATGGATTACCATGTTTTTTTTTTTTGTGTATCCTGTTTACATAATGATGAGCTACTCAAGGCATTTGTTCGGTACTCACAGCTCTGACAACATCTGTTCTGCACCAAAAAATCATGTTTTTATGCTTCGGGGGAATCGTCATTGGGGACAGGTACAGAGGAGGAAGACATCTAACAAAGATCTGGAATAAATAATGGATGTTGCGGTGTGTGCGCCTAGGAATGTCTCCAACCAAAGATGCCCCGGCAAACTTAAAAGAATAAGGCTGGTAATATTTGTGTCATTAATCGTCAATGAAAACACCAAAAGCAACAGTTTATGGCTAAATACTTTCCAACTTCTCTCCTATATGCAGGGCCGGTCTTAGCTTTGGGCAATGTGGGCGGCCGCTCAGGGCACAGTCTCCGTGAGGGGCGCACGAGCGCCCGAAAAAGAAAAACCTTGCGGCAGGGTTTCGCCGAGGGCGCAAATGTGGCCAGGACCGGTGCTGCCTATATGTGGCTCTGAGCCCAGAGTCTATTGGTTGCTATTGAATCTTCAGGTCACATATTTTCTTTCAAAAATATATTGTGGATTTGGTGCACCAGCAACTATTCACAGCAGCAGGATGGTGTATATCAGTCCCCATGTTCAGTCATCCAGTGCAACAGTGTGGCTCACTGTTTGGCTCAAAGGAATAAATGATCAGATGCTGATTTTTGGGCAGTAATTGTTAATAAGCACACTTCATTATTGGTTTTGATCTTTTCAAGATGTTTGTTAAGGAAGACTTATCATTTGATTATAATAAAGCACACACACACAAAAAAAGAAACCCTGACTGTTTGACCCTCTGTACTGATTTCTGTATTTGCTCATGCTCTAAAGTAGCAGATAAAAAAAAGTGTATTACAATATAAAACAAACCTTTATAATGAACTTGTACTTGGCAATGTTCCTCAGTAACCGAAATTCTAAGAAAGCCACGATAAGGGATTGGCATTTCTTTTGTGTCCGTCTGACTCACTTCTTGGATTTTATCGTCCTGACACTTTCAGACCTTCCGGATCACGGGGTCCTAAAACTGTTGTTTTTTAAGAGAGTTTGGCATGAGCTCTCTGGGAGAGTAGCGAGAGACAGGGGACGGACAGTCACTGTTGTTTCTGTCCCAGATAGAGACACGAAAGAAAAGCCCGGGCCAGAGATGAGAAGGGAGCAGGTTGTGAAAAACAGCAGGTTTCTCCATTGCTCTGGGCGAGTCTCTAATGACTTCCAGACCTGCCCTCATACAGTCAATGTGTCTAGACTGCAACTACAGCACTGTACTCCGGCCTCCCAGTCACTCACTCACTCTCTCCCAGGCTAACCCCCCTCAAAAAAGCAGCATGTACACACACACACACACACACACACACACTGTGCCCCTCCCTATACCCATCTCAGGCTCTCCGTCCTCTTAGAAAACTGCAGGCGTTCCAGTCTGAGAGGCTGACCAAAGAGACACTGCTGCTTTCATTCCCTCCCCAGGGATTCAGCCTCAAAAGCATCTCAACTCTAATGAAGACTTTGAAATGACGGCTCCCCCTTTTTTTTTCTTTTTAGTCCTACTTTCAGTTTGGTTTTGTCTCATGACTGCATCCTCTGTGGCCCTGAATGCGAAAGGAAATCACATCTATCAAAGAAAGAACAACTCTGTAAATCTCCTAATTGGGCATGACGGGAGCGTTTAAGGGCAGAATGACCCCTGTCACATCACGATAAAACATCCCATTGTTTTCTCCAGCGCGGCTGTGGTTAGCCACATAAATATAATAGGCCGACACTCCCGGTTTGTGAGCTGACAACAGGTTTGAGAAGATGTTTGGAAGAATCAAAGGCTACAGTTACATATTAGCATATCTCTTTTAAGAGCCGGCGCAGCAGGTTGTAGATCCATTTGTGAGGTGCTTTTACACTTGGAGACTGCACCTGTTGAACAGTCTTCATAATTCATACATCTCCCGCACAGACAGGCTAAAGATGTTACATGAAACAGCTATGAATTTGCATTTCTTTCCTTGGAACAAATCAAAAGGTTCGTCTAACAAATTTTATACTGATTTGTAAAAATGGTCCCTGTCTTAACATGATGTATTCAGATTAGAGGAGATGAGCAGGGACAGAATTCAACAAAATTATGATTCTTGATGTGTCTCGACTAGTGGTGTGTGTATATATATTTATATATATGTATATATAGACATATATATAATAAGCATTTCCTCTTCTCTGTAAAAATCAGATTCGGCAACAATCAGGATATCCAAGAAGGTAACCCACAATGTCTGGGTACAATATATTGGACTTCATTTCATTTTTCTTTAAAGACTTACAAACATCCGGTTCCTCATCAGAGCCGTCTGGGCAGTCTTTCTCCCGATCGCAGCGCCAGCCCTTAGAGATGCACGTCACCCCGTCTTTACACACAAACTGCTTAGGGCTGCAGGTCTTTGGGGCTGAAAAGACACACAAGAAAAAAAAATGAATTAATTAAAAAGATTTCACAGGAAGTAAAAAAAAAACGGCTCCTTTTGTTGTCAGTGATTTTCTGAGGGCTCATTAGCAAGCGAGATCTGTTGTGTTCAGAGTCAATAGTCGCCCTCGCTGGCCCTAATTAGGTCCTGGAAAGTTGCTACTTGATGGAGGGGATCGAGAGAGACAAAAAAAACAAAACACACACACACACACTCATGCAAGCCTTGGAAAAGGCTTTTGCATAAACTTGCGCACCTAAATATCCAGGTCAGCGTTCCCAGGCCAATAGCAGTGATGCAACATGTCTGGAGGATATCAAAGAACATCTTGTTCAGTGGATCGCCCCCCTATCATCCATTTCCCTTCATTCCTGCCTTCCAGAGAGAGAGAGGGGGGAAAACTCCTCTCTCCAGTCACAGGCAAATGAGGGAGTGTATAGACCCACACTAATCCAAGTCCTTCCAGAACAGCACATAAACACTTTGACAACACACACACACACACACACATAAGCAACAAAGCTGAGTCACCCTGGGGGGATTCAAAGAAAGCTCTTGGTGAATGAAGTTTGCTACAACAACGTACTGCTCAGTGGGAAACTCAGGGGGAATGAGAGGACAGTCATGTAACCAACATCTCTGGCATCACATTGAATATCAGTGGTCTGGGTTTATTACTCAACACCACAAAAGGCATTCGACAAACAAACGCAGTAAGCGTAAGTGTTGACGTCATATCGAGAGGGTCTTAGAGCGAAATGCTGGATCAAAAGGTTTGTCATCACGGCCCAGCGACAAACAGTTTACAGAAAGTAAATTTCCCCCCGTGCTCAGTAGGAAGCGGGTAATTGAGGCCTTGTCTCTCTTCAAATTATGATGATGAAGATCTATAAACGTTCCTCCGCCTCCAATCTTAAATCCCTAGATTCACTTTTAAAAACACCCGAAGACTTATCACCAGTGACAGTCTACTCATCGTCGCATGGTGTATGAAAAGGTTGAGTGGGCATCTTTAGCAGAAAGACGTGACAGGCATCGGTTTCCATTTATTTACTTTCTACTTTACTATTACTATCATATATATATAACCCTATGATCGACTGTTTTAATTGTTCTTGAAAATGAGGGTTTGTCGGATGAATGAACCCACCCACCTCAGCCACACTCTGACATGACTTATCGAGTCTGGACGCGTGTCGACATCTGCTCGGGTCAGAGCATAAAGCGCTGATTTGAAATGGAGATGTTATTGTAAAGGCTTTGCTTGTTTAGGCATATAGCAGGATGAGCAGGATCGGATGGGATGGGATAAGGTTGGCTGATGGGATGAAGCAGGATAAACAGGAGGGTCTGTATTTACACTTCAAGCCTTAAAACTCCAGCGGTGAAGGGAGTCTTGAAACGGCGCTCAACCTAAATACCATGAATTCAACCTGACATATTGCTGCACGCAGTCACACACTCCCCGCTCACCCTCCCAGCTGTACCGCTGTGATCGGTGTACGTGTGTGTGTGTGCGTCTTTTTCTCTCTCAGAAGTCCTGAGGATTTGCATTATTCATAAAACGCAACCAGGCTTGCGTTAAAGCGTTTCCACTTTGCTCCTCATCCTTCTGCTCTCTTGTGTGCGTGTGCACGTTTCAGCTGTTTGTTTAGACGTGTCAACACCAGCCGTAACAAGGCGACTGGCTGCGGTGCGTCTTCTCTATTGTTTTACCGTTTATTCGGATGCTGACGTGCTGTTAACTTCTAATAATTGCTGTGGGAGGAGTGCGCGCCGCTGACGGGAACATGTTCGGGGAGCAGGGGAAGTAGGTCAGGAGGTTACAGCTCGCCGAAGGTGATGCGGGGAACATTTATGCTCAGCTGGCAGTGATGGTTAGAGAGGAGCAAAGGGAGCATGGACAAAGGCCATTACAGTCAGCCTCAGGTCAACTGCACTTCTAAAAATATACAGAATCTCTAAAACATGTTTAATATCATGAATTTTGTCAGGCAGAGGTAATGAAAAATCTCTTTTCCTCTCAGCTTCATGTCGTTTGTCTGATTTCTTTTACTTGTACAAGTGAATAACACTCAAACGTCGGGCAGCACAATCCACACCGGTGATCAGGGAGGCGAGTAGAGACAATGGGTGCATCTCAATTCTTTTCATTGCAGCCACGACTCCCCTCGCTTGCATTTCGCTCACGTCTCACTGAAGACGCGAGAACAGACACAGGAAGAAGAAGCAGCAGCAGCAGCAGCGGCGAGAAAACAGAAAATTGAGGAAACGGACTGAAGATAAATGAGACGTCCGCTTCTCTCGGGCATCATCTGTAGTTCCTGATGACGGCAGCGTCAGCTGTATCAGCTGTTAGCCAGCAGCTCGGATGTCTCTTGATATCTTGGGAGTTTTGTATTTGCACAGAAATGTAGACAAGACTGTATTTACACTGTAAAAAGAGCGGTGCAGCAGCCTGTGCTCAGAAACTGATTCATGTGCCATTACTGCTACATTATTATTTAAATTATATCTGATATAATATCTACTATATATTATAAATAATATATTTTCTTAGAATCTGTAATTATTGATATTCTGCTGCGTGATTTAATAACCCCCTTTATAAAATTTATGGTTGTTTTTATGCGACCGAATGGAAATAATTAAAATACACCAAAGGTTGCTAATGCTTTCTTTCCAATTATTTAAACTAGAAATAAATCAAATCTAAAATTAATAAAAAAGTGGAGATGGACCTTTTTAGCGCTAGCTGTAAATTCAGTCTATGTTGTACACAGTCTGGATTTATTTGTTTAAACTATCCAAGTTTATTAAAGAGAGTCTGCGATCCAGCCAAACATTTTTTTTTTCTTTTCTTTTTTTGGCTCAGAGGTGTGTTTCTGGTTCACAATGCAAGGTCTCAAACTCCTTTGTTTGAGAAGGAAACGATAGAGGAAGGGAGAGAATGAAGCAAAAAAAAAAGATGGTAAACAGATGGAGACGAGTCAGGATGACATAAGAGAACAAGCTAGATGAACTGCGGCTATGAGAGCAAATGGAGACGGGAGGGTGGACTACAAGTCAAAGGGGAGAGAGGGGAGACAGGGGGCAGGGCTCTCACAGCTGGGGACAGGCCTGGAGATCTGAGGGCAGACTCAAACTGGGCCGGGATACTGCGATGGGATGCAGGAATGTCACACATGCTATCAATGAGCTGCCTGTGTGTTTACCAAAAGTGCGTGAAAATGCTTTGGGTCATCGCCATTTGGGCTGGATTACAAATCTACCGCCCCTCTGCCCCCACCACCACCACCACCACCACCACCACCACTGTCTGCGAGTCCTCTGGGATGAGCTACGTCTGGTTGGGAGGGAAGAATCCTCTCCTGAGGAAAGCCTCGCCCCCCCTCAGCCACAGCCCCATTTCCTCTGACACCCACAGCAGTGCTATAAATAAGTTGGAGGCCTGCCCTCTCGGATCAACCGGGGCACTACACAGCTCCGGCAGACACTCAGACTACTGCCTCATCACACACCACTCAGCAGAGGTTGAGGTGAAGGCGGACATAAAGTCCTGTTAACCGTGGTGCTGAAAGGGAGTTTGAACAGTTTGGAATCCAGCCTTCAAAGCCATGTACGGTATCCTTGAAGCCTGAAGCGCCCTTGAGCAAGACGAGCTGCACCAGCTCTCCCGCTGTTGTTTTCTAACCTAAATATGCTTTTGCAGAATACTGAATGATTTTCATCAGGTGGGATTTGTTACACAAGTCTTATTTCATAACCCCAGAATCTACCTGAAATAACAAGACGGGTTTTCCCTGAACTTCTGTCACCTTGTATACGTCAGTGCGGCTGTTAGGAGACTGAAGACAGAGGTAGCAGTCATGAAAATGTTATTTGCAAATGCCTACAGTGAAATGCTTTTACATGACGGCAGCTGCTTTCCTTTACAACACGCAGCTAGAATAAACTTCCTCAGGCTACATCCGTCAGGTCCGAGGGGGTGATCCTATCCAGCATCAGGAACTTCATAACTGGTACTGATTCATCCAAAACTATGGAGAATAATAAAGTTGGCAGGCTGCACAGAGGCACCAGGTGGGTATGTTGGCTGAAGTGTGTGGTGAAATTATTCAAAAAAAGCTGACAGGGACTGTTGCAGTGTCCGCCGGGCAGAAAAAACATTATGTTTAGTCTACTGCAGATAGCATGTGCCGACAGTAATGGACGACTTCAACGGTTTCTCAAGGGGAGAAAACGCTCCCGCTGTTAGACATGATAAAGCTCCGTAATCTTTTCAAATATTTAGGAAAGAGAATAACCGAGGTTTATGTGAGGGCAAGATAAACAACCTGAACTGTGTGTGTAATCAATCTCGATATCGACACTCGCTTGGCCAAAACCTTGAAATGCACTTTATCTTTACAGAGAGAACCACGGGCCGCAGTAAAGCCGAAGCACGGCTGGTTTACGTTCACGTCTCATGACTGAATATCTTGAAAGATTGCGACGGAGTAAAACATCACAAACGCAGCAGGGAGATTAATGATAAACAACTCGGACATATCACGCGACAAATGTTTTTAATATTTTGTGTTCTACAGTAATGAGTAATGAGTTGTCACGATACTAAAATGAGTAACCACGATACTATACCAGACAAAGTATCGCGGTTCCGGGTATTATCGCGATACTGCGGCCTTTTTTTATTATTATTATTATAATAAACTGCTAAGTATTTGTACAAGTTAGTTTGAAACAACGACGTTTGTTTTTTATGCAAAATTAGTGTTGCCACTGACGAAGACGCCACGGCAGACTCGCTGCTCGGGCCCGGTGCTTCTGCCACGGTGAGTGTGTTGTCTCGTGTCTGGGTGAGACAGAACTTTAGCTTGTTGTTTGTTTTGAAGCAAGTTTCTATCGAAGCGGAGCTGTCTTCATGGAGTTCATTCTTGCCAGCAGAAACACACGAACAGCCAATCAGCTAACAGACGGGCGGACCCAGCGTGCGGAAACAGCCTATCATATCCCTGGATGTCACCAGTAACAGGCAAACAGCCAATCATTCAGCAGCTGTGTAGTTCGGTTGCGGTTCCATGTTGGTTTGTTTACGAGTGAGTAGCATGCAGTGAGAAGCCGGGAGGAGAGCAGAGGCGGCCGCTATGTAGCGGAGACTGGCACCGGTAATATAGTAATCCACGGTAGTACCGTCGTGTAAAATTTCTAGTATAGTAGCGACCGTTATGATTTGGCACCGCGGGGTACCGTGTATACCGTGGGTACCGTGCAACTCTAGTAATGAGGCCGCACACAACAAAGCCAAAAGGGAAGAAATACAAGAAGAGATGTTGAGTAGAAACAGAGACGGGTCAGGGGTCTATTTTGCTGACCTTCGTGCCGACCTGAGGGGGTTCTGCTAAGGGCCAGAGATGAGTCTAGATTGGCCTGTTTGGCTGCGGCCCGCCACCCCCTCATCTTCCTCCTCCAGCCCAGGCACAAACATTTTAGGATTTTGCAATGGAAGAGGGTGAGAAGAAGGAAAAGGGGCAGTGGGGACGAAAAGGTTTTTCCATTTGTCATGTTACAAAACAGAGGAAAAGAGGCCCCACAGCTGCACCTCTTAAATAAACCTCTCCTGCTGAGTTTGGAGGAGCTGTCGATGTCTAGTCAGTAGTGAACAGCGATAGAGGGAGAGAAGAAAAGTTCAGACAGAATCACAGAGAATGGATAACAAAGCATATTCAAGTTTAAACAGCAGTCACCTACATTATTATATCAATATATTGGAATGATAGCAGCGAGAGCAAAAGTTTAGGAATGTCTCTCTCTGGATGAATGTTTGATTTAGACATGTTTTCAATATCTGTGTGTGTGTTTTTTACGTCCATGCAAGTGTGACTTGCACATGCACTTAAGAGCTGAGGAGATTTAACATCAGGAATGTGCCTCATGTCTGGTGATAGTTGCCAAATAAAAAAAATGGAGCTCCGTCGTGCAGGACCAAACATTGCTGCCTGCGACAGATTTTAGCACAAACTCAATCTACACACGTCCTTGTGGTCTTGAGAGGCAGAGCCTATTAAGTGAAGCAGAGTAATCAAATGGGAACTTAATTAAGAGCTATTTGGATGTCTGGCTGAGATTTCACCATGTTTCAACCCCAGAGTGGTAATCAACCATGACTGCTATTTGTACATGAGTCAGTTTTTGGAGCTCAGTGGGAGGAGGCTACAACCTCCTTCACTTCCACATAAGGATTAAATCGAAATTCAGCAGAAGTGGGAACCAAGCAGAGAACCACAAGGTGTGACCTGCCATTATCAAGTTTAGTCAGTTTAGACAAATCTCCCTCTGCCACACCAACAACACCGCCACCAGAGCACGAGCTGTACGTGGCAGCGCAGGGGGGAGAAATGACAATTAAGCCTGCTCAGTATGCCGCAGAGGGAAACATATTAAAGAAGATTATACGAAATTCTTTAGTGCCTTTTCATAAGGCCGGCACAAGTTTGAAGTCTCAGTGTGACGCACTAGATTCTCTGCGAGGTTCATTATTTATGCGACAAGCTGAGCCGCTTTAACTGCCGACGTCGACATCCGCAGCCATAACGAGAAACCTGGAACAAGAGATTTGATAAGGAAAAAGGAAATCACAATCACTGATCTCGTGAAAATAATGTCGTGCGGTTGGGAACACAAGATCGATATCATTCTCATGTCTGTCTGCCAAACATACAGGATTTAACTAGGTTAGGTGTTTGGAACAGAAGCACTAGCAGCACCTCTGAAGGTCACTAATTAACAACTTTTATCTGTCTCTTTAATCCACGCCAGAAACCAGAGTGTAAAAGCTACAATTCAACGTTTTATGAGGAGTTATATGAGATGGACATTTTCTTGGCCCTGAGCAGTTGCCAAGCAACCAGGAAGGTAGTTACTGTTCCCGGCCAATAACCCTCCGTAAAACAGTGACATGTCATCTTTGTACTTTTTTATTTTTTTTATTTAACGGATTAATTAGTGAGATTTAGAGGTGCACTTACAGTAGGGAGATTTTGTTACCATTCCACAAAGCCCGGCTAACCGTTTCCCCCCGTTTCCAGTCTTTGTGCTAAGCTAAGTTATATTTAACGGCCTGATATGAGAGAGGCAGCGTCATCGTAACTCTTCACGCAGCCACATATCCCCATGTTCAAAAGTACCTCATCATCTCTAAACTATAAAGAAAGGAGGGTATGCCAAATAAATCAAATTTAGTAATGCTGCGTGCGGGCTAATAATAGTTGAGCAAGCAGCAGCCCATTCTCTTCAGAGCGGCACACAATGCACATAATCAGAGAGAACAAGCTGCCTACACACACACACACACACACACACACACACACACACACACACACACACACACACACACACACACACACACACACACACACACACACACACACACACACACACACACACACACACACACTTGAGTGCGGGTACTCCTCCTCAGTAAATGTGAAGATCAACTGACTGCAAACGTGTGTACAATATTCTAGAGAGGGATTTATTTGATGCGATGATCACCTTGAAAAGTTATCAGATATGGGCCATAAACATTTCTCATGCTTTTTGCAGAAATAACAAGCGCGGGTCTAACTATAAAAGCCATGTGAGGAGATTTCTGCTGCAGAGTGAAACGGTGAATGCCTGCTTGGGGGATTAGTGTTACAATTAGGCTTATGTTGAGGTTATGGTTGGGTACTTTGTGTTTAGGATTAGAAGTTTTGGGAATAAATCTAAATCACAGTTGCATGAATAGTGACCTTGGTGGTGATGGGACTGAGCTTGTGTCGTCGTTGATGTATTGTTTGCATTGTTTGCAAAGGACCACTGTTACCCGAGTTTTCACAGTGTGGGAATTTGAGGGACTCCTTTGGGATGTTGAATTCTGAAGGCTAGATACATACTGTACTTTATCAGGAAGTACCGTAAAGACAGATGAGGTCTGCTAGTTTGGTTCAATTTCCTTCCTACAGGGAGTGAATTCAAAAGCAATCTATAATAAATGCGAGTTTGCTCTGCCACACTTTTGGTCCCTGAAAAGAATGGATGTCAATGAAATAGACTGTATTTTATCTAGTGGTGGGAGCCCGGATTAGATACATCTTATATAATTCAACGATGTTTTAGTACAATAAGTACATGAATGATTTAAATACATTCATGAATAGGTTCAATCTTATGCCATAGGGCTAGTTGTGCAAGAGCAACCTGACAAACCAGGGTCACGGCTTGATGCATGAGTCAGTCAACACAAACAGTCCATTCAGACTGACACAGAGGAGCAAGTTAAACCTATGTTTGCTGTCGGTGTGAATGGGTCAACACAAGCCATCCGACCTGACCCTGACACTGCCTGGCGCTAAAGACCGAAAGAGTTGCAGAGAATGCAAAAAAAAAAAAAAGCTGCAGAAGTGTTGATGTCCTGTATTAAAGAACAAGTTTGACAAATCCCTTCAAGCAAACTTTTGGCCAAGACGTGTACGGTTTGGTTGTTATGAACAAACGTGGGCTGAATGAGTGCAACAACCTTTTCTCAATCTTTAGTCTCTGACGTGACCATATTCACAGCTTTATATGTTGTTACTAATAACGCTTTTCTTGTTTTCTCTCTCTCATACACACCTTTACCCGTACAGATACACATTCATCTGCTGAATTATCACCAGAAAGTGAAATGTCTGATGCTTCCTCTGTATCAAGGAGATCTATGGTTTAAATATTAAAGTGCCTTTCACATAAAACAGTCGTCTGCTCTCGTCGTTTTACTCTTCTCTTTTCTTTTCTACATTTTAGTAGCGGGACGGAGAAAATGGCTTCCTTCTTCTTCTTCTTTTTCTCGTGGCCTCGTGCTAAACCTTTGGTCATCAGGCAAGGATTTCTGTCAATCAGTCCCAATGGAGACTCCTGAATCAGACGCCGCCTCAGCATTTAGTCTAAGCCACAAATCAAAAGACTTCAGGCAGAGAGAGCTTAGCGGTTTTCTGAACCTGTTTTCAACTTCATGCAATCATAGTTGTGAATATATATGTGTGTATTCCTGATATCCCCGAGCATATTAGTTCAGAGGGCCTCCTGAGATTGTGTTCTATCTCCAATCCTTAAATAGCTCCATCTAGATGTGGCGTATCTCAATCAGTGGGTCACAACTTTAAAGTGGGTCACAGGGCTTGTCTGACAAGCCTGGTCACATATACCCAGAGCGCTTTGGCAATAATAGGCGTCTTTTTAAAAAAAGACCTCCACTGTGTTTTCAGGAACTGTAAATAAAGTCTCTTGTGTATGAACATTTTTCATGATTCTGATATGTGATGGACAGACGTGATTGGGGAGCGTCTTAGCGCTGCTGTTTTTTTTAAACATATTTCAAAATACGCTTGCTGAAAGACAGATGAGAAGATTGATACCACTCTCATATTTATCCAGCATCAGTATGAAGCCGGAGCCAGGAGGCAGTTAGCTTAGCTCAGCATAAAGACTGGGAAACAGCGGCTTTGTTCAACGGTAACACAATCCGCCTACCAGCATCTCTTAGCCTCACTAATTCACATCGTATATCTCATCTTTGGATGGGAACCGTGACTTCCTGGATTCTCAGCAGCTCTTTATTATAGTCTTTCTGCTAAATCTGAACAAACATACAGATGTGAAAATTATATCGACCCTTCCATCGAACTCTTGGCGAAGAGGGTGAGGGTGCACATTTTCCAAAAAATGTATTTTCCAAAAACTGCGACTAGTACAAATGAGCTGCTGAGATTTCACATTGGGTTATGACACAATCGCATGAACAATTATAGGCTCGGTTGGAAAAAAATCTAGGGCTTGAGCAGCAGCAGAAGAATTTCATTATTACAGCTACAGAAACCATCAGTGTAATAATGTGACTGAACTTTACTTAGCCCTCGTGGGTTGTTTTTCTCCAGGAAAAGCTGCTGACCAAAGTGCTGGATCTTATATCTGCTCAGTTATGCGGTGGCGGCTGCTTTTCAGTGTGTCGCATAAGGTATTTAGACAGCAGCACCAACCGGTGCTGATCTAAACCACATATTCACAGCGGTGCTAAATATACCCGACCTCTGTTATTTACATTAGCCGCTTATTTACATGCACTTTCCAGTGTTGCTCGCGTGACATGAGGTCAACAGTGCCTAACAAATGCGCTCTGTTTTTCCGCATTGCCCTCAGTTGGCAGTAAACAGTCAAGTGGTAACCTTTTGGCCATGTGCATGTCATTGTGATGGCAGTATCGCGCCAATAGCAGCCAAATGCTGGGCCAGTTCTGAGGCATCCACCAAATGTTACAGCAGAGGGATTCGCAGGGGGAAAGAGTGCGAGGAGAAGAAGAAAGACACTGGAAGACGAGTTAATTAGAAGGAAAAGAGCCTGTGCCACTTTTGTTATCGACGAGTTTTAAATGCAGAATATCCAAAAGGAAGAGAAAACGGCAAAAGAATCAAGTATGAGGAACCAGGCATGTCTGACACTTATTTAAAAGCTTTCAAACGGATGTTTGCATGGCTGTGTCTGTTTTACTTCCCCCAGTGACGGTATTTACTACATAAAGCTGCCCGTTTCTGAGGACCAGTGATTTTGTAATGACATTACAGTACGCTCATGGAGCGAAACCATGCAAATTCTTTCATTAAGGGTCTTTTCCACTGGGCCCCCAATTAGCAGCACCTTCTGAAACAATTCGAGATTGTTCACTCTCCTCGGGGAGGAAACAAAGAACAGTTTAGACCCAATTAAACTCAGGGTTTGTTAGTGGCCCAGTGTCTTTGCACTGGCTACTGTACGGTGAGACTATGGCAGGAAATCTTTAGGAGGTCTAGAAAATGGAAAAAAGAAGAGTTGGAAAAAAACTTTACGAGCAAACATATGTAGTTCAAAGAGACTATCAAAGAGGTTCAAAAAGCAATTTCAGCTATACTTGGAAGTGGGTACATGCAATCATGTTTCCTCTACAACGAGTGACATGTCGGCTAAGGTCTGGTAAAGCTGGCTTTCAAATGTGGGTCTGACATATATACAGGCACCCAGTAAAAATCCATTTTAAAGGGTGAGTCTCACATTCAGTCTAACCGATTAATATATGAGCCCTGTCAACTGTGAAACACATTTCAATAGGGGTTTTTC
Source organism: Collichthys lucidus (assembly GCA_004119915.2). Taxonomy (NCBI): domain Eukaryota; kingdom Metazoa; phylum Chordata; class Actinopteri; family Sciaenidae; genus Collichthys; species Collichthys lucidus. The sequence continues at coordinate 31,399,406 of CM014082.1, read as the reverse complement.
TTAAGACGCTCTGTGGAGCACAGCAGCCTCTGCATCCCAGCGGGTTTTCAAGCAAAGCTAAGGTTTGGCGATCTCCTCTGCACAAGGCTGACTCATCAAATCAAGGCATTACGACTGACGAGGAGGAAAAATCTCACTAAAACAATAGCAGTGCATCGAGGCAGAAGCTGTTTGTTTTAAAGGCAGGAGGAAGAAGAAGAAACTGCAGGTGATTGCAGGCTATCCAAGTCAAGGCAAGTCATTTCTATGGATTTTTTTGCTCCTTAAGAACCTTCCAGCACTGGATTGCCAAATGTAAAGAGATGACTTCAAAAGGCAGAGGGGAGCGTTTATGGCCTGACGATGAATCTCGACAAACGCGGCCCGTGGTTTAAACCAGTCGTGCGTGTTAAAAAGTCCTGCTGGGTTTAATGAAATGTCATCTTTTAGCAGCAACTGGTGCTCCTTATGGGAAACATTTCTCCAGTTAAAAAAAAAAAGATAAATCTCAACAATATCTCAAAAACAATCTCTTTCCACCTGCAAAGGATTGAACAAATCTGTCTGCACTAACTCCTCTCTGATAACGCCCTTTTCCTCTCGTGAGTGGGACTGTGGGGGCTTAATAGTTTCCAGAAGTTGTTCCAGTCCTGTGAAGGTGTGTGTGTGTGTGTGTGTGTGTGTGTGTGTGTGTGTGTGTGTGTGTGTGTGTGTGTGTGTGTGTGTTCACAAGGTCGTAGGGGATGCTGTTTTGAACTGCTGCTCACTATCTGACTGCAGATGACAGTATGACTGTTGGCATCCAGGGTGGGGGTTCAGGTGGTAAACTCAACAATCACGCTCCATACACAACAATGACGCAGTGCTACACATGCCTGCTAATGGCAGCACTAAACATCTGAGCGTATACATAAATATATATATATATATGTGTGTGTGTGGGAACTGACATGATTACATCTAATAAACATAGATGGATCTATTGTTTTTATATAGCAACACACACACACACACACACACACACACACACACACACACACACACGGTGCAGGGAAGCCTTTGAAATTGTGTTCCAGGGTTTGTTTGATTGAGGAATAAGGACGTCTGCTGTCAACACATCAGCACACCACTCAGGAAAATCTGTTGAACGTGAACTGACTGAAGCAGAAACACATTAGATACACAGCAGCTCTGCAGCAGACATTTTTTTCTTTGCAGACATAATAACACCAACAGATCACACACACAAGAAAACCCACAAACTATATGTGTGTGTGTGTGTGTGTGTGTGTGTGTGTGTGTGTGTGTGTGTGTGTGTGTGTGTGTGTGTTGTGTGTGCTGCTCCCAATCCACACAGAAATCAAACGCTGTAAACAAGTGGTTCAAGCAGGTAAATTGGGGCCTATGCTACAATGCCATCAGTGAGTGAGTGTCAGTGTGGAAACGTGTGAGCGGCGCCTGTATCCAGAGGAGGAAATGTGCGATCACTGCTGTGACATTGCAAATATATTCACATGTGGCAACTGGGGAGACAGAGAAACAAAAGACCGCTTTAATTGTCTCGCCTCGGTTTTTTCATCCCCCTCCACGTTGCTTCACTCATTCCCTTCAGGATACAGTCTACTCTTCTTGCATGCAGACAGAAAAAAACACAATGACAATCAGCGTGCACACACACACTTATAGTAAAAAAAAAAAACACACATCAGCTCTTGCTTACCATCAATAGCCCTTCCCGGAGCGATTACTTCCAAACTGTGCAACAATCCCAAGAAAAGCAATCCTGTTGCCAGCATGTTGGCCGTGGTGCGCAACATTGTAAAAGCCCTATCCTGAGAGGATATTACACATCAAGCGCCTCTCCTGGTCCTGTCAAGCCGGAGGTTGCAGACAGGCGACGACGTGTAACCGTGCCCAGGCAGGCGGGCAGGCAGGCGGTGATGCTCCTCACTGGAAATCCGCTTTCTGTGCGTATATATGTGTGTGTGTGTGTGTGTGCGCAATGCAAGCTGACAGGGATGCTGCTGTCTGCCCACTCGGAGAATATTTTGCAGACTGTCTATATGCAAAAAAAAAAAAAAAAAAAAAAAGAGAGAGAAGGAGCCGAGGCTTCTTCTCCCAGCCCGGGGTTGCTTTAGGGACTCCTTGGATGCATGGACAGCCCCTTGCCACAAAGGCTAGTAGCAGGCTGAACTGAGCATCTAGCAGCTAGCCTTGGCTTTTGCAGTCGAGATGAAAAGAGAGAGGAGGAGGAGGAGGAAGGAGGGGGGCAACAAGCGCCTGTGATCATGCAGTTGTCCTGTCTTTTGTTCTCCCTGCTGCCCCGGTGAAGAAGCCGCAGGAGGGAATTAAAGAAGTGGATCAAATGCTCCTGTCTCTCTCTCTCTCTCTCTCCTCCCCACCACCTCTGCTGCTGCTGCTGCTGCTGCTGCTGCTGCTGCTGCTGCTGGCCACAGATTGAGCCTGAAGCCCCGGAGCTCAGTCAGTCAGCCGTCTGAGTGACGTCGCAGCAGCAGCAGCTCGGCTGGCCCTCCCCTCTCTCTCTCTCTCTCTCTCTCTCTCTCTCTCTCTCTCTCTCTCTCTCTCTCTCTCTCTCTCTCCACCATCACCTACATGTCAACTTACTGCTGCAACAATAACTGCATGCTTTTATTCTCCTTTAATTGCAATAACACTAATAATAATTATCATAAAATAATCTAATTGTTGCCTTTTTTTGCTTTGCAACTTTAAAAAAACAGCAATTAATCTGCGTCATTAGTCTGTTCAGTTTAGTGTGGTGAACGTTCAGAGATCTGCAAATGATATAGAGCAGCACAAGCCGCTGTAATCAGTATTCTATTAAATTAAACACGAGAAAGGGTTAATAATTAAAAACACTTGAATGGGATAAAACAAAATGAATCAGTTATTCAAATTATAAAAGCCATTCGTCACATTGGACAATAGACAAAATATGATACAGTGGTTATTAATTGTTAAATCAAGATAATATGAGACTGTAATGGGATTGATTCACAGGATCAATTCGAGCACACACGGTCTAAAACTAAGGGAAGTGATTTGACAACATCACTTTGAAATGTAAGACTAGTGCAAGATGCGTCCTTCATTCAATATGCATTTTGTTTTAGTCTAACCACCTGGATCCCAATTTGCTTTTTCAATTTGGCGGTATAATCTTGCAGGTAGTCGTGGATCCATTTAAATGACTTATGAATTCTTAATAGGACGCTATAATGTGAAGCAGTCCAGATTGATTGGGCTCACATTTCAGGGACCCGCTCCGGGCCAGGATGCTCCTTCATGTGGCCTTCAAATTCTGTCTGTAGGTACGCTATGTCCGAAAAAAAAAAAAAAAAGAGATTAAACCTTCAACATTGCATCACCAGAGGTTTAAAACTAGTGGTCAGCATGTAAATGAATTTTGGGAAAGTGATGGCCGGTTGGGTCTTTTTAAATTACGGCAAAAAAAAGGCTGCATTAGATGACGTGTTATTTGTTATTTATTGATTGTGTTCATACCGCCCTCTCCTATGGAGACAGCAAACTGCCTGAGAATGTATCCTATTACATGTATCCTTATCTCTTATGTTGGGCAGCGCGGTGGTGCAGTGGTTAACACTGTCGCCTCGCAGCAAGAAGGTTCAAATCTCGGCCGGAGCCTTTCTGTGTGGAGTTTGCACGTCCTCCCTGTGTCTGCATGGGTGACATGCACATAATAGGTCAGGTCAATAGGTCAGGTTTCAGATCTCCTCACCTTTGAGCAGATAAGAGGCAGAGAGATTTCCAGTCGAACAGTTCAAAGACTGAGGATCTCTAGTTTGTGCAACATAGGTTAAACATTGTATCCCACACACCGTTTTATGAACAGCTCTCCAAATGTCCCCAAAAAAGATTGCCAGAGAAAAGGTGCTCTGTTCCTGCCGTGAGCCTCCAAACACCTCAGGATCCCAACGATACTTTGGATTCCACATCACTTAAAATCTATCTTGTACATGTCACGGCAGGGTATACGTGAAGATAAAAGTCCAGTCCGGTATGACATGCAATATAGCCACTGGTGTGCCAAAAACATGGTTTAACTCAAGGCATGTCTTGGGTGATTTGATGAACACAAAGTCCACACATGCAGTTTAATTCTTTGAAGAACACGCTGTGGTGCAGAGCCTAAAAGTATCTAACCTTTTGTGCTAGAAATGGATCCTGGATCTTCTCATGTGTGTAGGTATCTCTGCGGTTTTCAAAGACGCAGCATGTGAAGTCAAAGCGAAACCAGGAATGCTTTGGTTGATTTAATTTGCTTTGATTTTAGCGTTATACATCTTACAATGTCAAAGTTAAATTCCATCTAAGTAAAGTGAGGGATAAAACCATGAATCTCAGAGAGGCCAACTTTCATCATTCCACATAAATTGTTTGTTTAATCCCAGAGAGGGATTGTGTTATATACATAAGAGCCCTTAAAACCTAATACCGAAAACCTTGGCAAACGTCTTCAAGGCCAAGGTCACATACTGCTGTTTTTTGGAGCACTTATCACAGAGAGCACACTCTTGTCCTCCTGTTGACTCTTATTTTGACATGTTACATAACTAGACTGCCATAATAATAAAAAATCTATTTGGAAGAAGAGTGCTTCAAATCACCCTTAAGATGGAGGATTTTAATATGAATTTTATTTATTTATTTTCCAGTATGTAAGTCTTAAGTCATGTCCCCATTCTTAGCCTTGAGTCTCAAAGATATGTTTTCACCACGTGAAATATAAAAACCAACAAAGCAATGAGAATGTAATCAAACCCCATACAAGTAAATTCAATCTGTTTATATTGCTGACATGCACTGCAGGAGGACAAACCTGCATTTACACAGGAAATGAAATTTAGGCAAAACAAAACAAACATGACTCAACAATAAATATCACTTGGTGCAAATATAAGCAGTAATTTATCCATTCCTCATAAAATAGCACAAGTTATTCAAGCTCACATCCACTCGGGCACCTTCTTTTCACCTCTATCAACAGTGCAAGGGGTCTTTAAATGATCCTGCCATTAAGTTAAAAACCATTCACCCAAAACACATCACATCAAAATGACCTCCAGCCTTTAAACGCCGGCCTTAAAAAAAGTCTGTTCTGCTGCCATGGCCATGGTTACTCAGCTCCGGGAGAGAGTAACAAGTCATTCGAGGGTCAGGTCCGAGTGAAATCGTTCATCCGAGTCAAGTCAGTAGTGTCAAAGTCGAGTTGAAAGACCTTTTAGACCAAGAGATGTAACTCTAACGCGTGAGTCTTCACATTTCGTGAGCAACATTAATCTTTCAGTCTTCACGTCTCCTCATTTTCCTGGTTAGTTTTCACATACATTTGTTATTTCACACTTTCAGTGTAAAAACAAAAAGGCTCTGGAAACATCTGGCACAACCCATATCAGGATTGGAAAGGAACGTGGTGGCGTGTTCGGAGTCTGGCAAGTGCTAATGAGGTTCAATTATATTTTAAGTCTTTGAAATGTTGAAGAAAGCACAAATGAAGTATTTTTTTTTAATTCAGTTTTATTATCCTGCCCAGACAGGAGCACATATAAACATAAAGGCAGGTTTGACATACACTTTTTTACAAGTTTTGGATCCCTTTTTTTTTTTTGTCACCCAGTTTAAAGTGTTTACATCAAGTGATAAACTGAACAGTGACCACCACAGATATCCAGGCCTGTCTGTGAAATGCTGCACAGCACTGACACCTAGTGGGTCTACACGACCAGTGTTACATTTCATAGAACAATGGGTCCTTTGTGTCAGAGATTTTCTTTCTTTCATTCTTTCTTTCTTTCTTTCTTTCTTTCTTTCTTTCTTTCTTTCTTCTTTCTTTCTTTCTTTTTTCTTTTTTTTACATAAAATACAAGAGAAAAATGAGTCGACACATAATGACTTCTTATTCTACTCGCAGACCAAAAACACTTCACAGAGCTTTTTGGAGAAGTATAGTCTCAGCAATCTTCTCTCATTTAAGGGCCTCGCCGCCATTATATTCAGCGAGCTCACATCTTGGAGGCAGCTTGGAAAAGAGAAACATCTCTTTTGATAAAAATGAGTCCGGAGCACTTAAAGAGGCAGACAGGATGGTACTTTAAACAAGGAAGCATCCTGTATTAATGCAGCCAGGAACAGTTATTTACCCCACTCTTCATCCTTTAATGTTTTTATTTGCACCGAGGTATTTGGCAAGACTTTGAGGTGCTTCATTTAGTTTTAGCGTGACTGATTCTTAACCTATCAAATGTTTCAGTTCCAGTCCAAAAAAAATGTCCTCATAGCAAAGGCACTATCCTAACCTAACTGAAAACAGACATTCAGTGGAAGAAAAGGGAAAGACACAACTACAAAGGCTTTCGAAATAAATGCACTTCTTAGACGACATCAAATGTACGCAGACACACACACAAACGCGCACACACCCAAGCCACAGGCATGCACATGTGCGATGCACGCAGAGACGTTTTACATAATTCTGTGACCAGTTTGCAGAAGTCTGAGCTTCAGTTTTTCAGGATTTTGTAACAGCAAACTGTGTTTTCTGTCTCTGAATCTTATCCTGCTTTAATTAGTCACAGGAGTGATGTGTTTAAGTGTTTAGTTTTCCTCACATCTGGCACATTTTCACCCAGACTACAATTGATTTTTTTTTTATTACATTTTGAGCATTTATCAGTGAAGTGAGAAAAACAAATGAGGAGGAGAAAGACAAGTAAAGATCAAATCAAATACATCTGGATGAAATTAAGTCTTTTTTTGTTCGTTTGGCCCGTGCTTCATTCTGAAATAAAACGTCTTACCCTATTATCTAAACCTCACCCTATTATCAGTGTCTGCAAAAGTAAAAGTTCTTAAATGAAACACATTCCTTTGGTCTGTTGTTACAAAACTTGACAGATGTCTGTGTGTGAGGGTGCACTTTTAAATGACTCATGTAAATGTTTTAATGATACTTGTAAATGTTTCACGTCCATCTGTTAGATCTGGTTTTATGTCATCTTAGCCCACCCCCAACTATGCAAAGACATAGATATTAGGACATTAGTGATCTCTCAGTAACGCTGTTGTTGCTTTTTCACAATTTGCTTTGTTGCTGTTCAACAAAGGGGAAACATTGGTCTTTGTCAGTCGGGCATGAAGTAGTGTTTAACACAACCTACCAGCAGATGGAAGCATAACACAGAGCACAGGCATCCTGATGGAGAGCAATCCTACAAACATCACTTTCATTTTAATCTCTTTTTTTTTTTAAAGGCCAAACCTCTGAGTCTGAGTGCAAATCCAAAACAACACGCACACGAAATCTCTGCGTCACATCAGAATCTCTGTGCTCTGAAAATGTGTGAAGCAATTTGTTGCAACATCTTCTGTCGCTGACAGCATCTTTCCATTCATTTCTCATTATAATCCTCCATCAGGTGTTAGTCTGACAACCTCTTCGCGATGAACGCTGGCGATGACATAAAAAGGTTGAGAGGCGTCATCTGTGGCTCATCTCATCTGCTACACACACCGGACTACTGCTGTGTGTGTGTGTGTGTGTGTGTGTGTGTGTGTGTGTGTGTGTGTGTGTGTGTGTGTGTGTGCGCGTGTGTGTGTGTGTCTGAAAGAGCCCTAATGGCTTATGCTGATATTTGACCCTGCAGTCATTAGAAAGTGACTCACTGATACTGTACACATCTTTCATTATTCTGACATTTTGTGCGAGCATTACAGCCTCACCTCATTCATCTCTGTGCAGTTTCCCTCTCCATCTGCAGCTCTTGTATATTGATCCGGGCCTCTGCAGCATCATGTCGTAACATCATACTCTATCTGTTGAATGACTCATGTGTTACTCTGTAGTTTTAAGGGACAGGGTTTATTCTCTTTGTCGGGATTTGTTTTCTCCATTGCCAAATTGTCCCACCTTGTTTGGATTTTTCATTTTTATTTAGTAGAAGTAGTCCCCAACATGCAATGAAACAAAACAAACAAGTATTAAAATATGAGTGAGTGTGAATCTTTTGCTTCCACTCTTTGTAAATCTCTTTGAGAAGTTTGACACCGGCTGAGTTATTCCGCTATTTCCTTGTCACAGGATGGAAAGCTATCAGTCTTAAATATCAGAGAGAAGCTGATTATTTACTCTTCCTGCTTAAAGACCTCTCCTGCTCCTCCGCTGGTGAGTATCTTTCCAGGGCGATTTTTTTTTATTTTTTTTTATTGTTGGAGTAAGTGAAAACACCATTCATCTGGTTTGTGTCATGACTGGAGCGAGTATTCCATGCGTCATTCTTTCATCCAAAGCTAAGGCCCATGATGCACCTCCACCCAGTTCACTGCAGCTTGTGATGGAAGCCAGGTTCAAGTCCAGAGAGGAGGAACAGGTCAGTACTGGTTCTCACACTGCGTTACTGTTAAGATACATGACGCTTTTTTTTAAATAATCCAGTTATGGACGGTTTAAAGAAATAACATCAATAGCTATTTAAAACTCACCTTTGTATACACACACACGCGCAGATCCCGCCCTCACACGCCTATAAATCTCTAAACTCCATCATGATTCGGACCTGCATCATCACTCATCTCCTACACTCCTTTTCTCCCTCCCTTCCTTTTCGCCGGTGCTCTCGTCCTCCCCTCCCTTGCTTCAGAGCCAGATGGATTACCTCATCAATCAAAGTTCCCAGAATCACATCCTGTGTGTGTGTGTCCCACCAATGCAGTGTCTCCATTCAGTAGGAGAACAGTATGAGGTACTCACTACAGCCATTTTGTAACAATAACACACACACACACACACGCATAAAACGATATTTCAAGTAATCACTTTATCATTCCTCCCTATTCGTCTGCTCGGTCTTGAAGGGAGCCACACAGGAAACTGATCATTTTGCTCGTGCACGAAAGCCTCTTTAACGCTGTTGGAGAAAATGATCAAAATCTGACACATTACGGACGTCGGGAACCCTTCACGGGACAAACTGGATGAAGTCTAAAATCAGAATAAATGATCCATAGCAGGGAGGCGGAACAAGGGGAATGGTTTTTAATTTTTACAAATACAAGTACATCACCAAAAAATAAAGATTTGAACAAGTCCAGTTGTGTCCAAGCTAACAGAAGTTGAAAATACATTTTTTTTAAAAGAGTTAAAGTTCATATGAAACAGATTCATGATTGGATTGAGACCAAAATTGATTGCAAACAAATTATAAGTGGGAAAAAAGAAAGCCAGACATATTTTTAGATTTTAAAAGAATAGCAGAGTCAAAAATGGCGGCAACAGAGTTTGAGATCTTGAACCACCCCCCTCCCCAGGAAAGTTTACAGTGTCGTACAGCCCCTGTATTTTTTTTTCTTCCTCCTCGAAAGGAACAATTATGGAGCGGGCAATGCTGATAACACTGAAGGAATTTGAAGCATGCACAAACAGCCCTTCCCCCATCCGCTTAGCTCTCTCTCTCTCTCTCTCTCTCTCTCTCTCTCTCTCTCTCTCTCTCTCTCTCTCTCTCTCTCTCTCTCTCTCTCTCTCTCTCTCTCTCTCTCTCTCCCCCCCTTCCCCCCTGCCCTCGTCCCCTTCTTTCCTTCCCTCCCACTCCATCACCAGGCTTTCTTTCTGCCTCTTTACACTCAAATCTGTTGCTCAGATTACTTCCAGCTGGAACATAGAGTAAATAGCCCACTCAAGAAATTCTTGAAAACTAATTTACTCCAAAAAAAAAAAAAGAAACGACTAGCGTCAAAATCTCAAAGTAAATAGAGGGAAGAATTGGAGTTTTCACTTCTTCATTTCTGCCCAACTAGATCAAAATTGTTGCATTGTCATGCCAGAAGAGGTGTTAATTTTATTTACAAATTCATGGTTTATCATTTTATTTCATAGCCTGCTGAACCAATCAGGATACACTGACTAGAGGCAAAAAAAAGTCTTATTTTTGGTCTTTTATGTATTTTATCATCTAATCTGTGAGTGTTTGAACTGACTAGAGATACAAAAAAACAGAAAAAAACTGCAATGCCATGTGTTACTCAAGTTCATCACAATATATTTTATTTTACAAACATCATAAATGCACAAGTTAAACTTCCCTGCACGAGATGTCGCAATTTAATTTTCATGTTTCATAAATAAAAAGTGTTTGTTGACAACTTTTCACACATAAAATCGACTCATGATGGCTGTGCTCGTTGATGACGTTGAACTTAAACTTAATAAAGGTAAGCTCTGCAGATTGAGCCCTAATTTAAAAGGTAGCATATACTAAGGATGGATTAAATAAGGTTAGACTTTGGCCCGCCACAACCCTGACAAAACTTATTTTGTTTCATTTGTATTGGGGCAGAGACATACTCATTCACATTCACAAGAAGGATCCGTCTATGTTCAAACAGGCTAATGACATTTTCTTTGTCAGCCATCCCCCTCAAGCCTTCCTCACCAAAACTTCCTCTTTCACACTCGCCCTCAAAAACACATTCGAACCACAGGGCATGCTTGACTGATTGTCTGGTGTGTGAGTGTGTGTGAGTGTGTGTGTGTGTGGTCTGCCCAGCGGACGTGTAAAACTCCTCTCACGTGAAAGTAGGCACATAGACGTATATACATCTGTTTGTCTGTACACGTACTTTTACTGTTTCTTATTTACTATATATACAAGTAGTGCCAAAATATCCCTCCCCTGTTTCACTAAAAAGCACAATTACAAGTTTTAATGAGTTCAGTATGTTGTGCTGTGTATTGTGTGTTCATTACCCTGAAATTTACTTTAATTTGAAATTCACGTCATTATTTATGACACTAAACAGTCGCGCAAATGCAAATGAATTGGCGAATGATGAATGATTTATCTCTAATGATAAAACAACAATTTTACTGTTTGTTATGGTTGCAGAAATTCCCGCTGGATGATGCACAGTCGACGGGTTTCTGATGTTAAGCAGATATGAATATAAATATTTCAGTTTTGCCTTTAACTAGCTGTTTCCCCCTTTCCCCTCCATTTTCCCGCTTAAATCTATTCAACCACCGTTTGTTGTTGTTGCCCCTCTGTTAGCCGTTCTGACCTTGAACCCCACACAGTCAGTCAGTCTCAATGGCCGAGCCCCCTCACTCACACGTGAACTCCCTGAACCCTTCCACGCCATTCATATAAACTTTCCTCTCCGCACACACACACACACACACACACACGCACACACACACACGCACACACACACACACACACACACACACACACGCACACACACACACTCCCCTTCCTTCCAAACAACAGCTCACTTTGATGACGGAGGTTGCCCCCCACAGCACTGATGCTGTGTGTGTGTGTGTGTGTGTGTGTGTGTGTGTGTGTGTGTGTGTGTGTGTGTGTGTGTGTGTGTGGGTGGGGGTGGGGGTGGCGGTGGGGGTGTGGGTGGGGGTGGGTGTGTGTAGAGGAAAGTTTAATGCAGGCAAAGGGTGGAAGGGTGGTATTTCCTCGTGCGCTGTTGTCCCTTAAATAGGATGCATATGGGTGGTAGCTGTATTTGTTTTGTTGTGTTTTCTTGCTGAACTTGCAAATTCAGATAGATTTTTTTATATATATATATCAGATTAACTTTTGTGTATTGTTTTAGGATTTCAACACAAAACTGAAGAAGACCAGATGAAGTCTCAGTTTAATGGAACGACCTTTGACCTGTGTTTCCAAACACTTGAATTTCAAGGTTCACGCCCACATCGAAGGGGTAATAAATCAAACAGAAAAAAAAAAAATCATCTATCCCCAATACACACTATTAGGCAATTCAGCAATTTACACACACTCACAGGCACATATATATATATATATATACATATATATATATATATATATATATATATATATATATATATATACACACACACACACACACACACACACACACACACACACACACACAGTGCTTAGCTACCCTAGAGGTAATAAGGCCAGTACTCTTGGGATGGAAGGGGCTGGGTCACCTAGCAACGAGCCTGTTGACGTCCAAACAATGTTCACGTCGTCAAAGTGGCTGGTTGTGCCAGACTGAAGTGCAACAATGTCACTGGTGTGTTCCTAAATGCAGACAGAGGGACAGCCCACGTACAGGCTGCCGGACTGAATGAAACAGAGACCGATACAAACTGCTTATAGCGCTTAATTCATACAGAAATACATACAGTTATACACGCTGCTGTACGTGTCGTTTCACGGCCCACGGAGAGAGGGCATGCGGGGTTTTACAGCTCAGTAAAGAAAAGAGAAAGATCTGCTCACCAGGAAAACTGGAAAGTTTTGTAAGATTCTATATTCGGTATCACTTTTTACTGAATGAATTCATCTTCTACAGTATAAACGGTTTGTTTGGGTCGGTTCTGAGCTCCAGGCAAAACTGTCCAACTTTAGTTTTGGGAATTGTCAAGGTCGTCCAGCTCGGCTCCTTCATTTGAATAACGGGCACATACATCATGAGGGGAATTCAATTCTGCCCACCAGTTGTAGAGAAATCAAAGAGACTGCTTGATGTCATCTTGTAGCATGTTTGCGCTGTCTGTACATGCTTCACCTTTCCTCTTGCAGGGATACTTGCATTAGAGCACTATCAATAATACAATAAAATGCTGTGATCTTCATAGGTGCAGCATAGGTGGAGCGGTGTGACTTGTCATAATTCAGGCTTCCCCTTTGACATATCAAGAGTCGCAGATATGCTTTGTGGTGTAACCAGTGCCGATTATTTTGAATGCCACTGCATTTTAGGCGTCAGGTTTCAGCTGCCATCTGTGTCGGGATACATCTCCCGGGCCAATCGCTGGCAACAGGAGAACGTGAAAAGGTATTTAAATATAGCAGAAGTAGATAAGAAGCCAGAGACAGGCAGCCATGGATAGGATGCAAACGGGTAACTTCAGGACACTGCTCATTCACACTCTGATGGCAAATGTTTAGGTTTAGTACCCTCTCTCTCTCTGTGTGTGTGTGTGTGTCTGCTGTTTAACAGCCTTCGTCTGTGACCATCAGAGGAAACTGCAGGACGACGTCAGTGCGGGCACCAGATGCACCAATCATACTGCATTAAACCATGACCAGTCGGTATCACTGAATCATGCAGATGTTTATTTTAGACCTTTTCTAAGATAATTGGCTGCGCTCGGCTGACGACTACACTCCATCGAGGGTTTTCACCGCGTCTGATTCAGTGTCTCCTGTGTTGTGCTGCATAATTAATCACGTCATGTTAATTGAGGAAATCGTGTCTTGCATGAGAGGAAACTCAGCGGGGTCAAAGTCAGACTCCGAATCAAACACAAACCACGTGATTGACTTTTGATCATCGGTTACTCTTAAGCACTGCGAAAGATGACGCAAAATCCCAGAGAAAATTATAAGTTTGATCTCTAAGCTACAGCGTTATTATTCTAAAAAGTCCAAAGCAGTGTTTTTACATATAAAAACTATATGTACAAGTATACACAGTACTATATTTAAATGAGAAAATACTTTATAGGCCATTGTTGACCACCCACCATTGAGCTTGGGTCTGCCCGATGGTTTCTGCCTGTTAAAAGGAAGTTTTTTTTCCACACCACCGTCGCCAAAGTGCTTGCTCATGGACCATATCTCCACAATGCTTCTTTTTTTTTTTTTTTACAAGACACCGAGCTTGATGTGTTTTAGCCGCTTGCTCTATATTTAATTTTAACCGTACCGTTTACGTGATGGCTGGAAAAGAAGTGGCTGTGGTGAAGTGACACCATAATAATGACATTATGGTTCTATGACCCGCTCACCCATGCCAATGTGAAGGTTTTTACAGGTTGAGTATGTCTGGGATACTCGTCTCGTCTTTCTTTTCAGTTACAGAGGTCCTTTCTCGTTGACATTCATTATAGAAACGTGTCTTTTCACCCCTGCAGGACAGTGACAAACAGATTCCATATATTTACACTACTTTTCTGATGTAAACATTTACTATCTAGAGATATCAAAATACTCAGTGGTAAAAATCTGATTAAATTAAAGGGAAATAGGGGCAGTCGGTAGTGTAGTGGGTTAAGTGGCCGCCCCGTGTGTGGAGGGTATAGTCCTTGCTGCAGCCCGCCCTCTCTCTCTGCCCCCTGCTTCCTGTCTATCTTCAGCTGTACTATCAATAAAGGCCAAAAAAATAATCTTTAAAAAAAAATACAGCGGAGATATGTGTTGTCACCTTTGTTTTTGGAAGTGCTCCATATGTAATAAAGTCTGGCTTTGACGATAGGAACTAAACAAAACATTTACACTAACATTTATTTTAGTTTATGATCTACAGACTTCCCCAACTAGGACTTGTTATAACTTCAGATGCGTAATACTGTTTGTACTGCTCTGCAATCAATACAAACAAACACAGGAGGGAAGGTTACACAAGCAAAGAGGAGGACAGCGGCGAAAACCAAAGAAGGTACGCACACTCTGGTTGGGTTAAAAGGTGGTGGAGTTTTTATACACGTATCACGCACTATGGCCTTATAGCAGATAACAAGCCTGAGCACTGTCATCAGCACTTTCAGCACTATGGACTAAAGTATTAAAGGGGGGGCAGAAAATATGACTCAGAAAAACATGTCACGCTAACACTGCCTGGCATGATCACATGATCCTTCACTGTTGTGTAAGTTTGTAGTTTTGCCTTATTATTATTTTGATCATGTGACCACTGATCCTCCTCAAGCTCGGCTGATTTGTCCACGGAAGTATCTGCATGCATGATTGTAAAGCATTTGTTTAATATTCCTGCATGGGATAACAATATATTAGTGGTAGTCAATATGTTTATAGGATATTGTAAATATATCGCTCTTGTATCAAATAAGATATCGAATGAATGTTTTTATTGTGATATCTGAATGCAAATAAAACTGATCAGGGTTAGTAAGATTGCTGATTTACATATAGTTTTATTTAACTGTTATTTATACATGTGTATATAGTGTTAAAATAGGATATTGTATAGGTGTATAGATGTATGTTTGTTTTCTTGCTATCTCACTCACTTGCTATTACTTATTATCTCACTTACCGTTTGGGAGCTGCTGTAACAAAAACTATTTCCCTGCGGGGATTAATGAAGTATTTTTAAAGTATTTTTATCACCTCAACCTCTTCTTCCCAGCACGACGGAGAAAGTACAGTGGCTGTGAAACGTGCAAAAAACAAACAAAAAAACACTTAGACCCACTTTAGTTTGGCATTTCTGGGCTACTATAGAAACATGGTGGTCCAATATGAGGACCCACAAACTCATTTTAAGGTAACAAAAACATAACGATTCTTATTTTTTAAAAGGTGATTATACACTAATGAAAACATACACGTGCATATAATATTCAGTGTAAATCTGACACACTGGATCTTTAAGGCTGCTGTTAAAGGAACACACAAATATTTCTAATGAAGTGAAGTGAGGTCAAGGAGTAAATTAAGGACCCCAGCAGACAAAAAAAAAGATTTTACAAGTCCTCAACAGTTTTTGTAAAGCTCTCCCCCGGTGAGAGCAATAACAGTGGGCGGTCAGTGAAATTGAGCTTATCCACCCCCCCCTCTTTCTCCGTGAGGGACCCCTGAAGTAGCCCAGGGGCCAGCAGTTGGGGGCCCCTGTCCTGTCCTGCTTTGCTTGCAGCAGCAGCAGCAGCACCACTCGCAGTCTATCAGCGGGACTCCAGGAACTCACTTCCCCAGCTGCTGACGTCAGCTGGCAGCCTGGGCTGTGCTCGCCGCTTCGGACATAAGCGCCGAGGAAAAATGCTGCTCTCCGTACCGCCAAGGGCAGGAATCAACCCATACAACGGCTATAACAGCAGAAACAGCAAAAAGGTAAAACGCTTTGGGGATTTTCATTTTTCTTTTCTTAAAAAAATAAAATAAAAAGCTTGTTCGCCCTGCAGGGCAACACGCCCGTGTGTGTGTGTGTGTGTGTGTGTGCGAACCAAAAACGAGAGGGGGGGAAAAAGGCTTGTGACAGTGAGCTGCAGTGTCCTTGAAAAGCGAAACGTACTGAATTTAACTTCAGACTTCGTGGAGTGAAAAAACAGCTTTTCACGGAGGTGCGTGCGTGCGTGTGCGCGCGTGCGTGTGTGCGCGCATGTAGGTGGGAAATTAGCTCGCGTCCTGTCATGTTGGTCCGCCTGGTGTTTTTATTTAGTAGTATTTGTACGTGTGTGTGTGTGTGTAGTGTAGTGTAGTGTACAGTAAGGATGTCGACACTGTCTCTGCTCACTCATTTGAAAGAGAGGGGCGAAAGAAAAGAGAGAAAAGTCAATGGTGGAGAGGCAACTTTTATGAGCAACTGTGTCGGCGTCGGGATAAGCGCGTCTGCGTCCTGGATGTGTTTGTGGAAGTGGGGGTAGGGTAAAAAAAAAAAAAAAGGCAGAGCCGAGATGTTACAAAATGAATTCTGCCTCTTCCTCTCAAGCTCCGGACGATCATATCATAAAAATAAATAAATACATAAATAAATCAGCTCTTTATTGTCTGCTGCGTAAGTTTGCAAAGTTTTTTCTTTTTTTTTTTTCCTTTCCTCGTTTCCCATCTGAAAGCGGAATATGCCCCACCCCTTGAAAAAAATCCCACCAGACCATGATGACTACATTCCCAGAATTATGAATCGCGCTCTCGTGGTTACATTCAGTGTTGACACTGTCACCTTTGTAACCAATATGAGAAGGAGAAACTCAAACACACACACACACACACACACACAATGCATAAGCTTCTATTATAAAATACATAAATTACATCATTCAGGTTCCTGATGGCAAACCTTGAATTTTCATTTTTTTTTTAAACTTTTTTTGATTTGTGTGTTTCCATTTGGTAACGCAGAGGTTGTATCATGTGTCTGCATTGGATCACTGGGTTCACCGTGGTTCCCTCCCGTCCTTCCGCTCCGTGTGCTGCTCCTGTACTCTTTAAATGGCTTTTTGAAAATGTATATTGACATATTGTCTTTCTGTGATCTTGTGGGCAACCGCCCGGCTGCTCCATCCTGATGTCAGCACTCGTGTCTGTCTGAGGAAAACAGCATTGAATTTGTTTGCACCACACACACACACACATGCAGACACATCTTATAATTTACTGAATCTTTACTGAATATACATTGATATGTGGGTTTTCCTTATTTGAGCTGTTGCTAGGTTGGACCCTCAATTTGTTGCTATGAGGAGACAAACAGATCCGTCCCTAAACTATCAGAGCGAACCATTTTTAGCTCGTCGGAGGAGCCATAAAAATGTTGAGTAGTGCTTTTTAAAAGGAAATGCACTGTATGAGCAGTCTTGTGAATGTCAGCAGTCGCGGTTTCATTGTTTTAATTTGTTCCTGTCGTTTATGACCATATGCATAATAAACGTATAATGCAATAGGGATAAAGTGGCAGTTTTCCAGTTAACTGTTTGATATAGATTGTTTTTTTCTCTCTCCATGGTCTGATCCATGTTTTGACAAGATTCCACCTTTTTAATTGTTCTGTATTAAACAAGGCGTCCTCATTTCAAACAGCAGTGTCCCTTCCGACATCAACAAGAGACAAGATTTATTAGCATTAACAAAAATCAGCTCATGAATGGACTAGTTAACTGAAAAAAATAATATCTAGCATCTGTTTTAGTAATAGATTAACCGTTAATAAATCCAACCTAAAACTGAAGATTTCAGATGTCATGTTGTAGTAAATATAAATCTGTGTGTTTTGGAAAGCAGTTTGAAGACGGGAAGTTGGAAGTTGAATATTTAAAAAAATAAACTAGAATTGTATAATAGAGAAAATAATAATCCGATTACTCAATAATGAGAGAGTTTTTTTGTTATTGTTGCAGCCCTAATAATCTTTGGGTCATGCATTGCTGTTTGATCTTTTGAAAATGTGAGCATGTTAAAAGAAACGTTGAACATTAAATATGAATATGAAGCTCAGCGTTAAGACCAGAAATGGTGGGAAAAGTTGTCTGAAGATAATAAAAATCCTCCAAAATGTTGAACTCTTCTTTTAAGCAGAAATGAACGCAGCGCTAGGTCAGTTATTTGTATTTAATGAATCAGCTCTGTCGTCATGGGAACATTTTGAGAACGGTGTGTGCTTTTTATTGTTGATTGCCTCATAACAAATTAAATCTGTTCCAAGATCAGATAGACCAGGAACCCATCATGATACTTTATCTGAACATTTTAAAAAAAGGAATGTTAGATGAATGCACACTTTATTGATCCAACGCTGGGAAAGTGTTGCAGCGAGCGAGCGACGGCGCTTTAAGCTCAAATAAAATGACACAAAATAAACCAGCTGTACGTGCAGAGACCGAGCATTGCAAAGCTATATGACTGTATGAATTATGAGCATCTATAAGCATGAAAAAAATAAAGAATGTCAAAGGAAGTTTTCTCCTCCAGTTGCTTTAGTGGTGCCGGGCTCCTCTACTTAGTGGAGCGAAGGTTCACAGAAAGGTCAAGCCTCTGTGTTGTGATTCCTAGCATTTCCTCCTCCCACCTCCTCCGCCATCTCATTCTTATTTATCTCTCGCTCGCACTCTCTGCCGTACCTGAGCCGAACGAGTACACGAAATAATAAAAGTCAGATCGCAGAAATAAACACGCAGAGAGGGTCGAGAAAAGCTCTCTTTGTGCGTGCGGAGGTGATTACGCGGCCCCGGCGACTGAAAGGTGTTTGGTTTCTGTTGTGCTTAATGCCAGCTGCTCCTCCCCTGACTCAGCACCTCATTTCCTCCCTCAAATAAATAGAATTAATGTTCTTAAATCAAATTTGGTCGGTTTCCGCGTAAAGCTTCCTGGATGGAAAAATAACAGGAGGCCGGCTTGTCGCTTCACCGAGGTATCACGGGTCTCGCTCAGGGCCTCGTCGAAACGGCTTGTTTTTGTACTTGTCAATCAGATTTTTGTTTCTTTTTCAACCAATGTCAACTCACCGCTGTGATTTAAAGATCTTGGTGCCTCAACGCATGTTCAATCGGATCAAAACACAGCTAGATATGAAAAGAAATCAAACAAACACTGCGTTTAATTGTTACACAGATATAAAAGTCTCCATATCAGTGATTTTACTCTTTCACTTTCAGCCTCACATGCTTTCAGACGTCACTGGTTATCTGATTCCTGCCTCGTGAACCAATGCAGCTCGACCGCTCTATGCGTCATTGATGGAATCTTTGAAAAAACAAAAAAAAAAGTTCACACTTTGAAGCAATCGAAGCAAATGAATCTTTCAGGAAATATTGATTTTCGCTTTATAATGTAGAATCTCCCAGAATGAACAGACTCATCAAGCGGCGGTGAGTGTGGCTGGTAAAGCAGGTTCGTCATGTCACAGATGAACGTGAATTTGGTGTTTGAGTTGTTAGCTGGTCAAAAATAATTTTACAAGAAATTAAGAAATTGCAATATATATATTTATATATATATATATGTTACTGTGGAAAAAGTCCCTTAAAATTCAATCCCAAGGCTGCATGACCGCGGCGGTTAATAAAACTTAAGGTACGACATTGACAGTTTGTGTTTAGCTTTTGCTGCTTCGGTGAATTAAATCATGCACTTAATAATTCGCCGACAGACCAAAGAGAACCACCAGAGTTTATTCTGAGCAGACGGTGATTAATCACTGTTCTCTCAACACCAGAGGTGCAAGCAAACCCGCAATGAGATTGCATTTATTTAATAAATCCTCTTTTTAAGCTGAGGTCACCAAATCGTCAGTTCTCTACTTACATGCAGCTCGGAGAAGAAAAAGACATTTGAAGGGTGTGTTATTTCAATTTGTTAGTGATTAACGTTGTCTGCCTCACAAAGATGGATCAATCCTCGTCACAACGAATCATTGTGATCTCAGTATCGATCGAAAAGTTGTGGAGAAATCACCGACGTCGCTGTCGTGCACCATCACGATGTCCCTGCTGTCGTTAATGAGACGATTTACATTTCAAAAGCCAGCGAAAAGAAACTCCGCTTTATGCATTTGACCATTTTATTTACACACGGCACTGCTAATATGAGTTCCCCCAAATATAGTAGTCAGCCGCCGTCTGATCTCAAAAGTCATCAGTCGTGTTATATGTCATATTTCAAGTGTCTTTGAATTGTAGCAACAAGAAGATTTTGACCAAGCAGTTATTGATTGTATCCGTTTCCCCCCGCAGCAATAGTCTAAAAAGAAAACCCCCGAAATGTTCAGTGTGATTGATTACTGTACCGAGCTGTCTGTCAAGCTCAAGCCTGTGCAAGTGTGTGTTCCTATCATACTGACATGAAGCGAAACCAAACGTTATCTGGAAGGCAAGAAATTAATCCAAAAGCACGTTATGCTTAGTGTAGCATGCGGTGGTTCGTTATACGGGCAGATTTAAAAATTTCCCACGTATTCCCGGATAGCCGTCTGAGAAATTAACACCGAGTTAAAAGATTTAATACAATGAATTGTCCAGCAGATATGTGAACACAGAACACACACACACAGAAACTAAAAAGGGAGGAGGAGGAGGACGGCTGATGTAATGTCCAGCTGCAACGATTAGGTGATTAATCAGTTAGTCGTCAACCGTTACGTTCATTTCCAAGTATTGTTTTGTATCGATCGCTTCTTCCGACGTCTTTCTTTCCAATTAATAATGAAAATAAAGGAATCTGTCTTGTTTCTTTCTCGCCGTTAGTTATGTGAATTATACATGACATGATAAAAACCTATTCCTCTCTGAATGGTGTGACCCTGAAATGAAAAACTCAGCAGTTATTTAAAACATTGAACACCTGACGTCACTCCTTCATTGCGCCTTATTCATATTCCATTCGCATGAGATTAAGTTACCTTTAATAAGACCCCAGTTACACGTTTTACCATGAACCTGAGGTTGTTGTTGTTTATTTTACAGCCCACGTATTTATAGTGTGGTAATAAATCATATCTCTAGCAGAAACATTAAAAAAAACAACGTACAGCCATAAAAATAAGATTCTGGCCATTTTGTTTGTACCAACAGCTGCAAGGGTTTAAGAAAATGTGCAAAAATTCATGCGCACTCGCCAGCGGAGTTAGAA
This sequence comes from Collichthys lucidus, assembly GCA_004119915.2. Lineage (NCBI taxonomy): Eukaryota > Metazoa > Chordata > Actinopteri > Sciaenidae > Collichthys > Collichthys lucidus. Next base: position 31,378,320 of record CM014082.1, on the reverse strand, counting down.
TAATAACCGGATATATGTCATTCAATAAGTTAACAAGACATTGCAGGACAGAAATGTGCTCATAAATGCACGTTTTTAACATCTCCACAGCAGGAAATTTATTACAAACACAAGTAATTGGGTTACTTTGCGTGTTCCACTGCAGCGAGTGTGTCCCCGCTGAACTCTCCTGTACAGTTACCTTTGTCCTTCTGGCTCTCCGCCAGGTATATGTTTATCTATCTCTTTGTTTAATGTGTCAGATGTTTTGGATCGGCCCCACCAACTCCAGTGCCAACCGCACAAACCAGCCAAGGTGAACAGGTAGAGTGGGAGACAGAGTCCTTGGAGAAAGCACAGCTGTCAGAAATCCGACGCCAAGTACCGCAGTGATGCCAGACACTCGGTGTGCCTCACATTTTGTTAGATCTCCGGCTGAGCTGAGGGCCAGTGTTTGTAGGTATCTGTTTCCAAGCTTCTCCCAGCTTTGGCCACCTGACCCCGGTTTAAAAGCCACGCACGCACGTGCAAGTGCACGTGCATGTGCATTTGCATCAAGTTGTGATCAACAGCATTTTTTTAAAAAAGCAGACAGTTTAGAGATTAATCGGGGATTGCAAAAATACAAAAGGAAGAAGAGGGTTTGAGACGGAAAGGAAGGAAGATTCAGGTACGAGTCTGGACGTGAGTTTGTTGTTGTCCCTGTCACCTGGTTGGAATGCAGAGCTCTTCATTCAAATGGCCGTGTGATAAGATCAGGAGCAGACACACAGGATTTCCTGCTTGCCATCATACTGCAGCGACTAGACACAGCCCAAACTTAACCCTTTAGAAAGACCCAGTTACATTTTCCAATAGATATCCCACTTTATTTGCTTTTATGTGTCCTTGGTTGGTGAGACAGAGAGTTTGCTCAGGTGTAGAATAACAAACGACCGGCTCGATATATTTTCTGGAAGCTGCGTGCTCATTCAGCCAGGCTATAAATCTGTGCATGTAAAGTCGGTCAGCTGGTCAGACGGTCATGTCTCTTTCCCGTCGGTTGAGAGCAGGCAGGCAGGCAGACCACGGGAAGGCGGGAAGACCCCCCAACCTCCAGGAAATCCGTGGAATTCTGTGGGTCAAACCGGGGTCAACTGCAGACACCTCACACGGAGAGATGGAGATAAAAACAGAAGTGGAGGGACACTAAACAAAGGATTAGACATCTAAACAGATGCACTCGTGCAGAGTACATACAGTAACGGAAGTGTTGATTCATATGAATGTATGATTGATGGAGCGTATTTTAATGTCAGCATATAAAATGTACGCTCAGTCCGAACAACACTGAGCGTCTGAGAAAAATATGCCGGCAGCTTCAGACTACCAAAGTGAGTTCACATCAAGATTGAGTGGTTTTATTTATAGCATCTTTTTGTTTTGGTTTGTTTTTTTATATCTCGCTTTTGTCTTAAAAATATCCAGTCATATTTTTGAGCCTTTTGTTATGAGTTTGTAACAGTTCAGCAGATAAGGAAAAACTTCTCTCTTTGAACTGAAGAAGTCGTCAGATTGTGTAAGGCCGTGCAGGCTTCTCGGATCTCCGGCGATGTGGAGTATTACATTTTAAATTTGAAGGGGTGAGGATTCTCTCTTTGTGTGTTGTCCTGAAGTCTCCACCAAAACCCCATATGTTGCTTTCTGAGGTTCAGGTTTCAAATGCTTCTTGGGTCACGTCAGTGGTTGGAAATACCTCACTGTAATGCTTTCTGTTAGATTAGTCATGTCAGCTGTCATTAGAATATACAATTACTGGAACTTTTCCTATTTTAAAAAGTTTTCTGGAGCAATAATCAGAGACGCTTTTGTATGATATGTGGCGAGGGGGGCTGAATGTTTGAGTGTGTCATTGTCAGGCAGAGATACCAAACTTTCACTGTTTCCATTTTCTCAAATGTGAAGATTTGCTGCTCTCGTGTTTTCATGCCAAATTGTAAATCGAATCTCGAATGGGTTTTGGACCGTTGGTCAAACCAAACGAACGATTTGAAGTCCTCGCCATCGCAGTCCTGGATTGGACGCAAGCGTTTAAACTCTTCTTATCAAAAATTTGAAGACATTGGTGTCTTCGCAGTAACATGCAAATCGACGTAGAAACAATCTGGAAGGTAATCACCAATCAGCACAGAGGCGCTGTGGCTTAGTTGGTCAAAGCGCCTGCCTCGTAAACAGGAGATCCTGGGCTCAAGTCCCAGCAGTGCCTCAAATGTCCATATCTTTAGGGGCTGCAGTAGCTCATAGGGACTTGGCTTGGGTCCCACATGGACCAAAAATATGGAAGAGGTTAAATGCATATAAATAAAAATAGAGTGAAAAAAGAATTTCTCATTGAGGGATTAATAAAGTATGTCTTTTTCTTCTTCAGGGCTGCGTAGTCCGAGCTTTTGTACTTATTTACTATATTTTCTATGCAGAAATGTTTGCAGAAAGCTTGCAATACTTTTAGGGCAGCTGTGAATGACCCATACAGGACTGTTAATTAAAAAATTAAAAGCTACTTTTGTACTTGAGTAGTGCAAAAAAGACGCATATACTTTTATGTGAGCATCAGTCTGTTTGTTTTTGTCCTCTAAAATGACAACTTCTAATAAATACCAAGAGGTTCAGATTCAATCATAAAGGTCACAACTAATATATTTTGACTCGAGATCTTGTAAAGCTTTTGAAGATTTATTTTACAATCAGACTCGCTATAGCAGTATACGTGTTTATGTGTGTGTGTGTATGCATGGATGCACTCGTGTGGTTGCAGACTGGTGATTTAAGAGGTTTTTGTTGCTTCTGGTTCAGTCTGGAGCTTGATTGGGACTTGGCACTCTGGTAAAGAGTGTGTGAATAAGATTATAGGTCTCTGCTGTCCTGTTCTTTCATTCACAAATTAGCGTCGCCAAAAAACGTATTCATCATGAACTACACTGTGTCAAGATAGATAAACTGCTACGGGACGGGCTCTTTTCTGACTTGACAAATGTTCTGCTCTGACAGAAATGGACAATAAACAATAAACAAAATAAAAGAAACGAGATAATGCCGCTGTGTTTGATAGCTCTGCAGCAGATACCTTTTTAGAGAAGCCTATTATGAATATTCACCGTCACCGTCACCGTCGTATATACAGATATTTAGGTTTTCAGGTGTAAATTTCTTAAGATGATTTTAAAAAGCCACTTTAAATACACTAAATACGACCATGAGCGCAGCTGGAAATCCCTTGAATTTGATTTCCAAGCCTGTGTGAACATCCTGCTGCTCGTGTCTTTTTACTTGTGGACTGTATAAATATCCCTGGAATGAAAGAGATGAAAAGAAAGAACACACACGCCTCTTTTCTTTGTTTTACTTTGAGCAGGCTGTGTCAGTGTCTTGCCTAACATGAACAAACACATGCAAACTTTTTCAAGTCTCTTCGGGCAGCAGCAGAGGGAGAGACAGAGAGACAGTTGTAGTTCGTTAGGGGGCTGTCTTAGTGGGGCTCCGTTCCTTATGGATGATGTCTAATTAGCGGGATTGGTTGATGTTGCCTGTGTTCCTTGTGTGACCGTGGCTTCCTGCTGGGCTTTTCATAAACACCACCAGTCTGATCAGTGACCCGTCTCCGCTCTTGTGAAATTAACCCATTGTCCTCTTGTCGCCTCTGTCCAGTCAACCTCTCGAATCCGACCCTCCAAGCGCCACAACACGGCGCTCAGTCAGGAAGCACGTTCGTTGTCATTCCCTCGTTACATTGATGTGATTTTTTTTTTTTTCACCCACAGCAAGCAGACACAACATTTGCCAGTTCTGGCGAGCATGGTCTACAACTCAAAGTGTTGCTATTTATTGCCTGAGTCTTATTTGGAAAACAGCCAGCAGATCTATTCCTAGAGAGAGAGAGAGACACACACATGTATCCCAATAAAAAATATTCCTTTGCATGGTTACACAATCTTCTGTTTGATTTCTCCAAGGAGGGCCACGATCCCATAGTGAGGTGAGATGATGCACTGGTTGTTGTGTTGTGCACTGGAGCTTTCATGTTCCTGGTGGTGAGTCACCGACTAGTCGACCGGCGTAGTTTTACAACTAGTACTCGCTGGCACTCGGTCTGCATGGACGGATGAAACAAACTTAAGCAATGAGGAGCGAGTTTAATAGTCGTTGAGGCAGACATTAAATGATCACAGATGGCTCAGAACATTTATTGTCATGTAGTAATAAATTCATGCTGGGCTCTTAGTTAGTCCAATAGGAATTCCCCTTGTTGCTGCTTTGTTTTGATACATGATAGGTGGACTGAACAGAGCCAGTCTTTCTTTTTCTTTTTCTTCTCAATTGTTAACATTAGGCACTGATTGAGGGATGTCTGAAGGAGGATGTTGAGGATGAAGTTTAGGACGGATAGAAATACAAGCTCGAGCAGATGGCAGCGATTCATTCAGAAATATATATATATATATATATATATTTTACAAGCAGATGTAAAACGAGTCTAAAAAATGCTCCACATATTGTCTATTATTTCATTCTTTATCATCAGACTGACTAAATGTTAGTTTTAGGTCTTTGGGAGCTTTGATTGTTGATACGCATTTGTGGTTGAAAAAGTAAAAAAAAAAAAAAAAAAGGAGGTTACCCAACATGGAGAAGCATAAGAGGCCCGTTTTCCCTATATGGAGTAGGCAGCCAAGAGGCCCCACATTCCCCTCAGAAAGCAGTATTGGTGAGTGTTGACATGAGGCCTGTATGATATCATTTTTCGCAGCTCCCACATAATCATCCACCTCTTGCAGGATCATCTCCTTTTGGAGTTTTTCAGCCTTAAACCAGCAATAAACCGACCCCAGTGTACTGCTGGTGCAATGCCTTCTGTTGTTTGTTCCATACGCAGTAAACTTAATTATTATAACTCGATTATTTCTGTCTTTATTGCAGCAGGCCTATGTGTCCTCCGGCCACCAGATGGCTCCCCCCAGTCCCAACACCAACAGTAGTAGCAACAATAGCGGCGGGGGAGGGGAACAGCTGAGTAAAACGAACCTGTACATCCGGGGCCTCCATCCGGGGACCACGGACCAAGACCTTGTCAAGCTCTGCCAACCGTAAGTGATTTTCAAACTTTTGTCCATGGCATGATCCTCGCTCCGCCGGCTCCCCACTGAAACCAAAAAAATGGGCAAAGATGTGGAGCCAAAAATGTTTTTTTGTACCAGGCTGTAAACATGTTTACTTCTGCTGTACAGTTGGGAGCTGTAATATGGGGGCTTATGGCGATGACCTTGTTTTTGTAGCCTGCCTCGAGTGGCTATTTGAGGAACTGCAGAGCTTGGCGCGTCCTCGTTGGCTTCATTTCGCAGCCACAGAGGTTGACCTTGAGGAAGCCGTGTGCACAGCCAGCGTGAAAGCCTTTGGTTACATTGGAGCCTCAAATGAGTGATGCAAAGATGCAGCAGGTTTTTTTTACAGTGCACACAATCTCTAAATATGTAAAATAGCTGTTTGATGTTGATCTGATCATGAAGGGGATACGGTACTGGCCCCTCGCTGTAAGTTAAGGTGGGTAGTACACTTCAGTCCACCTTAAAGAAGAAGTTTTCTTCAGATTATTGCTCCTGACATTCGTGAAAGAGTTCGTCTGAGCAGATAACATCTGTGCTGTCTGGAGCTCTTCATCTGTTGGACACATGAAATTAAATAGTTTAAGGCCATAATTTTTTCTCAACATAATTTGATGTTCAAAAGAAGGAAAAAAAAAAGAAGCTGTTTGGGCAGGAAGGAAGGAAAAGTGGTTTGTGAATAAGGACACTGAGTTACCACATGTAAAGCCAGTTTGATTAAATCTCCACAATCACAGGAACACAGACAATTGTCAGCAAAAAAAAAACGCTCGAGCCCTAAGAGGGGGAACAGACGAAAAGAAGCAAATGCAGAAAGGACAGGACGGGACGGCGATGAAGAAGGAGTGAAGGGGCCTGAGAAGGGTACAGCATGTTGCCTCCTCATGTCCTGATCTAACCTTGCACTTTTTTTTTTGAGAGGCCGAATTGGCTCAACAGCCGCAAACGAAGACTTACACACCCCAAGACAAACAGCCAAGCCTTTATAATATGTCAAACATGCACACACACACACACACACACACACACACACACACACACACACACACGTAAAAAAAAAGAAAAAGAAAAGAAGAAGCTCCCAAACTGGTTCTGGCTGCTGCAGGTCAGGGCTATGCTGTCGATCACAGATGCGATTTATGAACTTTAGCCATGCATTGCTCGTTTCAAAAGGGTCATTCCCAGTAACAACACGCCTCCCTGAATGAGCGCTAGCCATGACTAATAAAACCTGAATGGATAATATTAACAGCACAGCCCCTCCTTCAGTAATATGTATGCCTCATTCTCCATTTCAAGCATTCTGACCACACACAAGGAAAGAACAAACTTTAACAAGTATCTGATCATCATGTTAATATTCAAGCTTACACGTGGAACAATCGGAGAAAAACCTGAAATCTGCGGTCCGGTATGTGAAACACAGGGACCTGAGAGTAAAAGCAACAGGGTTCCCACGGGTGCTTACTGTAAGTTCCTTGAAAATGCTTGAATTTCAATTCAGTGTTTTCAAGGTTGTGAAAATGCTTGAATTTTTTGTGAAGTGCTTGAAAATGCTTGAAATTTCACATTTAGTTAAAAATCAAAAGAGTCAATCTACCACCATATGAAATAATGCTAATTAGACCCATATTATTATGCCATACAGTGGCACCGCTGCACTTCCCATGACCATCATGGCAAACACAACTAGTAGGCTACCTATTTAAAGGTGCTGGAAAAATGGAAAAACTGGTGCTTGAAAGTGCTTGAAAAGTGCTTGAATTTGTTCATGAAAAAGGTGTGGGAACCCTGTAATATGTATGCTTCATTCTCCATTTCAACCATTCTGACCACACACAAGGAAAGAACAAACTTTAACAAGTATCTGTTCATCATGTTAATATTCGAGTGCTTGCTTACACGTGGAACAATCGGAGAAAAACCTAAAATCTGCGGTCCGGTATGTGAAACACAGGGACCTGAGAGTAAAAGCAAAGGGGGATCAACAGAGAAGTCATTGTGGGGCGGTTGGAGAAGTGGAGAGAGGGATGGAGGCTTTAAGGGTGGGTGGGAAGGCTGCAGGGGAAACTGAAATAAGAGGAAAAAGAGTAGCATGGCCTGCTGTATATGGGTCAGAGCTGTCTTTTTAAGTCCCCTTGGCCTCCGCGGTGCGGTGGGCTGCTGCTCTGCTGCAGAGAGGCCGAGGTAAGCGGAGGGTCACGCAGTCACCGCCGTCGGACCTTTGAACTCTCCTGGCATCTCTTGTCAGGTAAAACTGTGAAACACAGCTTTTGTTTTTCTTCACGAATCAGGAAAAATCTCAGAGGCAGCGTGAAACTCGTTAGTACGACTTTTATCAACAGGAACAAATCACAGCAAAGGTTTTACTTTAGGGCGATGTGTGAATGAATTAAATGAAGGAATTGTTTTGTCGTGCAAATTCACACGAGCCAAATCAATTTCAGATTTTGTTTGTTTGTCGGAATATTTCAGGCCACAAAAGAAAAAAACAGGACTCACTTCAAGTCACACAGCTTGCATTGTTTTGCTCCTCAATAATTTGGAATGTGTGATCTTTTGTTTCTGGACAGATGAGATATCTTTATTCAAAATCTTAAACAAAATATTTTTCAAAGCGTTTCTGTGTCGAAAATTGGAAACAAGCCAAAAGAAACTCAACTAGTATCGACATTATACTCTGCGAAAATATTCAGCGCATTGCACTCATTGCAATCATACTGGGCCTGTAGAAACTAAACATCCGTCTGCATTCTCTTTTTTTTTCTTTTATCAGACTAAATTTAGGAAAAGGTCTCAAAGGAGCCGTCTCTAAAAAAAAAAAAGGACAGAAAATGACATAGAGGTTTGTCTCAGGGCTCTGCGTGTGTGAGTACGAAGGTTTCCAAAAATGTTTTCGGAGGGTTAGTAAAAAACACACATTGTTACCCGAAACTACCGGCAAGTGAGAGCAGCGCAGTCGTGCAAGCCAGTTTCACTTAATTTATGTCTAATGTTAGTTTAGAGGAACTTGTTTTTGATATGATTCATCCAGAGACAGAGACAATGTGAATTTGTCCTTCCACTACAAATCTTCTGGCTTTTTTTTTGTTTTTGTTCCTTCAACACAGGGTTCCCACGGGTGCTTGAATTCCTTGAAAATGCTTGAATTTTAATTCAGTGTTTTCAATGCTTGAATTTTTTGGTGAAGTGCTTGAAAATGCTTGAAATTTGTGTGATGTCTATCTCAATAAACCAAGAGAAAACAAAAATGTTTCCTAAGCGGCTACGCGCTTGATCCGATGCCTTTACATGCAGAACTCAGTTATCATACTCGCTTGGTGTTCTGCAGAGAAATAACAGTAGACTACTATCCACACCTGTTGGTCACTGTTATTGCACTATGGTAGTTACACAATACACCGCTCACAAGCTGAGAATACAAGCCAATTCACAATTAGTTAAAAATCTAAACAGTCAATCTACCACCATATGAAATAATGCTAATTAGACCCATATTATTATGCCATACAGTGGCACCGCTGCACTTCCCATGACCATCATGGCAAACACAACTAGTAGGCTACCTATTGAAAGGTGCTGGAAAAATGGAAAAACTGGTGCTTAAAGGTGCTTGAAAAGTGCTTGAATTTGTTCATGAAAAAGGTGTGGGAACCCTGTCAACAGTAAAAATTCTGAAAATGTCTCCGTGTTCTCGGAGTAGCAGACATATGGCTGAAGAAAATTACAGTTAAAATCTTAAGCTGGACGTGAATGGGCTAAATTATATCAAGCTCCTGTATATGTATTCATATCTAATGGCCACTTTGCAGCTGTTATATGACAGGAGGAAACTATAAACATAGGCTATGCAAAGGTCAACCCACTATTTGGCAATGAGTGATGAATCATTAATGTCCGCGTTGAGGAAGTGCTCCTCATAACGCCTCTGCTCATATTGTTTGTATTTTTACAATATTCACGACGAAATGAATTGTATTGAGAGAAGAAAAGATGGTGAGATTAATGCACGCTGAAGGTAGCAGAAGTGGTCTGCCCGTTGTGTTTTTCCTAGAGAGATGTACGGCCTAAATGTGTGTTTTTAGGAGCGTGGAGGAGGTAAGACAACAATGGTTCATCATGAATGCTTAAGACTCTGGTGCCGGTCGTGACATGGGTCTTCGCCGTGACCGTCTAGTCAAGATCTGAGTAATTCGTGGGCAAAAATATTTGTCGAAAAAAAAAAAAAACTAGGTGGGAGATTAGGACCCAGCGGCGGCCTTAGCGAACGCGAGGGTGGAAAAACAGAGGGAGAGAGAGAGGGACGTGGTGGGAAGGAAGGAGAAGTGGAGGGGTGAAGCGTCAGGTTACAGTGTACATTCCGCCCAGACGCCATGTCGCCCAAACAGAGGAACACCAGCCTCCCTCACTGGCTGGATTCACCAGACAAGGGCAGGTCTATTATACTGTAGTGCTGATGCGCCGTCTTATAACACTGCATTCCATTAGTCTCCACATCTTACATAACAACTTTTACTGCTTTTGTTTTCATGCTGCATCAATGCATTAATTGATCCTCCTCCGATCGGTGTAACTGCACTGAAATAAACAAATAAAGGACGCTAAGCTTATGTCTCATGCACCTTATGACTTCTTTTGTGCGTAGGAAAAATAGTTCAGTACAGTGAAGTTTCCTTGAAAGTCAATATTTCTGTTTTTTTGTTGTTTTTTTTGAGTCATCGCAACTGACAACACTTTACTCGAACCAAAAATACCTGATAGCAGAGCTGTATTTAGGAGAGAGGTGTGTGTGTGTGTGTGTGTGTGTGTGTGTGTGTGTGTGTGTGTGTGTGTGTGTGTGTGTGTGTGTGTGTGTGTGTGTGTGTGTGTGTGTGTGTGTGTGTGTGCTAGTGTGTGCAGTAAAGACGGGCCTGGAACAAATTGTCTTCGGCCCTGGGGTGCTGTCTCCTGTCTGTCGAAAAAAAAACAGAGTTACTGTAACAGCCTCCACCAGGCAGACAAAGGCAGAAAGGGTGGAGGCAGACGAAAGTTTTATGTGACACTTGATGGACACGATTGAATCCGTGAAAGAGTACAGATTAATGTTTATAGCCCGAGGAAGTGTGACATTGGTTTGGTATGCGCGTGGAAAGGAGCTGACACCTCTCATTACCCTATAGTCGGCTCAGGTGAAACTGATCCTGTTTTTGTTTGTGTTCTTTTCTTTTCTCGAAGGTATGGCAAGATTGTATCGACCAAGGCCATCTTGGACAAAACCACCAACAAATGTAAAGGTGAGTCGTGTGATTTGAACTTGATTATTCCGCTGGTTTTTACTGAAGGACTTGTTGGAAATACACATTTTGGCTTTCTTGCCGAGAGTTAAATAAGAAGACCCTCTCATGCATGTACGCCGAACACGAAGCCACAGCCGATAGCAGCTTCGCTTATCCGTAATCTGAACGACAGGACTCTGTCCAAAGTTAACAAAGCGTTCCATCACCTGGCTGGAGCTTTCAAATTTAACGGATGGATTTGAGAGCGGTGTCGATCTTCTCGTCGAACTCTCTAAAGCAAGAAAACTTCGAAACTAAACATCTAACTAACATCACACCTAAACTGTAATATGTATGTGTCTGTTTCACAGGGTATGGCTTTGTGGACTTTGACAGTCCAGCAGCAGCACAGAAAGCTGTCACGGCCCTGAAGACCAGCGGGGTCCAGGCTCAGATGGCCAAAGTAAGAAACTAGCCAACTGTCGATCGGCTCATACATCCACGACCTCTCTTGACCCCCAAAATCAGAGTTCCCATTAGGATCGAGTATAGATTAGCCGCTTATCTAAAGTGCATTGATCTCTAAAGAAGCACCTGCTTTGAACTTTCACCACCACCAGCAGCAGCAGCCATAGTCCCGCACACTTGCCCTCTCTGTCATGTAAAAGGTAAACCTTTAACACGCAGTGGCCTTTTTGGCAGCGAGGTCCCGCTGGCAAAGGTTCAAGATAAACTCTGCTTTAACAGGGAGGCGTGTGTGCGGCTATACTTCATTGGGTGAACCTGTGCCAATAATGGACAGTTGTAAGAAGCATTACTTTTACAAGCAAAATTACTTTTTGCCGTTTTACAGCTCTCTTTGCCTCGTTAATCCGTTCTGTCTCCTCTTTCTTCGCTGCCCTCCTCGACACCTTCTCTCCTTTCCCCTCACGCCCTCGTCTCAGTGCTTCTGTATGTTGCTAACCTGTTCCTGTTGTAGTGCTTGTTCTGAGCTTTTTGTCCAAGTGTCTGCAGTCAAAGCAACTCTTGTCGGCCCATTAAGCTGATCCCTCTGGCTCTCAGGCTCCCCATTGAGGGAGCCCAGGGGAGGGTGCCACTACACCCACTGTCAATGGGACATGCACAATGGACTGGCATTGTCCATCGTCTGGGCCCAGGCCTGGGGCTGACACCAGCACTTAATACACTCCACCCCAGTGTCCCAGCCCCCTCCCTCTTATCCTGCACCCAAACACCCGATGCAATGTAACACCAGGGTCTCCCTCGGCTCAGCCCTGGCAGACTGTAACAGATCCATGCTGCCAGCTGACCTGAACCAGTCCAGTGCAACTAAACCCGGAGTCTAACTTCACTGCACCTCCTCTGCAGGAGTGCCACACAATCCCGTGTATCTCAATACCCGACAAGTGCAACCGGACACCAAGACTAGACTCACCAAGACGACATGTGCTCAGTCAGAGGTGTTGATAACCACTATAAAAACCTAAATATACACCGCCGCTCTGGAGTCACCGGGTTACCCGAGGTCAGAGAAAACAAGAATGAGTTTAATATCAAACCCCTGAGTGTAGTGTCACCTGTTTGCACCTTCACCATGGCTGCTGCAGAGTGTTGTTCACAAACAGAACGAGCCACGCCTCGCACTCGCCGTCCTCGAGAGTACGCTCAGTCCCTGAATGGGCCACCAGCCGCGGGCCCAGAGGAGACAGTGCGCACAGGGGCACGGGAACCATGGCGAAGTTTAAAAATAGATCCCTTCTTACTTCCTACACAGCACCTCCCAGTTCAAACTCAGACGTCAGCTCACACACGCAGCCCGACACACAAGCAGGCAGATCCAGCAACACCTCAGCAGACACGGTGTTCACCTGAGGCCCTGACGCTCCAAAAAAAAAAAAGTACTGTGACGCCACTGAAAATTCCACTCACATGTGTCTGGGCTGGATCCAGCAGCATTTTCATATCTACAACAGGGTGAATATTTGTTTGAGTTTAAAGAGGGATATCGTGCGTGCTTGCTGAGGTAAAAGATAAATAATAATAAAAAAAGGACAATAAAGCAGTTTTCTTTTTGTCCCTTTGTCATTATCACGCCTTGAACTCTGAAGTCTCGCTCGCAGTGTAGCGCGCCACCGCGTTACATAATGGTTGTATCACCGCACCCAGAATGACGACAATCACAGAAGAGAAGAGATAGGTTACCTCTCTGCCAGGTGGCTCATGACTGAAGCTCGTACTCATAATAGGCAGCAAATCTTCATTCAAGACAGCCGCCGACACCCTTTAATACCACAAATACTTTATTGTCACATCTATAAAACTCGCTACGCCCCCGTGTCAACCTGTATCGTCTGGATCCTGGATTCTCTTGTTTGATGGGCCACACACAAGTTCAGATCTTTATCCCTTTGAATTGTTCGATGTGCATCGGATAACTTTATTATTTGCAATAAATGTTTGGAAGAGGGAAATATATTTTGAGGAATGAGAAGAGGCTGTTTTTCTCTTTTACTCCCACCGCTTCCTATCTTGTCAGTCTGCTCCCCTTCTGTACAAAATATCAGCCTTTCAAAGCCACTCGTTTCTCCCACCCTCCCTCTGCTCTACCCTTCTTCCTTCACTCTCTGTTTTCCCTTCCCCTTCTCTTTTAGCCCAGCCTCTTTGCTCCCGGTTGCCAGGCTCCTGTTGCTCTCTCTGTACTCTTTAACTTCATGCCTGGCTTCCTGTCTGCTTCTGCACAGTCACACAAGGTTTCACTTTCAAGCCAGTGCAACAAAATAAGTCTCTGTATAATCTCTCCTCCTTTTTAAATCGACTCGCAGCCATCGAGATCTTTTAACGAGACAACGTGTGACTTAATCTCTGCAGGAAAAATTCATATTTGCATGTGTCAGTGTATTTGTGTGCTCGTGTGGATTTTTTTTTTTTAAAGAAACCAGACGGTGTCAGCTGAGGCGATGACGCATGCACCACATGGGTGACAGATTATTCAGGATTTCAGTTTATTGGTCTGACTCTAATTGCTTAGAAAAAAACTTTTTTTTATCCTGTTGTAAGACGCTTGACATGTTGCGCAGATATGAAGCATGAATGTGCCGAGAGTGATGGCAGGTGTTGGTGGAAAGACAGATCACACACACACACACACACACACACACACACACGCACACACACACACACACACACACTGCTGCCTACACAGGAATGTCTGCCGTGTGAAAAAAGATTTTCAAATGCAAATGCATCAGCAGAGATGTGCGTGAAGTGTTAAAGTTATACGAGGTGAAATATGGAATACTTGCGACGGTTCGTTTCTTCCAGTCAGAGGATGAAGCAATGATTTCTGCAACTTCTGCACCAAAACATATTGATATTACACCAAAAAACGTCTTTATTTAGTCTTTTTATAAATTGATTTTTATGTCTATTATCCGTAACAGCAACAAGAGCAGGACCCCACCAACCTCTACATCTCCAACCTGCCAGTATCTATGGATGAACAAGAGCTGGAGAGCATGCTCAAGTCCTTCGGCCAGGTCATCTCCACACGCATCCTCCGAGATGCCAACGGGACGAGCCGCGGAGTTGGATTTGCCAGGTCAGATTGTAGCAGCCTACACGTAAAATATATAGTACTTCATAGATCCCACTAGAAATAAATCCCAAATAATTTGACTGTGTTTTCTAGGATGGAGTCCACAGAGAAGTGTGAGGCCATAATTCAGCATTTCAATGGCAAATTCATCAAGACTCCACCGGGAGTGCCTGGTGCGTGCAATGTTTGTTATTGTCGTATTATAGGAATCTGATATTGTTGTTGTTGGTGCCAGGAGCTCAGTGTTTTTGGTTCCCCCCGCTGTGATCGTTGAATTCACTCTTCTTGTTTGATGTGTTTTCCTTCACAGTGCCCACAGAGCCCTTATTATGTAAGTTTGCAGACGGAGGTCAAAAGAAGAGGCAGAACCAGGGGAAGTACCTCCAGAATGGACGGCCTTGGGCTCGAGACGGAGATGCGGTGAGATGGCCGGTTTTGAACTCCCTGCGTGTTTACAAGCTACATTTGTTGTTGCTGTTGCTGGAAATCAAGAGCGAGAGCGTGTTTTTTAAAAGTGTGATTATGAGCGTCCTCGCTGTGCGCCGGCCGACTGTTTTTAGTGCAGATCGCGCTGGTGTTTGCATGACCTCACTGGTTCTGAATCCTGCGTATTGTTTTCCCAGGGAGGAATGACGCTTGCGTATGACCCCACAGCCTTACAAAATGGGTGAGTGGTATGCATGAACTGACTGAAAACAGTTCCAAGCCTTCTGAAAAAAACAAAATACTCAAACTCTGGTAAAATGCTGCCCCCTGCCGGACACTGTAGGAATTGTTGGTAACATAGTTGGAGACATGCTGCAGATTCTTGTCATGGTGTGGCTGTCTTCATGTTCTTTTCTTGTCTGTTCGCCAGCTTCTACTCTTCACCCTACAGTCTGGCTCCAAACCGGATGATCGCCCAGACTTCCCTCTCACCCTACATGCATTCTCCTGTTTCATCCTACCAGGTGGGATTCATAACTTGAAGATATGGGTGTAATATACAGGGTTCCCACGGGTGCTTGAATTCCTTGAAAATGCTTGAATTTCAATTCAGTGTTTTCAAGGTTGTGAAAACGCTTGAATTTTTTGAGACCTATTTAAAGGTGCTGGAAAAATGGAAAAACTGGTGCTTGAAGAGTGCTTGAATTTGTTCATGAAAAAGGTGTGTGAACCCTGAATATAAAATGTTCTTTTGCTTCATTATGTCCACGTTATGTAAGGTTAAGACGGGTTTCACCGCTTGAACGAGTCTATACATGAGAAAGATGCAATATTTTTTAAATTTGAGCTACATGTCATACAGCACTGCCTCATTTGATCTGAATTTTGTGAGACGGTGTTACTATCAGATTCTCATTCCTCACCAAATACTCTCTCGAGCCGAGCGTCTGCGGAGGCCTCGGCCGTAGGCGGGCGTGTAAAAAAAAAAAAAGCACAATCTGTAGTTTGAACATCGACCCTTGAGCTGGCAAAGTCTGCATCATCTGCCAGACTTTTGCCAGTGCGTGCAACATGGTTATTTGCATATACTTTTCATATGCGTGTGCCAGCCGCATTATAATGATAGAAAGCTGTTTGTAAAATCAGCAGTTACCCCTCCCCGTACTGCAGGTTCCTCTTCTCATGACCTCTCTCTGTGAACCTCCGTAACAAGGTGCGTGGGGGGAGACTGTGAAAGCAGCTGAGTAACGTTACAAATGAGTTTTTATGATGTGTGTCTTGATCTATAGGTACACAGCCCGTCCTGGATGCACCATCAGTCATACCTCATGCAGCCAGCTGTGAGTATCCCTCCTTCACCACCTTCTCCTCGCCTCACACACCCCGTTCACACTTCATTTGCTTTGGCTGGATGGTGTAGATATCAGATAGCAGCAAAAAAAAAAAAAACGAGAGGTGTTGCGAGGTGGTTTGCAGCCAAACGTTGATCAGATGTTAATCATCCATGCGGCTCCTGACATATTTGCTTATGTTTTGACTTAAACACACATTCAGACTGTGTCGTTTTATATATCTCGTGTGCTTCTGTGCGTTCACAGGGTACTGTTCTAACCCCAACAATGGATCACGCCATGTCCATCCAGCCCACTTCCATGATGGGACCTCTCACCCAGCAGCTAAGCCACATGTCGCTGGGCAGCACGGGCACAGTCAGTACCCATCACTCACTTACACACACACACACACACACACACACACACACACACACATACAAGATGCATAAGGATAAAAAAAAAAATAAAAAAAATGTCCCCATAGCCTAACTAACGAAGTATTCATGTCAAATACTACACACAACTTGTGTTTTCCTCTCTGCCTTCCCTACAGTATATTCCGGCCAACACATCTATGCAGGGGACCTACATCCCCCAGTACACCCCAGTGCCTCCCTCCAGTGTCCCAGAGGTATGAAGCTAGTCTCAACCTCAGCTGTTGACATTTAATATTTCCATGAAGTGGATGACTAATGATCCAAACTTTCATAGGGACGTATTTACTAAAAACCTGAAAGCTGCTGTGGCAGATTTAAGGCACAAAAGTAGTAAGGGAGGTGGTTATTCAAAGTGTTATTTTTATTGTATGTGTCCTGAAGGTCTGTATGATGTATTTATTTATTTATTTATTTTTGTGGCTTGGAGCCACTATCCAACCATATGTGAACTTTAGATTTCAAACTTTCTCATATTTTCTAGGTTTAAATGCATTTTAGATTCAGACGTCATTTAAATTCCACTATGTTTTGAGTTAGCAGCTGTTTTAATCTAAAAGCAGAGTTAGTACGGCTTTTTTTTTTTTTTTTATCTGCAGCAATCACACGAGAGCTGAGCTTTAGAAGATATGAAATGTTAATCAGGCGCAATTAAATCCTGATAAACTGATGACATACATCTCTATGTCTACATTAGCTGTGTACTTTTACATCTTTATAGTTTGCTTTACTGTAATAGGAGGCACATTGTGGGTCGAAGAAAAGATTCCAATAATGCTCAAATATTTTTATCATAGAAAGTTTTTCATATCAAACATATTCACAGATATGCACATTGTGTAAAAAAATGCATTTCTGTCACTCCGACTTTCTGCGTTAATAATTAATCATAACAGTCCACCACTTGCATAAATGCATAAATTTACAAAACTCCATATTTCTCCGCTGTAATCGTCCTCTTGTGACATAGTGCAGTCCAAACTCGCAGCAGGGGTCTATATCAGCTCCTCCATTATTCAACCAAAGGAGTCTTTGCCACTCATGAATAAGACTTGGAGTCATTTGATAAACACGTGTGCTCTGCAGGAGGGCGACTGAGCTTGTGCGTTAGTGTTGAGTCATTTATTACGAGGCGGGGCCCGGTGACGTGGTGCGGGATGAGCAACACGGTCAATGAGAAATTCATGAGAAGAGGCACATTAGTAAGAAAGGGACGGGCTGTGATTGGATAGATGGATGAGGGTGGAGTTGAGAGAAGCTTGAATTAGGTCAGTGTCAGATAAACTTCAGCCACCCCTTAAATTACAGCAAACAGTGAATATCAAGCATGCCTCTTAGTAAATACGTCCTGCAGCCTAGTCAACAGATTTCTCTCGTAGCGTCTGACTGTTGTTGGTTCATCCACTCAAAGATACAGATAATGTTTCTGATTTGACGGGGAGGGCAGTGGGAAAATACAGTTGCTGTTTCCTTCTTTGTATCTTATATAAAAAAACACACATTAATCATCAGGTAGAGTACTCTTTGAATAAACAGTCCCTTCTCCTTTTTTTTTTTAGGAGAACGGTGGTCAACAGCAACAGGTTGCCATGGAGACTCCCGCAGAACACACGAACTACTCGTACCAACACACCAAGTGAAACTAAGGTGAGGCGGGAAGAGGTTTTTTGTTTTTTCAAATGCAAAGTCACGAGCAAGCGTGATGGCTGTCGCAGCTGTCTATCAACTGTATGTGCACAGACGCCTCGGGCAGATTTCATACAGCCTGGCAACAGCTAGCTGAATTCTGATTGGATAAAAACTCTGACCTAAAAACAACAACACTGGAAGGAGCCTAAGATGACATGAAGAGAATATGAGGAATATGAAGTATGCTCTTATTTAGGAAAAGTAAATTAAAAATTAAATGAACTTTCATTAACTTATGATCATGATTTATGTTAGATCAGCAGAGAAGGCCTTGCTGGCCCTGACACTGAGATATATATATGATTACAATCCAATACTCTTCTGCAATGCTAGAAAATCAAATTGCTAATTAAAAAATATATATTTTAACTGATTTTTAATATTAAAATGAAATGAAATTGACTTCTGGTTAAGCCATGCTCGGGATAGACTCACTCAAACTCGAAAACTTAAACGTGCAAACTCTGAAGGACAAGACATGAGTGGAGGGGGGGACAAAAAAGGGACGATACGATCCGGAGAGGGAAGGTAACTGAACAATTAAAACCCGACAAAAAACAAATGGAGCCGACTGACGAAGAAAATGTCGATCTGTTAGCTAGCAAAGATGGCGCTGAATCTACGGACCATAGATATATATACGTAGACGTCGCATTGAGCGCTGAATCGTACGTCGACGTCGCCAAGTTGCAGAGTGGCAACACACGGAAAAAGCTGTGCAATAGTATTCTTTTCCAAGGTTTTTAACTTACACACACACAGACTGCAATTGTATAGCTGTATAGATATATATGTTCATCAATGTGCACCTCCCTCTGTGTGTATATATATTATATATAGCTTCATATATATACAATGTTGCTTCACATAATGCACAATGTATGTTATGTTATGTTTGTTATGTTGTATGTTTTTTTGTCCAATTGGTACATATGTGTGTGTTACTAAGAAAACATTAATAAAAAGTATATAATAAAAAAAAGGATAAAAAGAAAAAAGTCAAATTGAAAAAGCTTTCGTCCATAATGTTGAGACATATATAAGATATATAAGATTCATGCTGAAAAGCTCCAAAAACACAATTAATTATTTAGTCCAGTGTTTGACAAAAGCATTAATGTCTGTGTGTGTGTGTGTGTGTGTGTGTGTGTGCGTGCGTGCGTGCGTGCGTGCGTGCGTGCGTGCGTGCGTGCGTGTGTGTGTGTATTCCAGCTCCCGGCAGGGTGGGGCCGAGGGCACGAGGTGAATCCAACCAAACAGGATTCAGCTGGAAGAGAACTGTGCTCCATACCATCACCAAGCACCCGGACTTGAACATGGATAACAAAAGGAACATATGTGTGTGTGTGTGTGTGTGTGTGTTTGTGTGTGTGTCTTTGTGTGTGTGTGCGCGTGTGCGTGAATGTGTGTACGTCTGCATTTTTTGTTTGTTTGTTTGTTTGTTTTTAAAGAAAAAAAAGGACAACACTCACATCATTGGACTTTTCCTGCTCACATCCTCAAGAGTTGATCAACCAAAGGTGGGAATCTTCTTCACAGAAGCTTTGATCTATTTTGATAACTGTAAAAAAAAGAAAAAAGGAACATAACAAAAGAAAGTTTGAAGAAAAAAAAAATTTAAGAGAGGAGGCAAAGACACAGAGCATTATTTTTGTGCACGTAATATAACAAATTCTTATTTTTAAAAAAAAAAGAAAAAAGAAAAGCATTCTGGACGTTTCAGGGTGATTCAAGGAAGAGTTGAAACACAATGTGTCTTTTTTTATTTTTTTTGTAAAATATGCAAACTTTTATTTTTTATTTTCCGGATGTCTGTTGTTTAGACGTTCTGTTCGCAGCAGCGGGGGGCAACAATTTGTACAGATTTAAAAAAACAAACTTATAAACACTTTTGCTGGTCTGATGTGTGGAGTCATTGTAACTGTGGGAGGCAAACCGTTTAAAGCTACTTCTTCCTGTAACTGCTGCAGAGATTCTATTCACGCACAGATGATAATAACATTGTGTATAGTTTAGTCAAATTCATTTTTTTTTTTTTTTACTTTAAACCATTATTCCGCAAGTGAACAAATGACAATCAATTATTTATATTTATATTTGAATTATAGTTCTATATTTTAGAGTTTTTTAGATCATTGAAACATACATTTATAGAAAAGAAGTTATTTAATACTGTATTCTATAAAAACATGATGAAATGGATCTTAGCCCCCGACACATTAATAATGAGCTCTAAAGTTTGGCGCATACAAATTATTCAGAAGACGTTTTGATGATCCAGTGCTCGTATGCACCATCAAAAAATGACTGTTCAAACTAATATATAATAGTCGTCCTGTGTTGTTATGATGTGACTCCATGTTACATCCGTGTCCATGAGAAGTGGTTTTAAGCGGTTTTGTTGTGGCAAACCTTCAGGTATCTTTAAAAACTCGTCCTCCGTTCGGAGGGATGAAAGCGAACACGCTTTTTTTTTTTTTACATCCGAGCAGTTAGATTACTGAAAGATTATGTGTACAAAGAACAATGCAGTTACTAAATTAAAGATTATAGTTTAGCAAAAGCAAATGAGGGAAATCAAATAGAAGACTAACACGATCCCTGAGAATAATTTGTCTGACAGAAAAGGGAGCTGTAAGTCTTTTTTTTTTCAATGCTGCTGTTGTCACCTGAGTTTGATTCTCTGTAAGTGATTTTTTTGTTTTTTTTAGTTTGTAGAAAGTTAAATGTTTTCTGTTTTTTTTTTCTTTTGTCTGTCACTTGAAAACCTTTTGGAGCTAATTTGCCTTATTTTTGATGAATTTATCTTTGAAGTAGATTTGATTTTTAGCTGTAGAGTTTAGCTTTTTTTATAGAGTAGATATTAGATGTTGTTTCTCTTGCGTAGGGATTGATGCTGTTTTTATCTTGTGCACATCAAGTTTTTCTCTTTGTTTTTTTTTTTTCACACAAATCTCCTTTCCTAACCTTGTGTCGTCTTTCCTTATATTGTGTCGGGCCCGTTTTGTAGAAAAAGCCTTTCAGAGCGGAGAGCTGAACCAAACAATGACTTCATTTAGCGCTGATCCAAAAGATTCATACTGATGCTGCATCAGTGTTGGGGGCTCGAAGAGGCTTCGTACATACAGTACAAGCCCTGGGTGTGTTTCTGTCTTTCAGTAAGCACACCGAGGGCTGGAGCTCGCGTCACCACGTACAGTACATCCAAATTATGTTGAATTTTTAATTTATACAGACATTGAAAACTGTAGATATGTAGATACTAGAAAATCGTGGTTTTACAAAGGACTGCTCACCAGACCATGGAAGTGCCATTAAAGACGATTCTTACAGCCTTTAGTGAGACAGCAAATCTGAATGAATTTCTTGAGTGATCCAAAATTCTGCAAAAACTATTTTTTAGCTAAGCCTTAATGTTTTTCTCTGAATGAACTGCCTGATCTCTCATAGGATTGACACTAAGTTGTATATAGTACCGAAAAATGGCAACAGGCTTGTTTGAATGCCATCGAGTTAGTCGTTATGTCAGTCGAGTTAGCTGTAGGTTTTTAATGAGGAGCTTTCCTTCCTGCTCCTCGACCATCCAGTGAAAAAAAAACACAGTGTGATAACGTCTTTCTCAAGGCTCACAGTTTGATGATTCTGTTTTTTGTCTTTTTTTCACGTCAACTCTCTTTTTTGCTGTGTTTTCCGTTTTCCGCAACCAAAGATGTTGTAGCCACCCCCGTCTTTTAGCTCTCTGTCGCAGGCAAACTCCTCTCGTTCGCAGACGATCATCTGTTGTACGCAGCTGGATAAAATATGTTCTTTCTTTTCTGGTAGATTCAGAAAGAGTGATGCACAAACGGTGGCGATGTGCATAAAATATTCCACATTACGACTACAGTTTAAGGTTTTGTGAGAATGTTTCGGCACCACTGTATCCGTCATAAGGACATGTGTCAAAATCTTCCCGATGATTTTCAGGATGAAAATCTCAATCTGGTTTTGATTACATGCGTTCATCAAACTGAGTTTACCCTCAGTATACGTAATGGAGTGTTTGAGCGCATGTAAACAGACTCATTATGAACTTTATTGGTCTCTGCAGACACCCACAAGCTTTTATGAGAGTGAGAGTTTTTCAGACACGAGAGCTAATTTTGTAAATAGTCTTTTTCCCTCCTTCCACTTCCTCTTTACATCATTTTGTTTGTTTCTTCTTGTGTGTTTTTTTTTTGTTTTGGATTTTTTTTTTATGATTTATAACCTGTCCAGATAACACAGTGACTAGCAAGTTTTTCAGATTCAGTGCACCATGAAGGAAAATGTCATGGATATTGTTTATATGTTCAGAGAAATGATATTCCATGTGTTAGCCATCACTTTTAATACAAAAACAGGATTTTGGAACTATGAAATGACCACTTGTTACAATGCAGTGTTTATTTATTTTTGATTTTTTTTTTACAAACAAATAATACAATTCAAATTATATTACAGGAAATCGATGCTCCAAAATTTAGTAGCATTATGGAAATTGGAAAACCTTAAGTTACATTTAAATTGTAGGAATACAAAGATCTGTGTGCGTTATAGACAGTGCACAGTATTTGAAAGGAAATAAAACTCCTTGCACTTATTATTTTTAATAGACACCGATTTGAAAATGCTCTTTTTCGTCCATCCTAATGTAGATTTGATGGCTTATTTCATAGCTTCAAAATGTTTTGCTGCTAAAACAGGATTTCCAAACATGGTTAGATGGTGCCCTATCTGGATTTTCAAAATGTGCCTCTTTTTTTTTTTTATCTTAATTTTGTTAATAATACAGATTATCCCTAATTTGTTTGATTTTAAACAATACCTTCATAGTACTCATATAAAGAATTTAGTTTACTATTATTTTGCTAATGGACAGTTTAAATGATGATTATAGACACAGAAATGTTGCCTTAAGGTGTCATTGTTGAAGATTAAATCATAAATCCACGCCTTGTCGCTCCACACTGTATGAACCAAGTTTGTGTGAATCCCAGACATTTTGAAAATCCCATGGGCTCATCTCACTTCCTGCTTGTGAACAGTTTTCTTATTTATACAAGAACTCATTTTGTACAGTTTTGTTAGAGGAAAGAGGTTTTGATATTTGCTTATTTTGCAAAGCCACTTGGCTACTTTTGTCTTCCTGTGCCAGAGTTGCTAAATTGTCTGTAACTTGTGTTTTTTTTTATTGATTGAGATAAGATTTTCCTTCTTTCTTGGTTTTCTCTTTGAATTTGAATATGTCAATTTTTCTTTCTTTTTTTTTTTTAATAAAAGCCTTGTTTCGATGATCGGGTGAGCTGTTTTCTAATTTCAAAAAATCTATTAAGAGTGCATTATTGACAGCGGACGGTCATCATGACATCTCTTATCTGTATCTGTTGCTCAGTTGGTCAAAGCTGACTCATCATCTGTCCATCCTGAAAAATATTGCAAACTTCTATGCAAGTTTTATAGTTTAAACATATAAGATAAGGCAGCACAGTGCCCAGTAAAGATGTAAATTCAATATTCTTTTGTAATGAGGGTGAGATCCTTATCAACATGTAAGGTCTTTCATAAATTTATTTTGACATGTAAGGTTTTTTCATAAACTGCGAAAAATTTCTCATAGGAATGAATGGGAAACCCCGAAAAAAAATAATTAAACGGACATTTTGAACAATGAGCTGCTCTGGCATACTTTCACCGAGAGACTTCATTTGACCTTTAAAATGTAGCTACTCTTGCCTTCTCTTTAGGCATTCACTTCACTCATCGACAGCTTTTACCGTTTTTAAACTATCACGGCTCAAAGTTGAGCAGATTTTTATTCAAATTTCTGGGTTTATAATGGATGTGTATTGCGCAGAATGTTTGTGCTAGAGTGGATGACATCATCACTTAGAGTAAGAAACAGAAAGAAAAAATCAGTGAAAAAATAAAACGTATTCAACTACCATGGCCTCAAATTCCCCACTACAGACATGATTTATACATAGAAACGTAGGAAAATTTGTCTTCTCACTCACATTCGTCTGCTAAAGCTGTCAGCCTTATAGTTTTGGCGTAACACACAAAGATGCGCGAGCAACACCCATCCACAGCCCCATAGACTGCCATGTTAAACAGGCGGGAACATTTCTGGAGGAAAGCAGAAGTAACGCTTCTTTGAATCGCTCTAAAGGTCACATTTCTTCACTTTATCGACACAAAATAACTATGTAGACGTTCAGGAAGGGCTCAGGATGCTCAAAGTTAAGCCGGTTCAATGATTGAAAATACGGTTTGGCCAGAAATCCTTCCTGTTTGAGGGGTGGTCTCAGCATTTTCTCTCTCTCTCTTACTTCTCTTACTTAAGCATAGTAATGACCATCTTTCACATGCAAGACACAGTACTTTTCATGTGTGAGTTTTATTTAAATAATGCCAGAATTAAATGGACAGTTTATTTATAAAACAAATATGAATATTCCACATGTTTTATTCTCTATACAGTTTAAACATTTCTAATACTAATAATAATTATCTAGCACATCCAAAAGGCCACATTTAAGTTACAATAGAAGTTGCAACTGGTCTCTAATAAATGAAATATGTTATTAATATATATATATATATATATATATATATATATATATATATATATATATATATATATATATATATATATATATATATATATATATATATATTCTTTCCCTTTGTGGTTTGTGAAGTCGAAGTGAAGTTGATATAAAATCCCCTTATTTCACTGATGCATTTTTGTCTTCAAATAAGCATCCATCTATGATAATGAGATTTAAAAACAAGTAAAAAACAAACTTTATCTACAGTTTTTAAAGCAAACTCAGCCGAGCTGAGCTTCATCATTCATGGTAATGCAGCCAAAGAAATGGAGCATAGTCAGCTGTGTTTTTTTGTTGAGTTATCCACTTATAAAAATGACAGTTTAAACGCACAACTAAGGTTGCAGTTGCAGCTGCAGAGACAAAAGTGGTTCTTTACTCGCGGCCTCCTCCCATGATCTGTAGCAGGAAGCTGAACAGATAGATGATGTCCAGGTAGATGCTGAGGGTGGCAAAAATATATTCCTCCGGACTTATACTGTGGCGCTTGTTCCCTAAGAGCAGCTGAGTGTCAAATGCCAGGAACTGTGGCGGAAAGAGAGGCAGAGGGAGAAAACAAGGAGAGTAAATGAACAATAATAATAATAATAATAATAATAATAATAATAATAATAATAATAATAAAAACTTCAGCTGGTCAGTGCTGAGGTTTTGATGAAATTGTGATTCTCACCAGAGTAAAGAGGATGGCTCCTCCCACAGCGTAAATGGCATGTAACCAGGGAACCTGTGGGACAAAAAGCGTTACAAAACATCGTTAAGAAGGATAGCAGGATGCTTACTTAAGAAAGACAAGCGCAGCGCTTTGCCAGATTATCTGCAGGGCTAATCCGTTCTCACACACCCAAATACAGTCTGCACTACTCGAGGCATTAGCCTGTGACTGTTAAACTTATCAGCTATTTTAGACTTCTTCTAGAAAGGTGTGTGTGTGTGTAAAACCGATTGGATGAAGGAGGAGCCGAACTTACATATCCAAAAGGGACGACGATGGAGATGGTGATGGCACAGAGAAGCATGACCATGCACAGAGAAAACAGGACACCCTCGCAGGATGTGACATCGATCTGCGACAGGAGAGAGAAATAGGATGAGATTGATTTATTTTCATCTGTTTATCCTTGGAACAAAATCTGTTCAGCGTCAGCGTGTTTTTCTCACCTTGCTCTGGAAGCTGAAGATGGTGACGGAAAGACACACCAAAGCTGTGATTCCCAGACACAGAACCACTGATTTGGTGTTGTAGAAGCTGGAGGAAGAGAAGTCAGTCACATTCTCTGTCTTTTTCAGACACCAACATAAACAACCTGCCTTGCATCATAATATGTATTTACCTTGACAAAAATCCCATCATGAAGGCCATGCTCAAAGTCTGTAGGAACGGGCAAAGAAAGGTCACCACAGTTAGGCTTTATATGTAAAATAATTAAATAAATAAATAATTTAATGTTTTAATGCTGAGGAATACTTACAAACAGTACTAGCAAAATAATATTCCATGGAAACTGCCTCCTGTTGATGTGAAACCAGTTTGTCAACAGAACTATTCATGAGTTTTAATTAATATTTGTGTTGTTATTTATATTCCAATAAAAACCTTACCTCAGGTCTCCACAACAGCTGAGTGCAATGTAGGTGACAAAGAACGTGATGCTGGCAAGAAGAGGAGAAAATGATGTGATCAATAAAGTAAGAGAAAAAAAGGCGACACCATGATGTGAGCCATGACGTATTTTCACTTACTATGATGCCATGTACAAGCCTGGATGAGTCTGAATAAAAAACCTGACAGGTTCACTGTGGCGACAGAGAGTAACATGTTAAACGATCAGTTTTGTGTCAAAGTGGCAAAAAAATGTGACCATTGATAAAGAGTAGAGCAGTTACCAGAATGAGAAGAGACTAACTATGCCCACTGTCACCAGCAGCTGAACCATGAGGATGGCGTAGACCTGCGGGAGGACATGCACTGTGTCAGAGTCTGACTGCTGCTATAAACTGCTGTCATAATGTCACAAACAGTGTTCGTACCTTCCTGATGAAGGTCCGTCTGATGGTTTTGTCGTCAAAGACGAACTGGGCCTCCATTTCTGCATAGCCTGAAGAAAGAGGAAACAATAATCGTTCAGAGAAACCACAATGCACTTTGTGTAAGTATATATACTTTATGTAGCAAGACTAGCCAAGTTATGACTAAGGGGAAAAACATACAAAGATTAGTTTTTACCTGCAGTGGCTTCCCGATAAGTCGGGGGCTCATTGTCATCGCCGACCTGCTGGGGTTGAATTCTGGTTTAGCAGGGTCATTACAACTTTTAATGAGATACATAAGAAGCCAAACTGTATAAAATAAAAATGGTGTTAACTCACAGTACGGTTCTAATTTGACTTTTATTTATTTCTCTACAAAACAGCCTTCACATTTATTATTTCAAAGGATTAGGATGGATGTGTGGGCTTCTGTTTTTTTTTCATAGCCAGGCGACACTAAAGCTGTAGCACAGAGAAACCAATGTTCATTAAATGAGCTCTTTCATACCTGTATGTACCTTTTGAACCTATTTGGCTGTGTTGTTTTTTAATAAAAGAGACCAGAACTGTTTCTGATATCTGATATTTGATGGCAACATCTGGAGCCAGATCTCTACAATTTGAATTCAAAGTAATCTATTACAAAAAAAACCTTGAAAATATGAAATATAAAGAAATCCCTACACATTACATTATAAAGCTGTATTGTGACTTTAAGGAAGGGAAGTCAAAAACGTACCTTTCCTTTTTTCATGATTTTTTTCCTTTTCTGAAGTCACACGTAAAATATTTTGCTCGTTGGCAGTCTCTTTTTAAATTCTCTCAGCTCCTCTTTCTCTTGTTTAATGAGGCCTGTGTGCTCCAAAACACTGCGACTGGTGAGCAAAAGTGTTGTTGTGGAAATAGCTGTTGCTCTGAGTTTGTCTCCAGTGTGCGGATTACACTGAAGCTTTATAGGCCTCCATGTGGTTAATCTCTCTCTAACCCTGATCCTGCATCCACCCCACCCTCAGCCTAATGAGGTCGTTCCAGTAAAGTCCAGGTAGTCCCAGAGCACTTACATGAAGACAGACTGTACCACTGTTGTTGCCAAACAGGGGTGTCATTTATGTCCCTTTGATGCTACAAACTGTCCTGGGACAGTTAATCATCCTAGAGCTAATCAGAAAGATTCAAAGGATTTATATATATCTGAATTACATATGCATTACGTAACATATTTTGCTACAGCAGAGGGATGTAGACACAGAAGATATTTGAGCATTATGAAAATATATCAAAAAAATAAAGCCAACAGCCTTTTTACATGTGAATCTGCTTGCATACATTATCATATATTAATATATTATCATCAAGAGATTTTAGAATGTATCAAACTTTGTTTATCAAATATCAAAAAAGTAACCGTAGACTAGTATTTATTAATCATATATGATGTGATGATTGTCAACAGTGGTGACCTCGTGAACTACATGACATCATGTTTTTTTTGTGTATGAGACTGGTTTAGTAACAGACTAATTAGATTAAAGTTAAGAAGAAGTGCACACATAACCTCACCATAAACAGTAATAATGAGATTTACCGGCAGGCGCCCACCTTTGAATGGCTAACACAGTTAGACACAACACTGCCAATACAGAGCGTGAAGCAAGGACACACATACAAAGATAATTAGTGATCACATTTCAGGGTTTTCCCTTCCACTGACAGCCAGAGAAGTTTATGAATTAGGATATTTAAAGCAGGTAATGTTACATTATTTGAATACTTCAGGAAATATGATCTTTATTCTGAATGAACAATGTTTGAAACCGCAAAACCAGTGTTTCCATTCCTTCTTTCATTCATTTATTTGTTCATTTAATCATTCAGTCATTCACTGTGGAGTAACTCAAGGTTTTTTTTGTTTAGTTTATTTACATATTATGAAATTCTGAATGAATTACTTTAGGCCAGAATGTAACTAAGTACCTCTGGCTAAGTACTAGGTACACTAAACTCAAGGCACTTGTACTTTACTTTAGAGTTTTTCCATTTTATGCAGCCTTATACTTTAACTCCACTGAATCTCAGAGGTAAATATTGCACTTTTTTTCTTTTCTAACATTTGTCTGGCTGCTTTAGTCACTCGTCACTCTTCAGATTACACTTTCCCGAAGCCTTCCTGTCCTGTGCAAACCATGTGATGATTCTGAATTTGGGTTTTCCTGATAAACTTAAACTTGAAACTGAAACGTGATATGCAGTTCTCATAGGACAGCGATGCTACAAACATGTACTGATCATACAGAATATGATGCACTAGATGAAACTAGTCAGGTGTATAAAAATAATTCAAATGATTTAAAAAACAACTAAAATACAACACACATTAATGCAGCAGTAAAACTAAAGAGCCATGAGTACTTTTATTTTTAATATTGCTACATACATTTAGCTGATGATACTAACATATTTTTACCTTGTATTTTAAATGCAGGACTCAAGTATTTTTTTGTGTGTTCAGTGTTGTATTGACACTTTTATACAACAATGAGGAAGAGAACAAATAAATAATTCTGACACTATATAATGATGTGAATGATAAATCAATGTTATTTCATTATGCAGATACCTCATGTACAAATATAAACATATATATTTGTACTTCCTTCTTCTGGCC
Organism: Collichthys lucidus; assembly: GCA_004119915.2. Classification (NCBI taxonomy): domain Eukaryota; kingdom Metazoa; phylum Chordata; class Actinopteri; family Sciaenidae; genus Collichthys; species Collichthys lucidus. The sequence goes on along the minus strand of CM014082.1, from coordinate 31,349,145 downwards.
AGTAGATAGTGCCAGTAGGCAAGAATATATTAGTTAGTACAAAGCTGAAAGAAGGTATCTGCGACACATAATATTATCCCTGGAGTATTTTTGTCCTTTGCTTCTTTGCCCAGGGAAGTGAGTTGACCTTTGGACCAGATGGATAAGACAAACTGTCTCTTTGACTTTTGATGGTGACAGCATGTAATCCACACGATCTTCCCTTCCTCCAATTGTTTTTGTTTTGTTTTTTGTTTTTGCAAAGTAAACAAGAATAACGTGAACATTGAGTTTTGTGCAAAGACACAGATTTGAGTTTTGTGCATTATGTTCTAGGAAGAATAGCAAGTGTTTTTTTGACTCACTGAGTTACATTTTAAAATCATATAGGAAGAGAGTAGCAGGTTATGGATTATACTGGTCTTTTATAAAATAATCTAGAACAACCGGGTTGCTTTTAAAAAATGTAAAAGTCAGTATCAATCCAATGAGGTCAGTGTGCTTATTTATTATGTGTTAAAGCGCCTACTAAACAGACCAGACATGGTGAAATTTGTTATTTAAACAGTTGTTTCTAAGGTCATGAATAAACTTTGGACCTGGTCTTGGTCTAGATCCTTTAAGATGCCCTGTAATACACAGACACACACACACACACACACACACACACACACACACACACACACACACACACACACACACACACACACACACACACACACACACCTCTACCATTACATTTGTCTATGCTGTTGTGGAGTAATGGGTTGGTATTATTGGTTGTGACAGATGGGACATTTGGTTTCAGTAACAGTCCTGGCCCCTGTGTCTGATCATAAAATAAATGTGTTCTTGTTGTTGTCGTCCTGGCCTGTAGGTGGCATGTGAAGACCACAGCGTGATTCATAGAAAGGACTAGAACACTGGTTCTTCACTCCAGCAGAGACAGTGCTGAAACTTTTACTGTGGGAGAGTTTGAGTTTAAGTTTTGTTTTTCCGAATAAAAGTTCACCCGAGTACAAGTGAATGGAGGTCATAAGGTAGCTTATGGCTGATGCGTCATTTTTCATTTCTTGGCACTGTGAGGGAGCTGCGTGCTGTTGCTGCTAGAGTCTGCCAGAGAGTCACCTGATGTGGGGGAGATTTATTGCTTTTATCTGGTTGCAATATTGAAATGAACATACTGGTGGATATGTGCCTCCTGATAATCATATGAGGAGTCACAGGTTCTTCTAAGGCGAGAGTAGCAGTAGTAGTTATTATGAATCCTTTTTGCTCTGTGCAAAAGACATTATGTATTGCTCTGATATTAAAGGTATATATAATTCACATACATGCACAAACTTGACGATGGAATTATGTTTATGGAAAACGTTTGTACTAGTTTCTCTCAGATCGCAGACGTGGGTGCTTTGCCTTGTGCTGTTTGGCACCCTGACTATTCACCTCCACAGTATTTGCATACTCACGTCCAAAATTAACCTACAGTGTCATATTTGCATATTTGCACTCAACAGAATCCGTCTCAGTTTATAGCCTCCCTCTGAATACGTGCTTGTTTGTTGTCTGTCGGCGTCAAGGAACTTTGAACCCTGTATTTACAGCCCTTTGCATTGCGTTTTTTTCTTAAAAAAATAAATAAATCAAGTGTTGTGTCTCATTAGTAATAAGCTCATGATGGCTCTCAGATCTGGTGCACAATTGGCTGATTGCCTCTGTTGCTAGGCTACGGCTCCATGGTATGCCTCAGCAATACTGACGGGGATCGTCGTTAACGTTCAAGAATAAACAGAAGATGAGCACAAGCAAAAAAAATGCTATATAATGTTATTTAATAATGGTACTCTATGGTGTAACCAGAAAACATTTACAAAATATTCACAAGGTGATGCAGTCAGTCGACAATACATTTATTTCAATTATATATATATCTTCAAATAAAAAGTTTATACTCGGAGCGCATGGTTTAAATGCTGCTTTCTCTTTTGCAGTCTGTAGAGCAATCTATTATTTGTGACATCAATACTAACTTCATTTACATAATCCAAGAATCTGCAAACTAGCAAGGGTAATATACAAAATTTACAACAACGAAAAAAAAAAAACACCTCAACATATAACCCCATCGGACATGGTCTAAAATGACCAATAATTTCTCCCTGATTACCGCATACAAATACAATGCAACTTACTCTCATTTCTTAAAAATGTTATACATTTCTCAATCACAAATGGGTGATTTTTTTTTTTATGAGGTTTTCCCCACATGACAACATGTCGTGAAAAATAGCTTATGTCGTTTCAACAGGGCATACACAAACGTCCTCCCCCAACTGCGTATCAGACATTTCTATTGCTATGTTATGTTTCGATCTCTCAACGTATGGAAAGTGCCCTCTTACACACGGTAGCATGGATGTACTGTAAGTAGTCATTGCTGGATGAATGATTGGTGAATGTTTGTACATGCTCCTTTTTCTCTGGGCGGGAGTATGTGCTTCCCTCTTGTTAGCTTTGTGAGCTGGGATAGGGAGGGGGGGGTAAAGTCTAGGGAGGAATAACAGGCTCTTTCTTCTTTTTAGTCTTCAGAACAGAAAGCTGGCTATGACAAGCTCCGGGAGGGAGAGGTGATGATGGTCTGATGTTGATTTGAAGAAAACCAAGGAAGAACTCTTATGTTTTGATAGTTGTTGGGGTCTTTTTTTTTTCTAGCAATCCTGAAAACAACTGGAGAAGGAATCGGTTTGAGTTCAGGAGCCTCCACCTCCCACTGTGCCTACATCCTTCACTGTTATTTTTTCCACGCAGCGTTAGACTTGGCACAGTTCCCACAACAACTGTCCATCATGCATAGGCCAGTGTACTGTATGTGGCAGGCCAGGCTTGCATGGGGAACCGTGGAGGTTCCCCAAAGCAGATACCTCAGTCAGTTTTTTTAGCTCTTTGAACTCAGGGATCTATGCGGAAAGCTAAAAGCTTGTCGGAGTGATGGTTGTTCAGGGTGCGCAGGTCCGGCAGACGTAACAGCAGCTTTGAGAAGAGGGTGCTGTCGTCTGGGCGGCGACTGGTGATGAGAGAGCGCAGAGCTTTTATTAGATTCTCCTGCAGCTGCTCCACTGCTCCCACCTCCACTATACCAGAGCAATCTGCAGAAAGAGAGTAGGAATCGAGGTCAGACCAGGGGAAACGCATGCATACGGATATATGCATGCATACATGTATGTATGAGTATGTCTTACCAGCAGAAACCAGCACGACAGCCATGAACAGGGCCATCTCGTCTGGCTCCAGGCCCAAAGATCCAAGCTTCTCGCTGAAATCAAACATGGCGTCCAGTAAGGAGCCCATGCCGAGAGCCCTCAGTGATGCCAGCGAGTACGTTTGCCCATTCAGGAAGGTCACCGTCCTCTCCTTGGGGTCAAACAGTGAGCAGAACCTCACCATCAGAACCTGTGGACAGAACCAGACCAGGTCAGCATCAGAAAACACTCAACAATGAATCAAAAGTAAAAAATGTAGCAACAAATTTAACTGGACATACCTGGAAAGTGCCAGATTTGAGCAGCATGACCTGATCGTGCTGGCTAAGTGTTTGGAAGCCTGGGATGCTCTTCGCAAACTCCACCACCTCTTTAACAGCAGGGGTGAAGCACTGGGAGAAAGACTCCCACACTTCCTGACTGGAGCGACTGGCCGGAGCCACGGGACATGAGTTGAGTGGACACGCCTGCAGGAGAGAGAGAGAGAAGAAATTATAGGATGTGTTATGGACTTTTTTTATTGACACTAAATTGATAGATGAAAATATACTCTGTAAAAAAAAAAAAAAAAAAGTGTCTTACCAGCACTTTGGCTCCTCCATTTAACTTCCAGGGGCAAGGGCTTTGGTTCTGGGAATCCCTTGCTGGGTAACTATTCTGATTGGCTGAGTAGGACTGATGTGATAGGCTGCCACTGAAGGGACACTGATTTTGATTGGAGGAGAAGGTGTACTTGGCGTTATCGACGTTCGTGTTGGTGGGCCCAACAGGGCAGGTTGTAGGGACGTGGTAGCTTGATGTCAGGCTCGCCTGCTCCCCTTGAACTGGAGTCTGGGTTGCTGAGTGCGACAGGGATGGCTCCTGCGCTGAACCGTTCTGGAAAGACGAAGTGGCAATGTTGCCGTTTCCGGCAGCAGCCATCTTGAGCGGCTTCTCATCACTGTTCATTAAATTGCTGCGGTAAGACTGCGATACGGAGCCCGCTCCTTCAGTCGTCTGGTTCTGTGGACTGCAGGGGGCGTCGGAGGGAGGCGACACCTCCATTTCCATGGAGGCGGATTCGTTGAGGCTGTTCATGTAGCTCTGCATCTCATCCAACAGTCTCTGCTTCTCCCGTTTGGGAATACGCCCAAAACGCACAGCTGAGGACAAACAGAAGGGAGCATCCCCTGTTAGCATTTACTGGCATCAGGCATTGATATTGCTGTCAGCTCCTCACTGGCATGATTTGAATTAATCAGGGTTCCCACACCTTTTTTATGAACAAATTCAAGCACTTTTCAAGCACCTTCAAGCACCAGTTTTTCCATTTTTCCAGCACCTTTAAATAGGTAGCCTACTAGTTGTGTTTGCCATGATGGTCATGGGAAGCGCAGCGGTGCCACTGTATGGCATAATAATATGGGTCTAATTAGCATTATTTCATATGGTGGTAGATTGACTGTTTTGATTTTTAACTCGATTTTTCAAGCACTTCACAAAAAATTCAAGCGTTTTCACAACCTTTAAAACACTGAATTGAAATTCAAGCATTTTCAAGAAATTCAAGCACCCGTGGGAACCCTGATTAATACATGGAAGGCAGGCAGCTATAAAGACTTTCATATTCAACCAGTATAGAGAAGAAGCCACTTCTTGTTCCAACACACAAAAGATGTAATCTTCCCGTGGATGACTAATCCTGAGACCTCCTCCTGTCCCTGACTATTCTGTGTCCATCACAGCTGTTTCACAACTACACGGACACATAAACCTTCACCTCATCTGACTGCCTTATTCTTATCTCTAGCCTTTCCAATCCTCCCTTCCCCCCCTTTTCAATGCTGCACCTCCACTGACAGCACTATTTATAGCATGCTGTATGCTACACCCCCCCTCCCCGTCTCTCTCCCTCCCTTTCGGTCTCTTCTAGTCGAGCACTCGCTCTTCTCTTTTTCTGTGGAAGTAGGTCACTGGGCCAACAGCACTAAACATGATGTCATTAACAGCAAAGTGAGTGAAAAGTGGAAAGGTCAGAAAGCCAAGGTAGGCTGCGGGAGAAGTGAAGAGAGAGGTTGAAGGTGATTTTTTTAAAAATTTTTGAGGGGGGTGTCAAAAATGTATTCGCGAGCAGGTGTCATGTCTTCGAGTGGGTCTGTAACGCGGGAGCATGCTTCTTTCTTTTCTAATTAATGTGTGCGCGTATTCAGGAAATTGAAAACGTATCAAATCTGCTTATTAATAATAAAGTTTCCACGTTGCGGTCTGATGAATTAGCAGGTGATTTTTCACTGCCGCATTTTTTTTGGGTCAGCTAAAAATGTTTGCTCCAGAAAAAAAAAAAAAGCATGATTTATTATCACCTAGTTTAGCCCGCATCCCGGGAGATCGGACTCCTGCAGTAAAATGATGCAGTGGAGCAGATTAAATGTATTAATATTATTTTAATTTCTAGTCAAGCACTGCAGGTCTGCATGATTAACAAGGCAGAATAACATTACATCTCGAATGATTGTTTGTAAGTGTCATTATTGGGGGGAAAAAATAAATAGGTAGGACTGTACATCTTGGTGGACACATGGGGTAATCAACAACTTGGTGCCCCAGTTTCCCAAAATAAACTATATATGTCACAGTTTCTCTATGACTGATGACTACTGGGACACTCAGGCTCCTCTTGCCATAAATCAGACAGCAGGGCAAGGAGAGAAGACGACAGAGGGGAACAAAAGACAAAAGGAGGGGAATGGAGAAAGAAGATGAGGAGAAAATGAAATTCTGTGGCGAGGGGCCACCTGCTCTCACAGCTGATTCTCTATGTAGCCCTGCATACATGAACCAATGAAACCCTCTCCTCTACTGTAGGAAAAATACATTTCAGTTTTAGTTCTCATACGTCTACATATCTACTTTAAACACTGTCTCTCACCATCTCTGGACATGCCCACAGAGAGACACTTCTTAAAGCGGCAGTGCTGGCACCGGTTTCGGTTCATGCGCATGATGAGACACTTTTCATTCTTCACGCACATCTTGTAGTGGATATTCTGCTGAATGCTGCGCCTGAAGAAACCCTGGAGAAGGCACGAGAAGAAAGAAAGACATTGTTAGGTTTCTTTTGAAGGCCGCGTATCTGTGTGCATGTATCTACTGAAAACAAAGACATGACCTAATACTGTCTTTGTTCAGTCTCACCTTGCAGCCCTCACAGGCGTGTACACCGTAATGGAAACCAGATGCAATGTCCCCACACACCTTACACAGAAGCACCATACCTCCGGTCTCTATTAAAAAAAGAGGTATACATCCATCAACACTGAGAAATACAATATAAAAAGTGCTGGCAGGTAAATGCAGAAGAGAACAGGAAGGATAATAGTGAGGGAGTACTTACTGGTGAATGTGCCAGTGAAGCCACAAGGTCTCTTGGCCACTGTGGGATGATTGTAGGTTGCCGATGATACCGTCGTTATTTGCGAAACGGGAGCATTGTTTACTTCAGGAAACTGGAAGACCATTCGCGGGGAAGGAGTTCCTCCCCCTTGTTCCCCTCTCTGCTTCAGGGCCCCAATCTCCTGAAAGGAGACACCCTCTGGGGATGAAGGCTGCGAGTGGGAGGAGGGCGACTGGGTCTGGTATCCACTTGAAGGGCTGCCAGGACTCGGGCTGGCGCTGCCGGACGAACCAGCATACAAGATGACACCACCTGGAGGAACATAGAGGGGCAAAAAGAGAGAAAAAAAAACTGAGTTCACTGAACTACATCTAGGCCGATGTTCACGAGCACAATGTGAGTGGGAGTGGAAGTGTTGAGCGATGCTCTACTTTGATTCAATGAGCCTACTTGGCAGGTTTCCACAACCACACACAAAACCCTGTCCGTGTTGCGACAACAAGAAATTTGAGAGTCTAATCTGTTAGATGATCAAATAAAAAAAAAGGCTTTGTCACGCCAGTGGGTGTGTTGCTTTTATGGAACACTGATCCTTTGGCTCTATTGGAGAGCGTTATGTGAATAAATAATGCTGAATACACAATGCCCAGGTAAGATAAACACCCTTATCTGTGGGTTGGGCCAACACCCACGCACAGGTTATTTTATCATAAAAAAAAAAATCTTACATTATATTGACAAAGCATGACAAAGTCGGTTTTTACAGAAGCTGTGACACAGTATCCTTAAAGCAAAGCAAAGACTACCATAAAATACTAGTAAGTCGTCATATGTTCTCAATGAGTGCCGTAGAAACATACATTATACATAAACAGGCCTTTGTTTAGAGATGTCACATCAAGTCGGAGATGCCCTATTACCCCTGAACACAACACCCATCCCTTGTTTTGCAGACTGAGTTCTTCCCTGCAAGATGAAAGACTGCCCCTCACGTGCAGGCTGAGCCAGCCAGCTCCCTTCCTGTTAGCTTTGAGCACTGAGTCTCTCCTCTCTCTCTCCTCGCCCCCTCCCTTCGTCTCTATCCTCCTTCGTCTCTATCCTCCTCCCCCTCCTGCCTCCTCCCTCCCCAGTTTGGCTGCGGGCCTGCAAACCCATCTATCCGCCAGCCACCTGACCGGGAGCTCACATGGACTCTTGACACAGTTCCCGCCCGGCTCACAAGGCTCTTTGCGCAGTCCCGTGTAGACAACAGCAGCAGCAGTACAATAACAAGCGCCAGGGGCTGATCACGTTTGGAATAGAGAGAGCTTTAATGCCGTGACTACAGACGTGTGGAGGGGGGGGGGCGAGCAGGGCACAGCTACCTTATGTCTTTGCATTCCACAGAGTGACTACAAACTGTGCAGAGGGTGACAGTCACGTTGTTGCTGGCTAATATTTCCACACACTCGATTTGCTTTAGTAAATAAAAGTGACTATTATTTAGCAATGATATCACATCAGTGTGTTTATGGCAAATGCAAATGCACTAAATGTATTTACTCACTTTAAAAAGGTTGACATAATTCTTTAAATAAAATTTAAAACAGTCACGAGAACAGAATCACTACTAAGAGACTTTTGTGATTTTAAGAATATATATATATATATATATATATATATATATATATATATATATATATATATATATATATATATATATATATATATATATATATATATATATATATATATATATATATATATATTCATGAACAAATTCAAGCACTTTTCAAGCACCTTCAAGCACCAGTTTTTCCATTTTTCCAGCACCTTTAAACAGGTAGCCTACTAGTTGTGTTTGCCATGATGGTCATGGGAAGCGCAGCGGTGCCACTGTATGGCATAATAATATGGATCTAATTAGCATTATTTCATATGGTGGTAGATTGACTGTTTTGATTTTTAACTAATTGTGAAATTTCAAGCATTTTCACAACCTTGAAAACACTGAATTGAAATTCAAGCATTTTCAAGGAATTCAAGCACTCGTGGGAACCCTGTATATTGTTTATATATCTGCTTGTTTCAGTGTCCCCCTTATGATGATCCACATCTTGAGTTCAGAGTCTGTCCTGCTTTTCATTCGCCGTTCGATCACTGTGTCAAAAGTCTAAATGCCTTAGCATGAACGCCCGCCTGCCAAAACCTTTAAAACGGCATGCTTCACATTCCTCATTCACAATCTGCGTCACTTGACTCATATCAAGATGATCACGTTTGCAATTTGTGGTTCCACTGTCGCTTGGTCTAAGATATTTTCATGGGAAACAGCTTTGTGACACATAATAACATCAGCCCGAGAGGTCACTGCGGTCAAGTTTAGGGACTAAATGTGAAGTGGCAGTGTTATCTCAGGTCTACACTGTCATTCTGTGCGCATTTCCTCTCAAGGTCCTTGAATCATCTGAGAGAGAAAAAAGCCTCCCTCTCTCTCCTTGGAAAAACACGTGCTGCGTTTCTGTTTAACTTAATTCCCCAGCTCACACGTGTCAACACTGAATGCGAGGTACCCTGGTGGCCTGACAGCTTATGCGTGGTAGGCAGCTCTGGTATCAGACTTTGCACACGAAATGTAGCATGTGCCCCGTTTATGTTTCCTGTGCGTTCGTGTGAGGAAAAAAAAACAACTTTATGGACATTGCGTAGCAACTGCAGAGGACACAGAGTCACATGAAGTGCACACCCACTTTCTACATTCACTGTATCTGCCCCCTCTGGCATAAAAAACGATTCATATTCTCTCTCTTGCTCGCAGCTATTTCCTGGAATCCGGTTTGACTGGGAGCCAGGGCGAGCTCTGGGAATACCATCCCCTGCTGTACAAAAGGCACAGGTTACAACATGTGACCTGTGAATACACACAGAGCCATAAGGACTACATAATAAACAAAAAAAAACCTCTTCCGCCCCTCCTTTTGCCAATCCTCTATGACCTCCCCTCTCATGTGTTCCCACCCCCTGGGCATGCATGCACGCATGGATGGCAGGCAAACTGTATAGACATTATGTACATATGAAGTCTAGAGGGGAGACACCACCCCCTCCTCCCTTTACTCCAGCTACATGTGAGTTTACAACTGAACATGGGCAGTAAGCCTCGCTCCACGTGTAACAGCTGCCATGTCATGTGTCTATTTATGAAGGGCTTTAAAAGCAGGATGGGTGAAAACAACTCGAGGGCAAAATTTTCTTAATGAACCCCCCCCTGGTGATTGTTTATTGCTCTATAAAATAAAAAAACAAAACATGATTATCATATGACTCCATTGCACGCTGTTCCAGTTAGAACTTGTGTTCTAAGGAGTTCAAAAGTTTAAAAAGACACATCCCCGTACATACGTCATAGAAGAAGGATACACTCACTCTTTGGAGAAACACTATCCGTCACCTGAATCAAGCTCGGCTTTTAATGTGAATTACCTGGCGGCGTGATCATCTGTCAAGCTGACTAGCACAAGGACTCTGGTTTCAGGACTGGCATCAGAGCTAAACATTAGGCTTATTGTTCGTGTTAGAACGGAGGACACCTGTGACACATTCATTTGTATAAGAAAAAAAAAAAGATACTTGCTGTTTCATTTTCTGCTTTTAGGTCACAGAGCCAGCTCTCTAAACACTGGAGGTTATATTAAATGATCATCTCTTACTAATAAAAGCACTGTTAAATCCTTTTGCAGACACAAAACTATACTGAGAACTACTAAACAATAATTGTGCTGTTAAATCCTGAAGCAGTGAAGTTGAGGGGAGACTCTGACGTTGACAGTTTACTAAACTGAATTATATTTGATTAAGGCACTCACCGATTATTTATCATCATGTCTTATTAATGCATTTAGCCTTAATTTGACTGTTGTGAAACTGAATTTGTAGAAAAGAGACAATAATTATTCCACAGATCATGTCACATAGCATGATGATTCATTTAGAGACATAATATTTCAGATTATCATATAATATTTCACTGATCCGCAGCTTCAATTGTGTTAAATCTAACTGTGTTGTACCAAAAAATGATTATGTGAGCATTGATATTGCTCAATGCCTGCATGATGATTTATTTAGCCAATAACCAGCACTGAAATAAAAATTGTGGTGTGCGCAGTAAAAACAAGAACTGGTTTGGCCATGTCACCCAAAACCCAAGAATGTAGGTTAATGTGTCACTGCAGACAAACAAACAAATAAAATCACACCTGACTATTAAACAAGCCTCTCTCTGCTTATTACTAATAAACATGTCCGAAGCAGGTCTAGCAACCAGGAGGAGAGAGGCTGCTAACCCTCTCTCTGACCCACTGACCAAGCTGTCACGGAGGGAACACGGAGGAGGAATCCCCGTGCGGTGCCGAGCGCGCGAGCAGCAGCAGAGTGCGTGCGTGCGTTTGTGCGTGCGTGCGCGCGCGGTGGAGACAGAAAGAGGGAGCGACCGGAGAGGGGCGGGGTGGGTGCACGTGGATACTGAGGCTGTATACACGTGCTGTAAGCTCGAGGCGGGGTAACTGCGTATTGAAAAAAAAAAAAAAAAAAAAAAAAGAGGCGCATGATTTCCAACATTATCACGACCGGTTTTTTACCCAGGGTGCACCGGGGAGGAGAAAAGATGAGGAGCGATGATGGTCAAGGACGTTAGAGCTATTATTATTATTATTATTATTATTATTATTAGCTGCCGTCCTATAATCGAGAGATAATCAATTGATATTGTTTTTAAAAACTGATATCGACTGATAAGATATATGGCTGCTCATTCACCATCATCATCATCATCATCATCATATGCTCCCTGTACATTAATAGGGTCATAATTCGGGTCCTGCCAGAACCGGATGTTTACTGAAAATCTTGATGTGAAATTTGGCACCGGTTATTTTGGTTTTTTGCCTCAGTGGGCGTGACTGCGCCTTTGACACACTAAAGTTTGGAAAGGAAAAAAAAAATAAAGAGTGCGATGTTATAATATTCATACAAATCAGATGAGTCATACAACAACAGCAGCATATTAAACCCTCCCACACGCTGGGATATCTTTATGGGAGCCCAACCAAACAGGACAGCACAGTGGACTGAGCGTGTGATTCATCTGATTATCAGTAACGTGAGAAAAGAGGCGACCGTGGGTTGGAGAGAACGTGCCCGGTCAGGGTCGTTTTGGGTCGCGCTTCACGTGAGTTTGTTTACATGGAGGGAATCGGAAGTCCGCGGAAAAGACTGACAGAGAGAGAGAGAGACAGAGAGACAGAAAGAGAGAGAGAGAGAGGACTTCCCTCTCTCCGTCCTCAGCTCACTCACTCAAAAACTCACTGTCTGCAGCCCAAGAAGCTCTTGGCAACATGCCATGTGTTACATAGCTGAATTACAGTTAAAAGCCTGACATGGTCACTCCATAGTGTGTGTGGTGTGTGTGTGTGTGTGTGTGTGTGTGTGTGGTGTGTGTGTGTGTGTGTTATTCGTGAGCATGACTCAAAACACAGCAGCTTCATGTGTCCTGAGAAAATGTGTGTTAACATACAGGATGAAAAAACAAACACACAGAGGCATCCATGCATTTATGCGCTTTAGTGGACCCACACACATATATATATATCTCTCTCTATATATGCAGGTTTATCTGAATGCAATCATGCGTAAAACATCCCTTTAAAGTGAGCCATACATTTGCATCGAGAATAACATTTGACGTGGAGAAAGTGCGGTGACATCGGCTCCCATAATGCACCATCGCCTGCTTTCTTAAATTACCGCCGTTTGGCACCGAAACGCATTTTCCAAGTGAATTCAAGCAACAATGAGACATGGGAATAAATCTTTACTTACCACCGGGGCTGTTGTCCATATTTCCCAGTCGGTCGATGTTGTTCACTTTGTGTTCCGTGTCGTTTAAAGTCTAGTACGTTTTTCTTTCTTTCCTTTTTTTTTAACGCTGCCTCTGCGTGCCACCGAGGAGTTTCGTTGATATGGGTGAAAGAGTCATGAACTGCCAAGGCATAAAGAGTGTATCCAAAAGCTCAGACCAGCAGGAGTGTGCACAGGGCATTGGGTGGGTTTAGGTTCTTGAGAACAAGCGAAGAATTAAAAAAAGGAAAAAAAAAGTGAAAAATATTTTTATAATTAGGGGAAAGAAAAAAAATAAATAACTTCCAAGGTGAGTCGATTGCTCGGTTCTCCTCCCGTCTGCGCGCACCTTATGACGCCAGGCTGTGCCGCTCAGAGATATCACCTGGATGTGGTTTTGTCTAAATGACAAAAAGAAACCATGTACACTCACCATTAAAACATGAGCAGAGTGGAAGTAGTTTAAACACTCCTCCACTCATCAATAAGCAACACGCGTCCTAAAATAACCAGCACGTTTTCAGGTGCCTGAGAAATGTGACCAGGTTTTTTTTTTTCCTCCTCTCTCTGTTCTCTTTTCGTGTGTCCCGTCTCAACCTCGCCTGTTAGTTGATGTGTATCAGGGATGTCTCTCTCTCTCTCTTTCTGTCACGCTCTCTGAAAACATTTCACCCACCTCCTCTCTTTCTCGTGCCCCCACTCCTTTTTTTTTTTTTTCTCCTCACTCCGTGATTGGCTGAGAGCCCCGCGTGGAGACGGCACATTGGGCTCGTTCGACATTGGAATGCTGGTTAAAGCTCTGCAGCATGTGCGCATGGCATGTGAGCGCACGCTGCCCTACTGACACACATTTTATGCTAATGAGCTGCCTGGGCTCCGGCGATAAGGAAACGAGGAAACGAGGAAGAGAGAGAGAGGCGGAGGAGAGGAGAGGTCTCACTCCTGACGGCGTCTCTGGACTCAGGTTTTTGTTTGGTGATGGGCTTATTTAAAAAAAATAAAAATGATAATAATAATAATGCCTCCGAGGGAAGCCATTTTCAAATAATGACGCCACCCAGTGAAGATCCAATGATTTCACTTTTGTGTTGCAGGCACGTTGTGCAAGAGTCCATTTCTTTTTTTTTTTAAACCGTCAATGGGAATGATTAAGTGAGGGGGCATACCTCAGATTGTGGACACGTGTAATGTAGCATGTGCATCTGAGCTGAAATGTGTCACATGAGTCACCCTGGTTTATTTATTTATTTATTTTGTATTGTTCATTTGTTTTTAAACCAAGAAAGATCTTTATTAATGTGTCTGTCACACCACATATAGTTTTTGTGTCGATGTTTAGCACACAGTTATATATTTATCTTCTATGCAAATGTTTAATGTTTAATTTCTATGTACATATTTAAATTTAGATTTATCTCAGGTTCATTTTAACATATTCTAATGTATGTTTAATGTATGTTTGCATACTGCTACTGGATGCTTGAATTTCCTTTGGGATCAATAAAGTATCTATCTATCTATCTATCTATCTATCTATCTATCTATCTATCTATCTATCTATCTATCATTGCATTTACATTTAATGAAATACTCTGGGTATTAATGATATATATATATATATATATATATATATATATAATATATATATATATATATATATATATATATATAATTGTTTAAAAAATAATACATATAAATAATAAAAATTAGTTTGTTTTTATTTTATATTCTAATTCAATCATTAGTCGTCACTTAAGATGGGAAAATATGATCAGATTAGTTTTATTATTGATCCCCAGGAAACAAATGCAGTATTAAAACAGCATAGTAGAAATAAATATATGCAAATAAATGAATCTGAATTTTAAAAAAGCTATATAAAAAAATCCCCTCCTGTTCCAGTTTGCATGAATAAAATGTAGGCCTATGTGCCAAATGAAAAGTGCAGTCTTTTATAATTAAGCGGGGAAGGCACGTGGACAGGCTGTGACACATTCACCTCACATGATTGTGTTTTGTTTTTTTTTACTTTCTCTGTCTTATAGTTTTTATTTTGAAACCTGTTGATTTGTTTTATGTTTTTATATATGTATATAGATGCCTATTTATATATATGTCTATATATAAATACATCCCACATCAGAGACAGTAATAATATCCTACAATGTGAGGCGAGTGTGTCAGTGCCTGTCCACGTGCCTCCCTCTCCGTTCAGGATCATGAACGCATGAGCACGGCGCATGCGCACAGAACGAACGCCCACCCATCGTTTAACCGGAAAGTGTTGCAGTGTAACGATCTGCACACAAAAAAATAAAAAGATAAAATAAAATAGACGATCTCTGCATGACGGAGCTGGCACGTGCGTGCAGGGCGGTGCTCACCGTGACTCCCTCCGCCCCTCCTCCCCTCCATCACGTTTCCTTTTCTCTTCTGTGCAGATTGTGTGTTTGCTGAAAGCTGAAAGCAACGCCGGAGATTGGCTGGGACAGACTGAATGTAGGTCAGGAGCTGCTTGTGCATACACGAGCATCGTAAAATAACCCTTCCAAAAAAAAAAAACGAAAAAAAAAAAAGACGCGATGTTCTGCCAGAAAGAAACAAAAAACAAAAAAACAAAACACACACACCGCCTGTTGCGGGGCAGCCAACTTAAAGTAGAGAGGGAAATTTAGGTCACGTTGCTCACCCTCGGGGGTTGGGTGGGATGTTATTATTCACAACCTGTTTTTTTGTATTATTATTATTCTCAATAGGTGAGCTGAAAGAGAAAGAAGCGCCTTCACTGACGCCTTCAACTTGTGGGGAATTAGGCCACGGGGTCACCGCGTGTTTCATATTCATTACCTGCTCTGGATTTCAGCGTCATCTGCTAGTATCAGTTTCGATTACTGGGATCTAAAGTTCTTGTAATAAGCCTTCGACAATGTTCTTACTATATATATAATATATAAATATCTACATATTTCTCATCTTTGTATGCACTCACTCAGGTTAGGTAATATTTATTTGACTTGATAATATGGGAGTACAATTTTGAGGCACCTTACTCAAGTAAGAAATGTTGTAATTTTGACTTATAAATCAAACACTAACATATGATCAGGCCATAGATGAAATTATCCAACAGTAACATGCCTAAAAACTCAATATAAATCTAACCAATCTGCATAATGAATGATTTCACTTTTATAATATTTGAAGTACATTTTGTTACAAACACATTTAAAATGTGTGGAAGTAGTGTTGGTCTGTTAAAGCTTTAGAGCAACAAGGAGCTGATACTGCGTGTTTAGCTCTGTTGTGGTTTGAAACATGAGGAGTGCATGATTCAGTGGGGATTTTTAGACACACGGAGACACGTTTGATACACTTTTTCCTCTTTTTTATTCATGCCCTCCAAACATTTAGTTCATATTTGCAGCAAAATCCTCCTTAAAATATAACTATTATCATTTCCAGTGATTGATACTAGTACATAGTATGAATCAGTTGATTATTTGAGCTTGCTGCAGCAGTCTCTTTGCAGTCAGTTATTGTAAATGGAAAAATGTACATAAAAGGATGAATGAAGGATGCAATATCTTGTGAAAAAGACGATGCAGTGCTTGGATGCATCAGCTATTTTAAACTTTGGTGATTGCTGCAACACTGGAGATTCTTAAACCAGTATTACAAACTGTACACTTTAATATTTTGGCATCAAAAATGTTTAAAGAGGTCATAAAGCCCTGCTGCTAAATCAAACCTGTTTGAGGCTTGCTACACCATTTACTATGAATTAACACAACAAAACAATTCCACTCTGAGTTTGTTTTGATGGGACGAATGCAAATATAGTTTAAGCACGTAATCTTGAAATAGATGCAGCTTCTTTTTTTTTTAGGCTGTTCTAAAATACGTCATGTCCCATACCTGAAGTGACCCAACATTTTAAAATTAGAATGAATGAGTGATACAGGATACAACACAAACATGTTGAACCTGATACAGAGGCCTCCAGATGACCCAATAAGTAATAAAACAGTGCCCCGCTGTGGGTGGAATAAGCGGTACAGCTCGGTTTTTGGTGGATTAGACAGATGTGTCCATTGTTGTTGTCACTGTACGCAGCAAAGAATCGGGTCATCAGGATATGAAGAGTTATTTGGGGCATGTAGTCTGTGTTTTTGGGGAGGTGTTGCATTGTAGCATATATGTGTGCCAAAAGAGATTATTCACTAAAAATAGTAACTTTTTTTAATTTCTTTTTTTAATTTTAGGTTTGCATGATTGGCAGAAGCTCATTTGTTGAGGTTTGGGCTCATCTCATTATGCTTATCAACTACTCCTCAACGGTAATGTCAAAGCCAGGGTCAGATCTGTGGCTCTACAACGCAGGACTATTATTTCCCACAAGGTGGCAGTGCTTGTGTGGGTAAAAGTATGTGAAGACTGGTTTATTTTCAGTTGACTACTTCATCAAGTTTTCCAAGTCCTCACAAGACTTAAATTCACTTGTATATTGCCTTTGAAATCTCTGCTGTCACAACACTTCAGCATAGATGTGGGTGTGTGTGTGTTTATATCAGCAAATATGCAGAGGGGCTAAATTAGACATGATACATTAGCGTTGGTGCTCTAATTAGAATTATAGGGCTATAATAGTATGTGTGCCCAAGCCTTAGTTACTCTGTTGGTGGTATATGCTCACACTGTGCCGAGGCCTTGTATTTGAGGGTTGTCAAAACATACTCCGGCTTGTGGAATTTACAAGATTTTTTTTTAGTCCTATTGCTACCTTGTTACTGCCCCAAGTGACACCTGGGAGAACGAGTACTAGCTCTGCCCTTGGCTATCGTCCATGTAATGTCAGCAGGACATATTTTTTCCTCCTCTCACTGTCTCTCACTTTATTCACCTCTAAAGTTTTAAAGAACGCCACTGGTTCTTTATCTTCTGTATGGCTAAAGAACCGACCCTGTTGTAAAGCATTATGGCGTTACTCGCTCGAAAGTAGCCTCAGAGCAGAAGAGGTACTGCAGCTTTTTTCCATTTTGACAGTTACCATGGTGATGAGAACCGTCGGGGATGGGGATTTGAAACCGGTGGTTGGTAGCGAGTCTGGAGGCAGCAGAGTTGTAGGAAAAAGTGACACCATGGGTGAGGTTGGCAATGGCAAATTAGCTGTTCAGTGCCAGTCAGTTTATGTGCATATATGACGTTGTCCCTAATGGGCTACCACAATGGTATGTTTGTGTAGAGCTAGTGCAGACCTCTCAGGGGCCTTACAGGTAGGGTGGTATCTTGGGGTACTGTGTGTTGGCTGTTACCTTTTCTTGTCTCTCTTCTCTGTGTCTCACCAGTAATTGTTTAAGCAGGAACCGTCACGTTAAGAAACAAATGGAAACGGTCACGCATAAGTCTCGTTCACCACAAAGCCAGCAAAGCCAAAACAGGATGTTGGGGTCTAATGTATTTTACAGTAGGCATGACCAGCTTTGAGAGGGACCTTGTATTTCAACAGAGATGGATTTCACTGGAGCTGAAATAGTCTTTGTACTGGTGATGTCTCTGAAATTTCACGTAACATGTATGATGGGTTGGACCCGGATGTGCAGACCTGTGTGACATTAGAGAGATAAACTCAAACATTTATGTCTCTTGTTTAAGAGAATAAACCTCGTGAATCAGTGATCCATGTGAGATTGTATTCATTCATAATGGGGATTCAATCTAAATATTTGTCTCTGCACTGTAGTGATTTGAGCAGAAGGTAGCTCAAGTTCACTAAAGCATTTTTCTTCACTGGTGCCTGAGGGGACATTTGATGGGAATGTAGGAAACAGCTGGTCACAATAAAATGGAAAAACAAACAAACACATTAACAATCAGCTATGAAATTGTGCCCTGCTGGCTGCATTACACAAGAAGTATCATTCAGGTACTACCTTCCTGAATGTATTAGTCTCCCGATGAACAAAAACAAAGTTAGTTACTACCGCTTTGATGGTAGCAACAACCCATGTCTGATACTTGCCCCTGTTTACCCTCCAGAGGGCATTTACATTCTCTGACAGAGATTGCAGCAGGCAGCCAAGATCTGCTGAGATCTGTTGACAGGCTGCCTTTTGTGAAGAGGTGCCAGGTTAACCTGAGGGGGACGACTCCCTCAACATCCCTGCTGTATCCTTACAGTTTAGTGCATGCACTTTTGTTTTAGTGTAATGAGGAAAGTGGAGACGGAGCAAGGAAAAAGATTTGTTGCTTAGGGCAAATAAGTCATGAAGACATTTTCTGTCTTTGTATAATCTTAGGTGTAACAAGTATTGGTGCACAGTTGGTCAGCAGTCACAGATAAATACATACATGAATAAGAGGTATGAAGTGCAACAGTGTGTAACATGGATATTGTTTGGTTGGACTGTGCAGACACTGATCATCTTCCATGCTGGTTTCTAATATGTGGAACAGTCAAACGTTTCACTTGATGCAAGTTTGATTTTGCTAGCAGACTGGATATGTGGTTCATCACAGGGAGATAGAGAAACATTTAAGATATTAACATAAACTAGAAAATTCCCGCAGAAATTTTGAGAGTGACGAGTGGGCTGTTGTCGGGGTCTGTATTTAAAAAGCACACCTCAAATAGTCATTTTTAACATGTTTATTTAGACACAGGAGCAGCTAGCGCTAACATGCTAGCAATTAGCATTAGCATGTTAGCAATTTGCATGTATTTCATTCTTAGTGGCTAATGCTAATTAGCATTAGCATGTAACATTAGCATGTTAGCAAATAACATGTATTTCATTCTGCTGACGCGCTAGCAATTAGCATTGGCCGCAATTTTAGCATTGGCTGCTAATGTTAGCAATTAGCATGTCTTTACAGCAGCTAGCGCTAACGTGCTAGCTGCTCTGCTGTCTCTGTCATTTTAGACAGACGAGTTCAAATTAAGTGTCAGTAACTGCTAAAATGGCCGCTAACGCACTAGCTGCTCATGGTAGTGAAGCATTGGCCGCAAATGTTAGCAATTATCATGTCTTTACTACAAGCAAAGTCTTATTTTGAAGGGACTTTTATTTTGAAAATAGCAGTTACTGCACCTGTTAGAATGTCAGATGGAAATGCTGACAGAGAGAGAGAGAAAATGCTGAGACCACCCCTCGAACAGGAAGGATTTCTGGCCAAACTGTATTACCAATCATTGAACCGAAATCACTGGGAGCATCCTGAGCCCTTCCTGAACGTCTACATAGTTATTTTGTGTTGATAAAGTGAAGAAATGTGACCTTTACAGCGATTCAAATAAGCGTTACTTCTGCTTTCCTCCAGAAATGTTCCCGCCTTTTTAACATGGCAGTCTATGGGGCTGTGGATGGGTGTCGGTGGCGCATCTTTGTGTGTTACGCCAAACTCCTGTCGTTGGCACTCGTCACTAATTAGATAAACCTGTCAGACTATTTGGCAGTTGTCCGTCATGCATTTGAGTGAAATGTCATAGCTTCTACTGGAAATCTGATGGAACTTCCTTCAGTTTAAAGGAACAGTTCAACATTCTTCATCAGTACATTTACTCATCTGCTTGCTGAGCGTTAGATAAGAAGGCCGATACCGCTTTCGTACCTGTACACTAAATATGTATCAAGAGCCAGCAGCCAGTTTGCACAAAGACTGGAACAAGAGAAAAAAAAACGATTCTCTAGTTCTGTCCAAAGGTAACAAAATCCACCTCTTAGCACCTCCAGGGCTCACAGTTAACACGGTATGTCTTGTTTGTTTAATGTGTACAAAAACTGCAGTTTTACAGGTGGTTATGTGCCAGAATATTTGTAGGTCTTGACTGTTTTTTTCCAGTTGCCAGTCAACTCCATGAACTTGGTGGATGAAGTCCCGCTATTTTAGTTCATAGTCCATTCCTCATAACAGAAGTTATCTCATTACCCTTTCCATATAGAGCCGGTCTAGACTGTAATCTTTATAATATCATTTACAGAAACCCAACTATTTCCAATATAATACACTATAATCAACTTGTATACAGATGTAAGGACATTTTTAAGTGTTTATTGACCTACAACATTTGTCAGCAATTATATCTTATATATCTTATTCTATGAAGACATCTTTTAACAGTGTTTTACAATATTTATCATTCATTTTCTGTCTTTTTTAAAAATGCATTCATAAACACTGCTTTTAACTACATTAAAGAGAGTTATGAATTTTTTTTTACATGTTTATACACTGAATATGAATGCTAAACAGGGCGAGTTAAAATAAAAGTCTTAATTATTATTATTTGGTGGACTTAAGCAGTGCTGATAGACAAATAGTCAGCTTATTACGAGGCTAGCTGTTCCCCTTGTTTCCAGTCTTTATGCTAAGCTAAGCTAACCTGTTGCCTGTAGTTTTATATTTACTGCACAGACATGAGAGCGATGTCCGTCTTCTTGTTTAACTCTGTGATTAAGCACTTTTTCCCGAAATGTTGAGCTACTGTATATCCACAGGTAGTTACGGTTTGTTGGCGAGAGCAGATTTTTTCTCATTTGAGATTAAAGTCTAGGCTGCATCTGTCCCCTTTAGCTGATGTGAGGCAACTGGGAAAAAGCTCGAAGAGGAAGGTGAGAGACATGATGCAGGAGCCTCCATGAAACTTCTCTCGATCTCCTCCTCCTCCTCCTCCTCCTCCTCCAATTACCCCCTCATCCAATCATCTCATTTCATAGCGCTGCGCCCTCCAATCACCATCTGTCCTCCAGGCAGTAACACTTTTACATATCTGCTGTAATTAGACAATCACTTCCACATGTTGATCAA